>RJWH01000941.1:0-432533 GCA_004363575.1 Solenodon paradoxus
CACACACACACACACACACACACAGCTTACTGTGGGATTTGGGTTTTCTTATTACCCACCCACGTCGTCGGCAATAAATCTCCCAGATTAATAACTTCTACCTTGTCTCTCTGATTTCCTTGATTACTTTGTAACAGGACTCCTGCGTGTCTTGATGACAGGGAATTTTGTGTTTATTTTTTGGCTTTACAAAGAACGATGCCTAAGCATTTAAGCAGTTAGGCCATAGGGAAAAAGAAAAAAATTTTAAAGACATGCCCTGTTGGAGTAGTGGTTAGGTCAGTCACCTCTGGAGGAGTTCCGGCCACATAGCCCTGGATTGTGGGGAAGGGTGTTGCTTTGGTGGGGGGACAACCAGTGTGACCAACTGAATAAAATTTAAAAAAAGATTCTTGGATTAATATGAAAATAATGCCAAGGATTATTAAAAAAAAAATCGGGACGAGAAAATAAAAGTAAGAGAAAGACAGGAATATAGAAAGAAAAATAGAGGTGGGAAGGGAAAGAAAGGAAGGAGAGAAAGAAAAGGGCAGACAAACCAACAGAAAACTGAAAGAAAAAGACAAAAGGGAAAAAAAGGAAGGAAAGGAGAGAAAAAGGAGAAAGAGGAAAGAAAGGAGAGAGAAAGAAAAAGAGGAGACATTCAGAAAAGATGAAAAAAGAATACAGAAAAGCAGAATGACTGACAAAGGACAGACCGATGGACAGATGAAGGAAGGTGGGAAGGGGAGCCCCCAGCTGAAGAGTATAGTTCATTGATAGCATTTGGAAGTACCCCATTTGTATTCAGTACTCATTTTGCATTCAGAACCTGTCACAGTCCATCTGTAATGCTTCCCACTTTTGTGGGGAAGACGGTGTGGGGCTGAGTACAGTATTAAATATCTTTGAAACATTAGCCGCTGAGTCAGTGTAGTGTGGTTAGGAATAGAGGTTCTAGAGTGAGGAAGCCTGAGTTGGAGCCCTAACATGTTTCCTCACTATTTGTGTAATTTGGGGGTTATCTAATCTCTTTTGCACTCATTTTCCGTATTTTGTAAAATAGCATTAATATTAAGAGATAGAACTTATCCTACAGGGAGTTGTGTGGATCGGATGAAATCAAATAATTACCCTATTTTGCCATGTATACTGCATTCCCATGTATAATGTGCACCCACATTTTTGGCCTAAACTTTCAGGGAAAAAAAATCTTTCATTTTAATTTTTAAATTCTAATGTTTATTTGTTTATATTTTGGTAGTTGTTTATTCGGTATATATTCGGTAGTTGCATATTATGGTACAGGAAATTTTATGTAACAAATAATTCCGAAACACAAGAACAGATACAAGGTACAAGGAACTGTTCCTGTTGCCTCACATTCTGAGGACACTCCCTGTGGCAGGAGGTCCGGAGTGTCTCTTGGCAGCTCTGTGGCCAGGCTCATTAGCATATTTAATAACTGTTAGCTTAAAGTTTGTAGTGTCTGTATTTTTGTGAAAGTATCAGTTAGCTCCTGCCTAAAGTGTAGGAAGAGAAATGTCATGCTGTTTCCCCTATGGTAACAAAGTCAGGACACCTGTCTTATCAAGTCAATCACTTTCTCTGTGGACAACAATAAATCACTCTTCATTTCATTTCGTTGAATCGTTGGCCTAAATTGCTTTCCTTGCTAGTTTCTGGTAGTTTCAACAAAACCAATTATCGTGTTCCAGGGTATTATTTTGCATATGGATATAGCTGTTGATTTCTAGAGTTACACTTTTAACTCAAGCATAAATAAAAGAATTAAAAACATTTATATAGTTACAGAATTAGTACTACCCTTGTGTAATGCATATCCTTGTTTTTCCCTCACAGATTTGGGCAAAAAGGTGCATATTATACATCGCAAAATATGGTACATCAATTAATAAAGTATATTGTCACAGCTTAAGTGCTTAGTGAGGGTAGGCTATTATCGTTCATATGTTTAGAAGGCCCATTCTCGTTACCCTAAATTTAGTATGACCTAACCAGAATGAATATTGTCGCTCTTGAAGTAACTGTAGATAATCTGCAGGTTAAATTTCTTTTTCCCTCCAAATATGTTTGTACTTTGCACCTAGAATCAGAACACTAAAGATACAAGGCCTTTGGTTACTTGTGTAAAAAGTATTCATTCGGCGTTTGTTCGGATATTGAATATTGTTTGCCAGGAACCATACAAATTGCTGCAGGTAACAGGAAATTAAAGCATGATGCCTATCCTCAAAGAATTTAACCAAAATATAATTTGTGAGACTAACAAGGAGATCAGTAATTCTATTGTGTGTGATAAACAAATGTGCACTGGAGCTATAAAAATACAGAAGTGGGACACAGAAATCATTCTGGGGAAATTAAGGATAGCTGTAATCAAATTTTAAAAGACAAAGCTGCTGCACGAAAATGTAGAAGAATTATCCAAGGTACAGGAAATTTCATTCATTCATTCATTCATATAAAATGAAACTTTATGATGGGATATGTCTAGTTAGAAATAAGGGATTATACCTTGGGTCAAGACATAGATTTAGAAATAATTCATTTTTTTAAATTGAAATAATGAGATTGGAAAAGAATGCCAAAGTTTTAGATCTTAGTGGATGCAAAGAAAACTATCAGGAAAGAAGAAAGGAACTGTAAGGTGATCATTTTCTTAACTGACTTTTTGAAATTCATCTCATTGTTTTTTATCACAGATCATGATATGGTATGTAAATACATACAAAGAACATGTTGTAGGTAGAGATTTTAGCATGTTCCGGCGTATTCATAGGTATGTGGGTTGGATGACACTGAGTTATGATGATATTAAAGAAGGGAGGGACCAGTTGTTTATTGTAAAGTTTCATATTGAAACTTCTTTAATATAGAAAAATTTCAGACCACAATAGCATTGATAGAACTGTCAAGTAAACCATGGATACTGTAATTATTGCTTTGTTGTTAATTGGTTTTAAGCTTTATTGTAAAACACTCATTTTAAATTACAGTTCTGAAAAATTGATGGTAATTTCTGGTGAGGTGTGTAGGGTGAAAAGATAAGAGTCTCAGCTTTTGGTTTTGATCAAGAATTTTGAATACTCTTATGTAGATTTAAAATTTCATTATTTCACTTCAATAACATCACAGATTAAAATTTTAATATTAGGAGTCTTTTAAATCAATATTATCTTAGAAAATTATCACCCCTGAAACTTATTTTAATTGTTTCAAAGGAAGACATAGTAGAATTATCTGTAAACAATATCATTCAATTGGAATATTTAAAAGACTAATATTTCATTCTTTAAATTACATGTTTGTAAAGGTCTGAATATAGCTTCACTAAATAAAAGATCAAAACTTAAGAGTTGTGAAATTCTTTGTAAATACCACAGGCATATTTACAATTTGATTCTATAAAAATTATGTTAAGCACATCTTTGTGGCTCAGGTGACTGAGGCAGCTTAGGTGCAGACCATAAAACCCAGGACTGGGGAAAAAACAAAAAAATTAAGTGAATACATATCTCAATTAAAATGATTTCCCTCATTTTGGCACATATAATTTACTATGCAGATTTCATAGTGTCATATGCTAAGATTGGAACATCAATTACCTCTTCCATTGACATAATTACCAAGCATATGATATGTAATTATTAATGTTAATTTTTAAAACTGGAACTGAAGTTAGTAATCTCAAATAGGTTTCCTTTTCTTGGCATTTATTTGTCAGCTAACTTCTTTGTTCATAAATATAACCAACTGTTTAGATTGTACGGATATCATTTTTTTCTGTAGAATGAATATATAAGGAAGGTCAATGAACAAGCTGCTTGATAAAATTTCTCTTTGAATTATTTAAAGAGAATGTTGTGAGAGGGGAACAGTTAGGTATAAGTTGCCTAAAGGTAGAAGAAAGCTTATATACTCTGTTATCATAATCTTTCCAGACACATGATACTATTGCTATTGAATGGAAAAGTCAAGTTAATTTACTTTTAGACCTGAAGACTGGAGGTTGCTCAGAGGTAAATATTAGGGGAAATTAAACCACATTTAGTAAGTAAAATTTATATATAAAATATAAATAACAATAAAAAAACTGTTGGTGAGATGGTACATCGTGAAACTCAATTGGTTCTGATAAAATTTAAAATGCATTTCAGAGGTATTTCATCTATAGATATATACTTTACAGATACCTTACCTAAGTATGCAGTAATTTTTGTACAAAGATGTCTTTAGACATTTATAATAGCAAAAACACATTCTTCAGTAGGGAACGGTTAAATAGGTTCAAGAGGAGGATTGTGCGAGTGTGTTTGACTTACATTAAATAATTTTTAAAAATTACTTGACAGTTCGTATAGTATGATCTTATGTAAAAACTAGATATATGCATGAGCATGTTTTGTATATGCATATTTTAGAAGGATACATAAACTGATAGAAGTTAATGTCTAGTGGTTTTATGGGAAGGGAAACTGAGGCTTTTTATCTTTACTCTTTTGTGCTATTTATACTGCTTTAAAGTAAATGTGTATTTCCTTTATGATTTTTAAATCATGAAATCACAAAATTAAAATGACAATAAAAATATCTCACATACCTCCCCTCCCCCCCAAAAAAAACTCCACCAAACTACTCTATAACCAGAAAATGGTATACTGGACTTTTGTTTTTATAGGCAACTAGTTTAAATGAAAACCAGTATTTAAAAAATACTGTAATTATTAATTCTACTGAATTAAAAAATGTTATCTATGAATTTCAAGCCAAATATCAGATTCATGTTTTATGTAGAAATTTCCCTTGAAAAAGACTTTGTAATTCAAGTAGGAGATGTATATATCAGTAAAGAGCATCATGGAAGAAAGAGATGCATTTACGTGTGAAGGCGACAATATAAGAAAATTTATTTTTATTTGTGGCTCTTATATAACGCTAGCCTATGGATTTTCTGCCCCTGGATTTTTTTATTTTATAACTTTTTTTCCTGGCAACAATAATGAATAAAATTTTAGAGGCAAATTTTCCTTTAATGGCATTTATGCCTTGCCTTACACATGTAATAAAACCAAATAAATACTCATACTCTCTACTGAAAAGATCAGATGAAAATATTTTTATTCTAAATGGTACAATTAGTGTAGAAGGATACACTCACAACTATAATTTAGTAACCCTGGGCAACTTGTTCTTGTGTCATTGGTTTGCCCGAATATACTCTGGGCTAGAACATGAGAAACCTAAAAGTTACACTTACTCTGTAAAAAACAAAAACAAACTTCCTTTGTTGATCTATGCCTTTTTTCCCCAATGTTTTTTAAAAGAAGATAATAGATCGTACAAATACTAATCTGACTGTGGATTCTTCTGGAAAGAATTTTATTCCTTTTTCTCCTGATGCACATAATGAATAGTGTTTGCCTTGTGAGACCCTGAAGAATTTTTTCAAATAGCAAGGAGTACTCTGATCAGAGTTTCCCCTCCTTTTGATTATAGTACCATCCCATCCTTTACTGTCTCCTCCTGAAGATAATGACTCTCTCTGTTCAGAAACAAAAGAACCTCTGCCTGAGAACACTCTGGAATTTGTGATCCTCTTTTCATGATGTCCATTTATTAGACCAGTGTTTTCCTCATGCCTCAGCAAAGCATGGACTCACTGATTTCCTGTTATTTCTTCCATGTTATCCTTGGGGAAATGAACATGGGAACTATACTCCAGATTAAAATAGTGGAAATTTAAGAAAATGGTTCTTAGAATGAAGGGAACACCAGTGATTTTTTTCAAAGCTATAAAGTTTATTTAATTAGAAATAATGAGATCTGAGTTTTAATTCATTCTCCATAAAAATGTTTATTAATTTGACATTGAGCAAGTCGCTTAAACTCTCCAAATTTCAGTTTCCTTCTTAGTAATATTAAGAGTTTTGTTTCTATTTAGTTCTTTAATTTTTCCTGGTTCATTTATGTTACATTTATGATGGCATGGTTAGACATAAATTAAAGACATTCTAACATGGTTATGCAAAAATTCTGGCACTTAAGGTTTCAAAGTAAGTGTTCTTTAAAAGTAAGAGTGCACTTTAGTCTTGTTAAGCAGACCTTGTTAAGCAAAACATGATTATAACTTCAATATTGACCACTTTTTTGGGGACAGCAATTTTTGCTAATATTAACATCAGGTAATATGTCACCTTAATCAGAATTCATTAAGTACCAACAATTTACTTTCAGCGGGCTCTCTGTTTAAAGTCAATTAAGTGAAAGTGTTAAAGCTAGAATTCTTAAGATTTCTGCTACATAGTAGTCAAATTACTTTATGTTTAGTCTCTTTGATTAAAAGTAGTGGCCTATGATGTTGGAGTCCTTGGAGGTTATTTTGAAAATTGAGACGTGCTGGAACTACCCGGGCAGCAATCAGAAATAATTAGGGAAAATGCGCCAAGTGCTTCATTCTTTCTCTATGCTGCATGCATGACAAATTACATTTAATACTTCAGGCTTGTTGCATTTTAAAATAAGACCTCAAACTAAGCAATTTTCAAGGCAACTCCAATCAAAAGATATTGCTTAAATTTTCTTGCTATAGAAATGAAAAGAGAGATTTGTCTATGTTGATTAGCTTGAAGATTGCTTTGGGAAGAATTTGACAGTTATAGAAAATTCCCATTATAATTTACACTCTGTGAAGAAGAATTGGACACTACATTGAATATCAGGATAGTTTAAAGTTTCCTTTTATCATTGTATTTTACTTTAACATATAGAGGGATCCTTATAAATGTGTATTTTAATGCATACATAATTTGCTACTTCTGTTATAATTCTTTAAAATTATTCTCAATTAGATGAAGCAGAAAATATATAATGAATATATCAAAATTATTTGATACTATGTGTAAAATTTTGTGCTAGTTTGTTAGATACAAATATGAAAAAGAAACACCACTTAATGTCTAAGAACTCACAGTTTAATGGTTAGAAAATTCACAAGGAAAAAATAAGACAGAAAACTTAGGTTGAATTATACTTTGGTTATAATGAGTTGAATAGGTCTGATACTAGTTGCTTATACCTAAAGGCTAAATAGAGGTTATATCTACTTGATACCATAAAATAGTATTAGGAAAGTGATCCTACAATAATGTTTTATGTTTAGAAAGAAAGGTTATTATTACATTTCACATGGTTGGCAATGTGTAGGAAAACACTGACAAAGATCTTTATAGTAACAAGAAGATTAAAATTAAAAATTAAAAAATAAAAAAGACACGGTGAATTTTATGTTCTGTATATCTTGCTGCAATAAAAATACTTGAAGTGGTCCCGAAACTATAGATGCACATCTAGACATGTATCAGTTGTTGAAAAAGGGGCTAGTTAGCAGATTTGGAGGACAGTACAATGAAAAAATGAAATGCATAAAGCAGTTGGATAAAGAATTTTAAAGATGGATATTACCAAAGTTCATTGTGTGTTATGCTCAGATTTATCATTTGCAATGTTCTTATTTTTCATAACTTTCTTTTCTAAGTTCATATATGTTGGTAGCAGCAAAAAATGTCATAGACTGAAATCAACTTGTGGCTCAGTCACAATTTCAGAGGTGAAAGAAACGTGTTACAAGCTCATTGAAGTTAAGATTATATAGGTGGGTAATGCTAGATCTGTCTAGACTGGATTCCTTGACATTTATTACTTAAATTTTACACCAACTTTATGCAGGTCAGAGTCTGTAACTTTTCAAAAATAATCTTACAGACATGCAGTTATTTTCTATTAGGAGACTTTTAACAAACATGGAGTTTCTGTGCTGCAGCTTTAATCTATGTCTTTTGCTCCTACTTTTGACATCTCAAGCAGTTGTTAAATGCATAGCTTTCTCCTTTCCCAAGTCAGTGTGTTTGATCCTAACAGAAGTTGAATATTACCTTTTAAAACAAATTTATTTTATGAACTTTTAGCCAGATATCTTCCCTGCCTTATTCTTGAACTATATTACTTTTAAATGACTTAATCGTAGGAGTCAAAATAGAAATGATATTGAGCCTATTATATCATAGATTTTGTGCATTGTGTTAAGGCAATACATTGTGTTAACACTTTTGGTTGCAAATGACAGAAATTGAGCCCCTCCCCCCAAAAAAGATTTATTGACTCATGTAATTGAAATGTCCAAGAATGGATTCTCTGTATTCAAAATACAGAGGAGCAAATTCTGCTGTTCAGATTTCCTCTGTCTGCCTCTTGATTTGCATTACTATTATAAAGCAGATTTTCTCCTAGTGGCAGACAAATAGCATCCTTCCAGTTAAGCAACTGCAGTGGAGGAAATTATCCAAAGGAATCTTGATGTTCATATTTCAGTTTCAGGTCTGTGTGCCTATTCCTTTGATTGGCAGCCCCAACACTCACCCATAGAGTTAAGCAGAGTTTCCCAAAAGCATCTGGAGAAAGGGGATGGCCAGTTGTAGTAACCTTCTAAATGACACTTTCAGAGCCAGTTGCTCTTCATTTTACCATACTCCATTGTACACTCTTCTCTAGGATCTTATGTTTCTCCTTAGCTTTTTCATTTCATTGCGTTGTATCTATCTGCTATACTTTTAATACAAAAATCCTTCACATCTGTTTTCTGGGAATGTTTCTATATCAGTTAAGATTTAATTGAGCTTCATGTAATGAGAAATCACAACCACGATAGTTTAACAAAACATAAATCTGTTTCTCTGCTGTATAAAATAAGTCTGGGTTTAAATATTCCAGAGTCAGTTTGGCAGTTCCATGGGCTACTGAGGCAATTTTATTGTCCTTAGACTCCCTCCTCCACCCGCCCCAAACCCCTGCCCCAGGTCCTGCCAGAGCTCCTTTATCATATTCTTGTTTCAAGGCACAGGATGAAGGAAAAGAAAATTGTTTTTCTTTCCATTTTAAGAAATTTCACATCCTTAAAACCCAGGAAGTTTCTCTTCAACACTACTACATGGATGTCATTGGCCAAAATAGCCACATTTAGGTGCAAGGGAAGCACCGTGCCGAGACAGTGCCTAGCTAATAAAGAGTTCTTTTTACTAAAGAATGACAGAGCAGACTCTCGGAGGCAAGTGTCTCCCATAATTTCCACTATTTCTGTCTAGCTCTCTAAATAATTTCTCCTCTTTTTAGTTGACAGTTTATGTTCTCAGATTACCTTGTACATTTTAATTTCAGTTATTCTAGTAAAAATTTGGAACAAAAGTTAAAATAGTGGTCCTATTGTAACAAAAATCTTTATTTTGTACTAACAGTTCTTATTATATAATTATATTCATTTGAACTGCCTGAATAGAGTGGTTCAATTTTCTTATCAAAATTTCTTACGCATTATTTTCAAAACATAGCTTAATATGAATTAAGTTCTTAGGAGTGCATATTTTGAAAGTATTACTTACAGATTATGATATGAAAATAAAATATAGAAGATCCCCAAGATGTTCTTGAATCTCCCAAATCCATGAAAATGTGAAAAATACAGCGACAGTTGGGCTCATTCTGATAGTTTTGGTCTTAGACATAAAGCATCATAAAATGGTTATTTGAATCAGGAACACTGTAAAAAATTTACATTTCAAATACCTGAATTTTTTATATACGTTTCTTTTGTTTTACTTATTTATCCCCAGTCCTGGGTCTCAAACCTGAATAGCTTTTATGTCTTTGTCATCGGAGGTACAGGGGGCGCTAAATACCTAATTTTTAAAAAAGAAATTAACAACATACAGAAAAATTGCTGAAATAGTGTAGTTCCCTTCCCCAACTTCCTCTGTCAGTATTTTACATAACACATATAAAAGAAAAATTACTGAAACCAGACAATAATAAATGCTGTTTTTTTGGTGTTTTTAGTATTTTATTGCAGTAACTTTTACGAATGAAAATACATGTGTAGGTTCCCCACATATGCAATTTCCCCATTCCTCAGATATATGTCAGCACACCCTGCCCTCCACCACATCACCAAGTGTTCTTTACCACTGTCCAGTGGACTCTGCCATCACTTGTCCCCTCCCCTCCAACATACCTGTCCAGTTCCCTATTGGTAACCTCATTTCTATTGCAAGTGTCCAAGAGTTGGTTTTTGTTTTGTCTGCTCACATTCCACCTATGAGCGAGGTCATCTGGTATCTGTTTTCTTTTGGCTTATTTTACTTAGCTTAATCCCCTCTAGATTCAATCCATGTTGATTCAGATGACAGGATTTCGTCTCTTCTAAGGGCTGTGTAGTAGTCTATTGTGTGTATATATATGTACACCATACGCATATATATATGTATATATATATATGCGTATGGTGTATATATATATATATATCACATCTTTATCTGTTTATCTGATGTTGAGTTTCCAGTTCTTCCTCATTGTGAATAGGGCTGCAATAAACATGGGTGCTTAAATCTGAGAGAGAATGTTTTTTGTATCTTTCCAGTAAATATCACCAAGCAGTTGGGATGGTGGCAACATATGGGATTTCTGTATTCAATTTTTTGAGGAATCTCCATATTGTTTTCTGTAGGGTTTGCACAATTTGTACTCCTACCAACAGTGAAAAAGTTTTCCCTTTTCTCCACATCCTCACCAACATTTCTTCCAGACTTTTGGGTAATAGCCAGTCTCTCAAGTATAAAGTGATACCTTATTGTTTTGACCCTTATTTCCCTAATAGCAAGTAGGAACCTCTTTCTTGTGCCTGTTTGCCATCTGTATAGCCTCTTCAGTTAACAGATCTATAAACCTTATTCATTTTTTACCAGTTTTCCCACTAATGTTCTTTTTCTGGTTCAGGATCTAATCCAGATCTTAAGTATTACATTTAGTTGTCATATCTCCTTAGTTTCCTTCATTCTGTGAGTTCTTCACAGTTTTCATTGTACAATGCCCTTAACATTTTTAAAGAGTTTTTGGCCAGTTATATGCAGAATGTGCCTTAGTTTGAGTTTGTTTTATTTTTATGATCAAAGTACATATTTTTGGAAAAAATGCTACAGAACGGGTGGTGTGCCCTTATCAGTGCTTCATATAAAGATAGTGATGTAATTTATTATTGACAATAATAATTTCGATCACTATCAAAATGATGTTTTGCCAGGCTTTTCCACCACAAAATTACTATTGTACTATTAAAATGACTATTTTTCTCTTTGTAATTTAAAAGTATCTTGTGGGGAAATTCTTAAGAGACCATTCAATTACCCTGTTTATACTACTATCTATAAATTTTAGTATCCATAATACTCTGCAACAATTATTATTACTGTTGTGTTGCCATAGTCATCAATACTCTTTATAAATTCCATTGTTTTTTTTCTGTACCACCAAACAAGTCTCTAGTTATCAAGAAATACTAACAGAATATAAACTTAATTTTGACACTGTCTGGAGATATCAAATTCCATAGATTAAGGACGCAGGCTTATAAGACTAGCTCCCATTTCAAACACAAATCATAAGTTCAAGTTGTTACCTGTGCTTCTAACCAACTGGCACAAATAGGAGGTTCCCGCAACCCCCTTCTTAGATTTGATTACTTTGTGAGAGTGGCTCAGAGAATTCAGAGAAACATTTACTGTGTTTTCCAGTTTATTATAAAAGAGAAGGGAATAGATGAACAGCCAGATAAAGAGGTACAGGATCCTGAGTACAGGAACATCTGTCTCTTGTGGATGTGCTCTGCCATGAGGTTGTATTCACCTACTGAAAGCGCATCAAATCATATCCAAGAATTTTTACAGAGTTGAAATCTCCAGCCTTTCCTTCCCAGAGATCAGAGGTGGGAATGAAAATTCAATTCTCTAATCACTTTCTCATGACCAGCTCTATCCTAATGCTATCTAGGCACCCCATCATCATTAGCATAAACTCAGTTGTGCTCAAAAGGGGATTTTTAAGAATGATAAAAGATGTTGTGTATAGCATTTTCTTATTCAGCTGAGTAGAACACATATATATGATTTAGCAATCTGTTTGTGAAGTCAGTATGATTCTGGATGGGAGCAAGAAACATCTGTGTTGATACTTAGTTCTAGAATAGTTCCCACTTTACTCTGTGCAGAATAAGCCTTCTTGCCCCATAGCAAAGGATGGGGGAAATTATAAACAAGCTCAATTTTCTTACAGCCTGTACTGAATAAAAAGTTAATCAACTTCATTTTCTTAATTCAGAAACCTTGTTCAGTTGTAACTGCCAAGGATACAAAAAGACAAGTACTATAGATACATAGCACTTGATTGCATCATCTGATTTTTTATATATAGCCATGCTCCTTTAGTATAAACCACTCTCACTTATTCCCAGGCCTTCCTCAAGGTAAAGCTAGTCAGACCATAATTTACTTTGCTTTTAATTCTTACATACTTTATATGCATTCTAATTATCACTTTCTTATGAAGGGCCTCCCATTGAGTCATTCTGAGGAGGCTTTTACCAAAACATTAACCCTACTTGGTAGTATCTTTAGCTCTCTCACTCCTTGGGTTGAAAAAAAAGGCAAAAAAAAATTCTATACCACGTTGACTTCCTGGTTTTGTCTAAATTTCTTCAAAGTTCCTTTGTATACACTTTCTTAAATTTATTAATCAAACATTTTATTTCTACTAACCTTGATAAAAACAAGTATTTAAATAGTAAGATCCCTTTAGCTAACTATAACTTTACTCAGCATTTTAGGCACTACAATAAAGCAAAATTATATTTTCTGATTAGAAAAGACAAATGGTCTTCATGTAGGAACTTCTGGATTAAGATAGGAGAGTGAATCACAGTCCATCAATTTCTAACAAAATCACAACTACAATAACAAACAAAAATTCACCATCAACAGCCAGAGAGAAGGACCTAACTGTAAACTTCAAATACTGGTTGTTAATTGAAAAAAAATTTCTGGAGAATGGTTAAGAGCTGTAATTAATAAGCTTTAAGGATAAAAAGAATGCTTTAAACTCATCCCAAAAGAGCAAATTACCTACAAGGAGGGGAGGGAATCCATAGTACAATCGGGGGTGAAGTGGAGCTGGCAGACTAATGACAATACTATGGACTGCTGTGCTACACAAAAGATTTGGTATTTAGTCAGTTGATAAAAGATTTTTTTCAACTAGGAATATTGATTTGTGTATCACCTATAAAATTCTTGGCTTAGATAACCAATAAAGCCTAGTTAATGACAGCTTTTTTGGCTGATGTTACATCTAAGTGCTACTATACTCAGTTCTAGAGAAATTTTCTCTCTGCACATCCAACAGTGAATTGTAGTCTGGTCCCCTCACTTACAGTGAAATTACTTTCCATAAAAGCAGGTGATGGTCCCTATGACACTGGTAACAATGTGGAGTTAAAGACTAAATTCCAACAACATTTACATGATTTTAAACTTTATGAAGATGAACTAACATTGTCACCATATTTTTAAATTTATAATTCTAGGTAACTTCAGAATGAAAATGAAGTTACAAGTGGAATTTAGTGAATTTAAAATTAAAGTGACATTTGAATAACAGGATTCAACAAATATCAGGAGTAAATATGTAAAAAGTTTTGTGAAAATATTTCATCTATAAAGTTTCTATATTTGTGCACATATTTTTGTTGTGAGACTAATTATGAAACACAGCTCTGAGAATTCGACTATATTCCATGTCTCACAACACAAATCCAACCTGACATTAATATCTTGCTGTGAGAGAATAAGGTATTAGGTGTCAAGTTCCAAACCATGGGAGTAGTGAATTCTATAAAAGAAAACAATTTATATCAGCTTTTCCTTTTTTTCTATTTTTTTTAAGGAAAAGTGCAGGCAGGCAAGAATGAAGTTGAGTAGGTAGGCAGGCAGAACAAGAGAGCAGGAAGAAGCATTTTATTTAATTGTTCATCTTGGTTGTTCATCTAGCCTGGGAAGCAAACCTGTGTTCTTGGAATGTTATGTGGACTATGTCCAGCCAGAGGTGATGGACCTAACCACTACTCCACCAGGTTATGCCACTATTTCGGTTTTTCAACTGGTATTTATTTCCACTTTGAATTTTAAATATAATCTCCCAAATCATACAAGTTTATGTCATATTAGGTACTAAATGCACTAGGGTCTTGCTGCAAAATAGGTGACACAGTCAAATGGGACAATTGAGAATAGACTATTCCAAAAGCATACAGGATTACAGGAAACAAACCTGGGTTGGTGAAGCATTAGGAGCCTGAAACACCCCTGTGCCACAAGGTGTAAGAGGAGGAAGAGTTCCCTAGAATTCAGTTTCTGGAGCAACCAGTAGGAGCTGTGGCTCTTGTCAAGAAATGCAGTTACTACTAACGCTTAAATCTCACTCTTCTCTCACTCTGATAAACTGCCCGTGTCCTTCACTGACCAACCCAACAAGCCATCTAGAGAGATAAAGAACCCTTGCCGACGTAGTCTATAAGGTCTTCTCTAGATTGCAGAGCAGGAGAAAGGTAGAGAGTAAATTTGGAAAGACAAATGAAAACTAGCAAATCTTATTTCAGTAGAAGTTCTGTTGATTGTACGGCTGCCTGTTAGATTCTCTTACATCTGGTCTTCAGTTAGGTTGGGGGGAGATCCTGCAGTCTTCTGTGTCTGTAACACCTCGGGGAAATAATTTCTTGTATCTTGGGGGTTAGTTCTAATATACCTTTCTCTGTTATACTAATATATTCAAATGAAGATTTGATAAGAGACTGTATGAAACTGAGTTTTGGTCTCCTAGACAGTGAGGTAGATATCTTTAATAAATGTAAATGAGCAGTAAACATACAATGTCATTAAATAGAAGTTACCTAGTATGTAGTAGGGTAGCTCTTTGATTTACATCATTCTTTTTGTTACTTTTGTATCCTCTATTATCTGCTATTACATTATTCATGTATTTAATTTTTCCTACTTACTAAAGTAGGGAAGTATAGCAATACATTTAATAAAATTTTCCCCAAATTTAGAACATAAAGTATTCTGATTGATGTTCAGCTAATTTTAAAAAAAAGCACAACTAAGTCATTCAATCATCCCAAAGTACTCTATATTCTATGAGTTATATGTTATCTAGATTAGTTTTATTCTTTCAGTTTTTGCATTTGTACACTGAATCCTTTGCCACTAAATCTAAATTAACCTTTTTTTTTCTTTTTTTGAGGATAGGAAGTTTGACATATAAAGTATATTAATTGTTATAGACTGTAGTATCAAATTTTATAATCATGAGACTTACTGTATTTTTAAATGTACACGTTATATATATAAATATATACACATATGTTATAGATATATACTATGTTGTTGCTTAAAAACTGTAATGTAGGCAGTTTAAAGACTATTGTTGTTAATAATGGCTTAATACCTAAAACTGAACAGTTCGTTCTTCTCAAGGCAAATTAACCAGGAAAATATGCCAATTTTGACTTCATTTTCATCCTATTGAATGACTGCATTCTCTCTCATTAAATTTAAAGCTCTTCATTCTACTGTTCCTCAGTACTGTCTATAGAATTCCAGCTTGCTTGCCATCTATCTTTTAACAATTTAACATAGATGGCTGAGTCTGTTCCTATTGTATGTCACTTAAAAGGCTCTGCAGTACTGTATTGTAACTGGCTTCCCTGAGTACTCTGCTCACTGCATTTTACTCTACTCTCTTTTCTAAACCCATTTATGCCTATTCTTTCTGAAGAAACTTGTTCATCTGGGAGCTCAAATTGACTTCTTCCCACTCTATTTCCTTAACTAAAAATGCACCATTAACGATGATTGAACTCTTCTAAAAGTACTTCAAAAAAAAAAAAGGCCATATAAAAGTAGGCTACCAGTGTTTGTAAATACCTGTTTTCAGCCAAATTGGCAGGATGGATAAGAAATAATTAAAACTTAAATATGCTATTGATATTTTTTTTTACAGATTAGTCTTTTTGATTGTTCTTTGAGAAATACACTTGTAAAGCATTCTGGTAGGAGGGGAGGAGGGTATTGTATTATAACTAAAGATGAAACAAAGACTAGAACCCAGCTACCAAAATTATCTAAAATACTTTCTAGAAAAAAATAAGCTAAATTTCACAATAAAAAGCTATGAATCATGCAGATTCACGATTAAAATCTACAGCTTCTAAATCACATGACCTTCATGTTTTTATTAAAAATGAAGATAGTTATTTAAAAATAAATGTAATCATATATGAAATCTTAAACTATCAATTGTTTATAAAAATAGTAAGATCACTAAACATTTTTCCTAATTACAATGTTTAAATCGAATTATTCTGGTATGTCACATTTTTAAACATTTTAAAGTTGCCTAGAATTATAAATTTAAGAATAAGATGAAAATGTAAAATACTGTTTGGAACATTTACTTCACATCCATTTTTATTTTGATATCTGGTCAAAATGTAATTACCTTAAAAAATTACCAAAATGTTATTAAGATGAATTTTTAAAGAGTTTTATTGATACCATACAAGTCTCCCATTTAAAAATTTCATGATTCAGTAATTTTTAAATATGTTCATAGGGTCTGCTGGATTTTTTTTCATATCATGGAAATACTCTTATTTTTAATGATGCAAGGAAAAATCTGTTTTCAAAATTATCATTTCAAAATCATGGATATCTTATACAGAAAATGATGAATTAGTTTTGAATTTGCCTAAAAGAACACATATTTAAGGCCTAATAAACAAATGACAATTTATTTCAGGTAACTAATACCTTAAAATCTACATTACATCTAAGTTCCTTTGAATGCACTATTTTGTTTTCAGGCTATGAAATTTTATATTTTTTGCTATGAAAGCATTTAGTTTAATTATAAGGAAAAATAATAAAATTGTAAGATAAAAAATATACAAATTTGGTCTAAAATATCTTTTCAGTAGTTTAAAAGACAACTTTATTCCCAAATAAAAGGAAAAATAATATGTTTAGAAGTTTAAAAACTTGCAGAAAATTTTTATTATATTAATAACTGTATGCTTCATTCTGTCCTAGTTCTAAAAGACAATTGTGAACTAAATTTACACTTTAGTGTAGTTTTTTCTTTAAAAATATTTCAATAATGGAACAAAGTGACCAAAGATGAACAAGAAAAGTAGTTAAGCACTTAGAGGTCACCCAGAGTGATTAAGTTTTATAGCAAAGGAATAATAAAAAACGTTTCTAGCCCATTAAAAAATTATTTGACTAACTTGGTTGACTAACCAACAGACCTCACCATAATGCTTCTATTGTTATAGAACTAATTTACTTCTTTTTATGTATGTAACATTTAATTGAAGCTAAGAGCAAATTTATAGCGTGACTACAAATTAATATAATAAACTATATTAGTAAGATCTAATGTTTTTAAACATGAAACACTTCTCAATATATGACAGCTATGAAAAAATAATGAAATTTGTTACTTAAATATATATTTAAAAATGGAAGCAAATCTATAATCAGTTCTGTAAAAATATCCCTCATATTCAATTACATTTTCATTTGTTTTATTGACTAGGAAAGGGATAAATTATAGCTACGGCTCTATTAATTCCACATAACAAATGTATTAACCTATCTAGGTATTCCTTGAAGATTATGCTATACATCATATTAGTGTCATCTGCTCTCATGGCAGAAATAAATTCAAAACTAATTTCCTATGTTAGTAATCATATCCTGCATTGTCTTATATAAAATTATTTCTTGCATATTTATATTAAAATTTTCTTAAGGTTGGGTCTGCATCTTTAATCTGTACAGCACCTAAAACATGTTCATTATTATTTTTAGTGTTGTCAGTTTTATGTATTGAAATTATTTTACTTTAAAGAAGAAATTCAGGTGTAATTAAAATGTAATAGAAATGATATTTCAAAATTTAACAATGTAAACATAAAATCAAATAATTGATCTCAAATATATTATAAATATGTAGGAGAAATGGCTAAAAGAAAATATGCCAAATGTTAAATGGACGCTGTAAAAGAGATGTCTTTTCTGCTTTTATTTTCTATTCATGTGACTTTTTCTCTGGCAAAAACCTGTTAATTTTCCCCACCTAGTTTATTATTTTAAAAGATACTTTATTATAAAAGTAGCATATGCGCTATTTCATTTATACATAATCACAAAGGAAAAAAAGCAAATGATGCTAATTTAATAACAAATACTGAATGAGGAGCAAGTTATCACAACATGGTAATGCAAGTAGTTGTCAAAACTAAAGGGCAGCAAAGACATCTTCTGGACACTGTAAGAACTGCACTGTTTTTTAAACAAAGAATCTTATTTCCACCTAAGTGTAAGAGTTGTTTAAAAACCACACATTAAGAAATGTAAAATCAGTCTATATTAGGTATGAAGTTTGAGATATGATTAAATTACAAACACAACATTTAAAGAAGATACAAAATTGTTGCATACACATTGGAATTAGTTTCCAAAATAGCTTAAAAAATACTTTTCAATAGATTATAAAATAAATATTTTAGAAAAAATAATTTATTTTCATGCCAAGGAACATATAAAATATTATGAAAACTTTATGTAGTATGAACCAATACTTGAAAAATTTAAAAAGAGTACTTTATGAATCCTGGAGCCCATTTGTATCAAAATATGAAGGAAATTTAGTCATTAATTTAAAGAACTATTTAATAAATAAAAAGCAAGTTCAAAACCATATTTGATAGATTTGTGATATGTCTAGTACTATGTTTATAATATTTTAGAAAAATTATTTCTATTGAAATATAATTATTGCAGGTCCAAATTTTAAATGTATCCATTCAATATTCTTTTCAGCCTAAAATTACTTATAAAATTTTATCACTATGTGCATAATTAATAAATTTAATATTTATTAAATTGCTTTCATCTGCAAACAATTCTGAGGCAGACCTCATCCTAAATCACTAATCTGCAGTGCAGTTGGAAAAATTCAACCTGCTTTAGTAATAGTTGTGTTTTGTAAGAAATGTATGCTTTATTTTTAAATACCCCAAATGAACAAATATTCTAAAAATGAAAATATGCCTATTTCCAAAAATTATCTTTTCTTTGTATCTTTATGTGATTGGCTATGAGATTCAATAACTAAATATTCCTAATAGCAAGACTAAATATTTGAATCTCTAGGCTTTGTTTCATGTCACTTGTAGTTTTTCAAATTGTTAAATACTAGTTCATTTTTTTGAATATATAAATTCAAATTAATGATTAAGATAAGCAAAAAAAATGATTAAGAGAGAGAATTGTTAAGTAAAATTCATCAAGGGTGAGAGAGATTATCTTCTTATGGAACTCTGAAGTGCTTTAATAACATAAGTAACATGATTATCCTATTTTTTTTTCACTAAGTGCATGTTTTTGCACATCTACTAAACAGAAATTAGTTTCTTGGTGTATGTTCATTTCTCTTTAGATAGTTACATTCCATTTGATCTTGGAAAATGGCTGCCAGGAATTCTGTCAGAAATAAAATAGGAGTCAAATAATGGTGACTTATTTCTTAAATTGTATCAACTAATTTAAGGTAATTCAGCAGTAACTAATTTCTGTATTTTATTTGTACAAGTTCAAAAAGAAAAAAACAAAAAATAAAATGATCTTATTTTTGACTACCCTAAAATAAGTTTATCCCGAGGACTCAGTGGGACATTACTGACTATGGCAGGGGGAGTCAGTACAGCAAAAGCCAGACCCTTAGCTAGATTTGCTGCAGGTAGGTCATTCTAAAAGCTGAGTTTGAGCCTGGCTCTAGAGCAGCTAGGGACTGTAATACTTGGAAATCTAGGCAAACACATGTTGAGTAGTAGAATGAAATCTTAATGAGAAGTAGCAGATCTATAAGTCTGCTTAGGCACTGAGGTTTAGGCTTTGAGCCAATCTCTAGGGATAGGGTTCATATTGGAGGAGGGGAAGGTGAGAAATATAAGAAGTTTGAGAACCTTAAAAAATTATTGGCCTTCATGATTTCAGAGAGTTGAATTTATTTGCTGTCAAAGAGTGAACTTCTTTGCAAATTCAATTAGTAGAAGAGATGGGTAAGAATACAATTAAAAGTAGCTCTATGTAATCAATATTCCCTCACTGTTCTATATTGATTTCCATTTCCATATTATCTATATCATCTATATTATCTATATTCTGAATTATAGTATAAATATACTGGACTTTGGGAAAGTTCTGGTGAATGTGAGAAAAGTAGCTTTTGACTATATGATAATTTTCCCCAACTCTCAGAGTAAATGTATAATAATACATAATATTTCCTATTTTTATAGATAACTAGCAAATTTGGGCAGTACTTTTTTTTTAATGATGAGTAATGATATTAAAACACAGAATAGTTTTACCTTCCCTCATCTTGGTTGCTCTGGTACATGTGTGCAGTTGGAGAAGCCATGTTCTGCTGTGATAAAAGAGGCGGAGAGAGATTTATCCCTCTCAGTTGTCGAAAAGCTATTTCTGCATGGATGCTCCGAGGATTATTTGTCAGGATACCTGCATTCTTGTTTTTTTTTGTCTGAAATTAGGATATTATGAAGAAATGAGAAGCATTACATGATAAGTTAATAATGTTTAGTTGTCTTTCAGCTAATTTTATGCCAGACATATTTCATAACATGAATTAAACATTTATATAAAAATAGATTTAAAATTTATTTTTAGCACTTAATGCTACTTAAATTTTGTTGAGCTAATGAAACAATTTGATTCTTTCTCTGTAATTTTTAAAAATAAAAATATCCAGAATTATGTGCTATAATACATGTACAGATAAAGTAATACACATTTCAAAATAAAAACTGGGACAACATGGTAAGAAATAGGAAAAAAATTGCAAGATCTTTCCAGAAAGTCCAAAATTGTTGTTGTGTGACAAATTTTAAAGAAAGTTGCCCAAGAAAGAAGTTATGGAAATGAATCTAGGATTGAATTAATGCCCCCCCTCAAAAAAAAAAAAAAAAAAAAAAAAAAAAAAAAAAAAAAAAAAAAAAAAAAAAAAAAAAAGAAAAAGAATACTGATGATATTCCTAAAGATCACATTGTACTGTTAAGGAAAAAGAAAACACTTTGCTCTGCCAAATTTTACTGAGAGTTACATATACTGGTCAAAAGTGTAAAAATTCTCACCGATTAAAACATTGAAAACCTATGTGGGAATAAATTAACCAAAAATAACATCTTAGAATAAATTAATACTGTTTGTTTTAACTGTTTCCTTTAAAAATATCAGAGCAATCACATAGAGAAATGTATAATTCTTAGTAGGCTGCTAGAGTATTTTATACTTATTACGATACTCAGTTTCATTGCCTGACAGTGTGGGAAGGGCAGTGGTATGGAGGAGGTAAACTCTCAGAGGAGTAGCTAGCTACCCCTGACTGCACCAGATGGATAGCCAGCGAAGATCTGGACTAGAGAAAAGGCTTTCTATAAGCCTTGATAACATAATGCATCATATAACAGAATAAACTATTTCCCTGCCCTCCCTTTTAATGTACCCTCCCCTTTAAAGCTCTGCTTCTTAAAATTCTCCCCTGATATTAGCTGCATGAATATTTTACTTGTGGTTTAAGGAAAAAAGTCTAATCTTTTATTTATAAGATATCCTTTATACACCAACACTCTCTTGTTACCCATATTCTCAAACTTCTGATTTCTACTTTGTAAGAGGATATACTGATGAAGTAGTTTTAGTAGTAATTTACTGTAAAATACACAAAATGAAAGAGAAGCTTTGAAAATAAGTCAGGAAAATGTCATGTATCACAATGTTAAAATTGTGAGCAAATGTTTAGTTACAACATATGAGTAGTTGAATGGAACCAAAAATACTGTAGACTCTGAAATGAAATGGCTATATACAACTTGACCAAGCATGTAATTTTAGGAAATGTAAATTTAAAACATCCAATTTTAAGTTAGAAATCAAAGTGAGATATGTGTTCACATTGTAGTGTTTTTCACATTCATTCTGCAATTATTTGTCAAAATACCTTCAGGTTCAGAAGTTAAAATGAAGTCAGATCCCAAGTAATGACTAAATCCACCAGGAAGAATTACATTTGTTATCTTTATAGCAGGAGCTTTCGCTTGACCAAAAGATCCTCCCTCCATAGGAGAGTTGGTGACAGGAATAAACTACATAGAAAATAGAAATAGTTAAGAAAACCTCACCGTCAGAATATAAATAAATAGGCTTAGTCTTCACCATAAGCCCCACTTGAAAACTTCTATTTGTTTAGGTCAGGAGTTATATCTTGCCTAACTCAGAGTTAACATGAGGTAAACACTGTGAAATGAGGCCTTTGGGACCTTATCTCCCTCGGGACCTTTGCTCCGTCTTTCCAGGCTATACTGCACTGATCACTAGGATCTACTGTGATGGCTCCTACCCCTATCAAAAGGGTCTTAAGGTAAGCGTAGAATTAAGGACTCAGTTAGGTCTCTTCACTTTCGTGCTGTTTCACAGGAATTTATGGGGAGTAAGAGTTTTATCTTCTCTATCTTTTTATTCTTCATATCACCTCATCAGTTGTCTCTCAATTAATTTTTAAAAATGAAACAATAATATCAGCTGAAAAGAATCTATTAGTGAATATACTTTTCTCCCATATTTTACAGGTTTCTTTCTCTCATATCTAATTTGACATTATTTTTTGTCTATGTGGGAGATTGATCTTTACCCAGGCTTACCAAAATATCCCATTTGATTTTCATAGGAACATAGAAATAATAATTTTATATGTTCACTTGTAGTTAATCTTTATTTCAAATAAAAGAACTGACAGAACAAGTGTTTGGAAAAACAATCAATTATTGATAAAAATGTGAATCTATTGCTGAAGGCAGAAGTGAAATGGAGAAGAGCCTACTCATATCATATATTAAGTATGCAGTTTGTTTTACAAAGAAATCAGAGAATGTCACCTATTCCAGTGAGTTAGATGAAAGCATCTACAGTAGTCTATCTCCTCTTCAATATAGCTTTAAAAACTAATCTTTGTTCACAAACGACTGTCTTTGCTCTCTGATTTTCACAAATCAGATTCACTTATATTTCACTGTCACCCTAGTCCAGGTCTTTATAATATCTGAACTGAATTATTCTAAAAGCCTCCAAATTGGTTTCCTGTCTCCACCTTTTCTTGTTCCCAGACTTACAAAGTTAAAGTTCTTATGTTAATCTTTGTTAAAAAAGCATAGTTTTTCTCCATTAAATTTAATCTGTGTAGAATGTTTACAAAGGAGTGATCAATAAAGAATTTACTAAGGATATGCTTTTGTGGATTGTTTCCTCTCTACTCCCCATACTACCTGATCAGATACTTTTTTAGAGTTTGTGGGTGGCTCAGGGCTCTGCCACTATGTAAGAAGAGAGGCACACATATCTCTGTTAGAAAAACTACATAGCACAGAAAGTTGAAGTCAGAATTGCTTGCTTCCTTCCTTAATAGCTAAGTGAAAGACCTTTAGTGTAGTAGTCTCTGCTTATAGAAGTAATATGTTATCATTTCTTACCTTCTAGCATTATATGATCTCTTGAGCAAGAGGTACACAGGCTTCAAATGATTTGCCTTATATATCAAAGTATATTATTAGGAAAAAGAACTAATGTCTTATGCGTGTGTTCTTTGACAGTAACTCCTAAATAAATACTAATCTATAAAAGCTTCATAGTCCAGGTTAAACATTTAACAAAAATACACATGATGTAATTTTCATTTACTAATAATTTATGTATTTTAAAAGGAAAGTATGAACAATATATTACCGAATTTGAATTTTTCTTTGCTTGTAGCTCAGAGAAGTGAAATTCAGCTTTTGCTCTATCATCTGAATTCACAGGAATACCATCTAACATCTGTAAATTAGGCAGTCGAAGTATGATCACATGGCGATGTAGCGTTTTTCTACAAATCTGAATAAAATTAAAAATAAGTTTATTCCTTACAAAGCTTTTATTCCAAGGCTTTTTACAGAGAAGGACATTTAGATAGGCAGCAGAGTTAACAGATAACAGCTGATTTTTAGAATTAGATGATACATGTACGAGCTCCCTGTTTGAAAGATTCCTCAATTCCCTGCTCTGTTTAGTGGCGGAAAGAATTTTTTTTTTTTTAAACCAAGGCTACTATTTGGGGATTTAGTCTCTTTAGAGTTTATAATATTGCTCATTAACTTTGGGTAATCTCAGCTCATGAATAGGATTACATTACAAATGTTCACTTACAAACAGTTTTAAAAACTATCCAGTTTAATTTAGTACATATCCATCGAACTGTATGATTCATCACTTCATAGTGTTGACCTACTAAAAATATGCTCATCTCTGCGTAAGAAGGTGTGTAGACAGAGTTAACATAGTGGACCTGAGGCTGTAATCTTTAAAAGGGTCCACTTCTAAGCTTGGCTCTTGACTGGTGCTTAGTAATTTATTTTGCAGGGTGGGATTCTCACAATTCTTTAACTGATAAGGGTAGTTTACTGTGCCTAATGACTTTTACAGTTTATATATATATATATATATATATATATATTACTTATGTGATTCATGCGCAATATGCTTTCCTTCTGAGAGTCTTGAATTGTGATAGGAAATTGACTATTGACCAGCACCCAGTGAAAGTCATGAAGGCTGTCTAATGGATTCCCTGGGCAGAAACATTAGGTACATGTTGCTAATTTTCTGTAGCTGAGTGAAGAGTGTGTGGGTTATGTGACTCCCTCACAGGAGAGGAAGAACATAGGGAAACCGACACATGAGTTCATCCAGACTCTGTATCTTTTCCCCTCATGACCTGGCTGTGTATCCTCAAAGTTACTGTAATGCATCACAGCCATAAGCACAATTCTATGTTAAGTTCCATGAGTCTGTCTAAATAATCTCTGGACGGGGTACTCTTGGAGCCTGAAACACAGAAAATGTATGCGGCACTGCTTGAAACAGCAAAAACCAAAACAAAGCAAAATTTCATCAAAAGAGAATGCATAAACAACTCAAAAATATGGTAGATACATATGTATTATGAAAATAAATCTCATATATTTAAGTAAAAAGAAAAATTGATGACATTCCAGGCCACAAAGATAATCTCATAAATATAAAATATTATCAGACTAATTAAAATGCAATAGCATTAGGAATATATGACAAAGAGATAACTAAAAAACACCTCATAGATTTGAAACACAGACATAGACCATTTTCAATAATTTACAGGTTAAAGAAGAAATCTTTTGGAAATTGGATATTAAGAAATAAAGAACAGTAAAAACATTAAAGCTTACTTTATAACCTAAATTTCATTTATTAATTTAAAAGAAGTATTTAAAAATAACAGGCTAGGTATCCTAAATAAGAATTTTTAAAAGAATAAATTCTCAGAAACCAAAAGAAGGAAATAATAAAAGGTGGAAATTAAGGAAATAGAAAAGAAAGAATACATGTAATAGAGCTGAAATATAACTTATTGAAGAGATTAATAGACAAACTTTCAGTAAAACTTATCAAGACTAAAAGAAAAAGTAAAAATGGACAAATTCTGGTAGGAAGACAAAGATAGATTTAAAAGATTCGAGAGAGTAGTATGATAATACATTTAAATTTTAGATTAAAATGATAATTTTCTAGAAAAGTATTTCTCAGAACTCACTTTTGAATACAAAACATGACTAAATTATAGCTATTAAAATTTGAATAAGTAGCTTAAAATCTAAATTTAAAATTATTAAGTCCAGATATTTTTTAGAGTTAAGATCTAATTATCTCTCAAGAAACACATGAGTCTTTTCCTGTTTGAACTAATGGATTATTAGAACTTAATGCCACGTATATAAGTGTTGATTTACACTGATGCACACCTTAAGTATACATAATATAACAATGCAATGTTACTTCAATAAAACACAAACAAAAACTAACTTGTAGAATATCAAGAGAGAGAGCTTCCAAATTCATTTTTGTGAGACAAGAACAACTCTGATGAATAGGATAGGATTAAAAAGTAAGATGATGTTACTTTTTATAGAGATATGCCAAGTGGAATCTTAGCAAACTGAATACATGTAAGTATAAATTATGATAAAGTAGTATTCATTCCAGGAATAGAACAATGGTTTAATATATATTAAAGAGAAAAGCTATATTCCCATCAAAATCTAGTATCCTCTAATGATAAAAACAGGTGGTTAATCTGGAATTAGAAACGAATTTTCTTAAACTGTTGAAGGTTAGCTACCCATGATCTCTAGCAAACATCTATTTAATAGTGACAACTTAGAACCACTTTTTTAAGTCAGTAATTTACTGTCAATGCTTCTGTTCACTACTGTGCTGCAGTTCCTAGTCAACATATTAAGAGAAGTAAATGAAATGAAAACATAAGGATTAGAATTAATCATTACTTGTAGATAGTATGATAATCTACAGAGAAACTCCAACAAAATTTACAAACCATTATAACCAAAGAGAGGTTAAGGATCCTAGATAAAGAGAAATGCGCAAAAATCAGAATTTCTATATTCTAGTAACAATTTAAAAAATGTAAAGCGCTACTATTTAAAATTGTGATTGAAATAACAGAACAAATCAAAGAAGGATTAAGAACATGGAGAAAATTGCAAATCTTTATTGAGGAACACAAAATAAATGTAGGTATATATTAGCTTTTATGAATGGGAAAGCTGAAACCATAAGTATCAGGGGAGACAGCTTATTTCCATTTTCATGAAATGGGCTCTTTCAACCTCTTCACTCCTCCACCTTGAGAAGCAGAGTGATTTAACTGGTAATCTTGGAAGATTAACCTGGGTATGTTTAATTCCTGTCTTTCCTCTTAGGAAGGAACTTATTGCTGGGAATATGTATTCTACACCCCTAGGAGAAATTCTCTTCCTATGTGGAAAGGACTTAGCCACATATTTCCTGTTACTGTTAATCATAACTGCCTATTTCTTGAATCTATTAGCAGGCTCTTTTGATTTTCTCACTAAGCTAAGCAAATATTTTTACCGCTCCATCTGCCACGGTCATATTTCTCAACTTCTTCAGATGTTAGGTGAGCACAATTCTACCTATTAGATACCTTCAAAGGTTCCAACAGGAAAAAAATGACAGATTTCTCTAAAAATTAATTTATAAATTCAGTGCAGTTCCAGTTAAAATATCAAGATTCTCACATAACTTGAGAAACAATTTCCTAAAACTCATAGGAAGTAAAAGTGGCAAAGAATACTCAAGAAAGTGAAATGAGAAAAACAGGAGACAGTGGAGGAAAAAGAATTAGAAGTTCTTTATGAAATAGCAAGACATAAAGGAAAGCTTAAATAACACAATGTAATATAATATAACATAAGGATAGACAAATAGACCAATTCATACAACCTTGCAGCATACCCTCTTACTTATGATAAGGCAGTTCATATTATAATCAGTTGGAAGAAGATACTAGTCAATAAACTGTGCTTGGATAACTTTTTATGTATATAAAAAAATTAAATCCTTTCTCACATAATTATACAATTAAAGTAAATTAGTTTATTAAATTAATTCTAAATAAAATTAGAAAGATAACTACTCACCGGATTTCCATACACCGTAAGCTCTCTGAGAGAAGATATAACATCCAGTTTTTCCAGTTCTGCCAGGTCCTATTCAAAAGTTACTAAGTTATTATTTGGTAAGATCCAATATCTTCAAATATAGGCTAGTTTGAAATAATTACATGTAAGTATTGGATTGTAAGTAGTTCATGATAGAACCCTCTAAAGTGAGCTTGAATGCCTTTCATATTGTTGATTAAAGACAGATCTGTGTGGAAGAGATTTGAAAGAGACTTGGCAATGATGACATTCTGACATGGGGAATGGGATGTGTAGCAGCAACTACAAGAAAAGACCAGATTTTTTCTCTGAAAGATTATGATCTGTTCTAGGACTCAGATTATATTGGTTAATTCCTTGGAAGACTGGTTCAGAAGCATAGAAAATAAATTGAATCCAGTCTAAATAATTTCTAAGGTACATAATAAATACCTTTGCCATAAAAGAGCAAGTGATATTGAGTGGGCTTCATCTTTTTAATTTTTTAAGAGGAAAGGTTGTTTACTGAGGCCCAAGTCTTGAACTGGGGACCTTGGGATGAATGCTGACTGCGTCCAGTTTAAACTGCTAGGCCACCAGGGTGTGCTGAATAGACTGTATCTTGATATGCTGCTGGGAATACATATAGTTGAAAAACTATTTCCCTATTTGAATGACTTGTCTTCTCTACTGGATTTATTATTATCTATCACTGGTGAAAGTTTGTCAATACATTCTAGTTTTGCAAAATTATTTCTAAAATTCTATTTATGACGAAAGGCAACAAGTTCAGCTTAAAGTTGTTGCTAGTTTGTAGAAATGAAAAAGGTTATTGATCTGTCCCCATTGTTATTAAAGTGACAAAAGAACACCTAGCCCATTCATCTAATAACCATAAACAAATGCAGACCTGTTTGAGACCATTTGGAAGTGGAATTTGATGTTTAAAATGACTGATCTTTACTGTTTGGGTTTTGGAAGTATTCTAAAGAAGGCTTTGAAAAAAGCTCTAATAGTCCATTAACATAAAGATCTGTGTCTTGCTTCACAGGCAGTTCCTGTCTGTGGAACTAAAGTTTGATTAGAAAGCATAGAAATGTGCAAAGTCTTACATTATTTCCTCAAGTTGAACAGAGAATAGTTTATTAATAAAATATTTCTAATAAAAGTGTTTCTAACGGAAAATTTTAATATGAGAAACAGTATTAAATGCATAGATAATGCTGGTATAAATTTTAAAGAGACATCAAGCAAAGAAATACATTGTTAATTGAGAGGAAAAGGTTGATAGCTTCCCATTTTTTGCTATAGGTGTTTTGTTTTTTACAGTGATACATTAAGTTGCCTTATACTGGCTCAGAAAAGATGACTGGTAAATTTTCAGGAATTTTTTTCTTAAGGAAAGGTGCAGGCAGAAATGAAGGCAAGTAAGTAAGTAGGCAGGAAGAGAGAGGAGGAGGAAGCATCTTTATTTTTATTTAATTGTTCACACTGATTGTTTTCCCCTGGACCGGGACTCCGAGCTATATGACTTGCTCCTTTGGAGGCTATTGACCTATCTGCTGCTCCACCAGTGTGCACTAGGACTTTTTAAAGACAGTGTTTTAGCTTGAACTTGAGCATGGTGGAAGAAATTATACCTTGGAAACTGGCAAATGATTTTCATTAGGACTTTTATCCCTGGACAGCCAGCTGTTAAATATTAACCAGTACAACTAGTTGTTACCATTTAAGTACATTGTCAGGATAAGAACTCATGACAATAATAGTAATCCTTAAGCCTAAATTAAGACCTTTCATTTAGGGCAAGAAATAGCAATAGACTATTTCCTGAGGTCATTTCCAGCTGCAGGTGATTACTGAGATGTTAAAAGTAGACAACTTTGTTGGATGCCAGATAATGGAAATCATTTAAACATAGGGAACAAGTGAAACGGTGAAGCTGAACTAAATAACTCATCTTTTAATTATGTTTCTGTGATTCTTCCCATAAAAGCAAGACTATAACAACAATTTTTATAAATTACATTATTGATTATGATGGCTAAATCAAAAGCTTCACACTGGAGTCTTGTCAAGGATATGTAACTTATGAAAGACTTTAAAGGAGGTACTGTAAACACCTTCATTGGAAGTACTGTTGTTTTGTTAACTTTTCTATGCTTTGTTCTTCCTGCCCTATTAGTCTATCAACCCAAGGGTTATAATCTGATTGCCCAATTGTGGAAATTAATGCTGGTGACAGCCTTCCCATATTGGTATGAATCTAGAAAGAAATCCCAAAAGAATATTTGAGAGTTAAGAATTTTGAAAAACATGTTTTCAATAGAATTAAACAGAATCTCCAACTTAACCTTCTTATTCTTCTAAGTTCATATTTCCAGCTAAATTTTTCATCATATTAAAGTACTGTAATATTAGTGGTTAGAATAAGTTTAATGGTAAAACAATCAGTCTTCATTCAATGAAAAATACCATTTCAAGGAGAAAAATAAGGACTGATTATTAAATAACCAATACCCTTTCATTCAATGATAAATGTATAATCACCTATGACTTTTCATGCAGGTTGTCCATTATATTAAATTTTGAAAATAAACTTGATTAGTCTTATCCTATTTAAGTTACTGGGAAGGAAGGTTTAGCTGATTAGCTATCTATTCATCTCCTTTAAGTGATTAGCGGGGTGAGGAGGTAGGGAAGGCTACTACTCCTGAGGAAAAGCAGGTTACCTGATCTAATCTCCTTGTAAGTATGCTGGTAACTAGGTGTCTGTCAAAAAGATAATGATATTTTGTAGGAAGATCCTTATCTATAAGATGTTTTTAGCAAAATCTCCTTGGTTAAGGACTACTTATAGTAAATAAGCCTGCAATCTACAGAATTATCAGGCATGACTCCCTGTAAAATTTCTCATGCTCATGTGTAAAATGAAGATATTTCATAAATGAAGCCCTCTTTTGTTTTATGAGATTATCCCCAGATAATTTCACTTAGAATTCACATCTTTTATTCTAAGGGAGACAGAAGGTTTGAGGCGTGAAAAGAAATGAAGGGAAGAATTGCTGTAATTCCTTGACCCTGTGTATTCTCAAAGTTGTTAATAAAGCTTGATACTGGCTAAGATCTGATTTGACAGTTTGTATTAGTTAAGTTGTTACTACTGGAAAGATTTGGATAGCAATTTTCCTAACTTAGATTTCTACTGAATAAGCTTTGCAAAAATCATTGCCAGTTGTGGCAAGGTTTTCTTAGAGGAATGTTGTTTGAACCTGTATACATTAGTTGAATGCCATTTTTCTCTGTATGTAAATTTCCTAGTAGTTATGTAGAAAAGGGTACTGCTCATTGTTTCCTTCTAGTCTTGTATAGGCTTTTGTATCATCTCAGGAAAAGTTTCTTGAACTCTAGCAACTAGAACTATAAAGAACTACTGATTATCTACTCTGTACAAGGCACTATGCAATATACTGATATAAATGTGGGCAAAACAGACTCATTCCTTGTCCTTGGGGGGCAGTTTGTCTCTGAGACTTTCTTAGAGATATGGGCAGAAGTAGTGAAATTGGTAAGAGATTTTTTTCACTGAGAGGAATGTTAAGGCTATATATGGTCATGTATGCCATCAATCCCCTTATCAACATACTATATCTCAGGAGATAGTCTGGGGATGCTCTTTGGGACAGTGACCTAATAGAAATAGGTTGAATTGTGAGCAGTAAGAATAAGATAGAATCTTATTTTAAGGAAGTCTTGAGTGGAGAGAGATGGGATATTAAAACTAAGTCAAAGTTCACTATTAGGTGTTGATTTAAGTTTAAAGGGCAAGCAGAAGTAGGGATAGATGTGTATAAACAGCTTGGATCAAGAGCAGTCAGGAGCAAATATGTCAGAGGGGGCTGCTAAGCAGAACCTTAGAGCATTTAGAGCTAACCTTTATTAGTGGGTGGATACGCATGAGTGGGTAAGGTTTATGAGTCTGGAAGCAGGGTAGACATCTTTGCATAGAGTATTTACATGGTATGAAAATGTTAAGTAACACACTAGCAAAATTTTCATGGTGTCTTTGGAAACTTTCTATTCAGAGGAATTAAGACTAGTAAACCTTATATCAAAAAACAAAATACTGTTACCTGTATTTTATTGTATCCTAGGAAGAGTTTCTCTAGTTTTACCAAAGGTTGTAATTTGCTTAGCTCTCTTAGTCTGTTTTCCTCCAGATGAAGTGCTAACAGAGAGCTTGGCTTGGCAAAGGCACTGTCATTAAATGCTCTGATACGGTTATGGTCTATAACCAGTTCCTGAAGGACTACTAAATTGTCAAGACCTTCAACTTGACTGATTTCATTCCCTGAAAAAAGATAAGTCATGATATGCCAAGTGGGCCCAAACGTCCTGAATAAAACATTATGTTTTTATTTAAATATATTTTATTAAATGACCTTTAAAAAATTGAAGTATTAAAAAGATCATGTTTCCAGGGAGAAATGGAAATGTAGTTTACAGAAAGGGAGAAATGTAAATGTAGCATCATTATCAAATAATATTTTGTAAAATTTCTCCTTCATGTTTTAAAAAAAGATCAAGTTATCATGTACACAATGCATTTAATTGATTCAATTTATCAGTTCAGAAATTAAGTATTAAAAGTTGATATTGACAAAAGTAGAAGCATAAAAGTATTATAAAAGATATACTTCCTAAATATATCTGATTATAGGTATCTCTAATGATTTCTTAATTTGTTTTTAAGTTAGAATATACCAATTATGCTATTATTTCTTTCTCAACATATTTTTGCACCACAACATTATTAAGCAAATAAGAATACATTATATTCTCTAGAACCTCAGTCCTTTATAACCTGTGATTTCTCTCTACTGTAGCAACTGATAGCTTTATAAGAATTAATTATAACTTATATGAGAAAAGGATTCCTGAAATGACCTAATGATTTTATGTGTTTTCTAATGACAAGGATATATTAACATTTTTTAGTAATCAGTTTGCTAAAAGACAAAGTGGCAACACCAGGACCATCATATACCTTTTATATTTTAAGTTTAATGCTCCTTCTATTGTGTTTCATTTCATATTTATCCCCCCTTGTTTGTTATGGGCTAATATACCTCCAAATTCATATGTATTTTCCCTAATTTCTAGAGGCTCAGAATGTGACTACTTGGGTATAGGCTCCTTAAAGGGGTAAATAAGGTTAAGATGAAGTCATTAGCGAGTGCCCTAATCCAAAATGACTGGTGTTCCTATAAGAGGTGATTAGGATGCAGGCACACACAAAGAGAACACAATACAATGATCTAGAAGCCATCTGCAAGCCAAGAAGAGAGGCCCTCAGAAGTAACCAACCCTGTTAACTTATTGATCTTAGACTTTTAGCTTCGAGAAATGTGAGTAAATTTCTGTACCCAGTCGGTGGTATTTTATTATGCAGCCCTAACAAACTAACATATTATTGAACATGTGGATTCTCCCTTTGAATTGTTCTTGAAATTTAACTTACATCATTGAGTTTAAGGCACCAATAATTGTTAATATGTATCAATATTTTGTGCACACTAAGAAAAATCAGTTAGGTAAACTATGACATGCAATCAGTTAAGTTACAGCTAGATTTCAGACATGTTAAAATATAAAAGGTGGGTGTCTCTGAATTGATGAATTGTGGTAAACTACCACTTTTGTATTATTTTATAGATAGATAACATCACAAGTTTCAATAACATTGCTCAGAGTACTAAATCATACTTCGGAACATTATCAGTGCTTTGCTTATAAGGAAAAAGTTTCCTCAAGTCTGAAAAAATTACTTATTGTGTAAATATATTATTTTCATGAAATTACATAGCTAGATTGTCACTATTAGTATTTTAAGTCCAGTTAAATATCACATAAGATAGCTTCAAGTTCTAAATAATGTCTACGATTGTCATTATTTTGGCCTTTAGCTGTCATTCATTTTAGAATACTCATTAGACATATTTAAGAAAGAAAACTCCAAAGCAACTGTGCTGAATGTGATTTCAGGAATTTTACATTTTTATAGTAGCATTTGTCATTGTTTGAAAAGCTACCACTTATTTAACTAGTTATTTAACTAGTGTAGATAAATTTGGTCTTAATTCTTAATATTCTAATTTAATATTCCAACATCCCCACCCTACTCTTCACCAAAGACTCACCCTTCCTCACCTTCTTGCAAAATTAACACATCTGTTCAAATGTAGGTTTGTAAATTCTGGTTAACTCTGGCATGGCTTCATTTTATCACTCACTGCCTACATGTTTGTGTACTCCCTTCTAGATTTTACCCTCTTAACCACCCTTTGGATTTTAAACTCAGAATTCTCTCCTCCTGTTTAGTATCATTAATCCAGCTCTGTTCTTTATAAACCTCCAAATAGTCCTATAACTTCTAGTCACTGTCAGATCTCTCACCTTTTTTTCAGATCAAGTTCCTTCAGTCTACAACCTCTATCTGTTGACTTTACTGTCTGTCAACCTCTTCTCTCTAAATTATTTTTTTTTAATTTGACTTTCGCTCTTGGCACATTTCTAACCTGATCCCTTATCAATGATCTTTTTATTCAATATAATTGTCTACAGCATCTTCACATATTTTTTCCATAGGCCTCATTCTTCCAATCATCTGACTTTAAGACCACTCATCTTTTCTTCCCCTGAAATTTAGAGCCTGAACTTCTTGGTTTTCTTTCAAAATTTCTTGTATGACTCCTTTGCTTTATTCTCCAGTCTTCTTAATGCTGGGGGTAGGAGGAGTCGCCACATCTCTTTTGGGCCTTACATTCTTTGTATTTACTTCCTAAGTAAGCACATGTGACTTCATCTGTCATCTCCACTGGGATAATTCTAAAATACATTATCTCTGATCCAGGACTGTTGTCCAAGAGTACTGAAAAATTTATATTTTTATGTCTCAAAATGGTCAAACACAAACTGATATTTCTCTACTGTAAATGAGTAGTCTTCCCAATAACTAGCTTAAGGACTCCATACATTTGTCCAATGTCCTAGCGAAACGATGAAAACATCCTAAACTATTTCTCTCTCCTTATATATCTAACTAGCTATTAAGTCCTAATTTTTCTCCCTTTTAAACTTCAAGTTTATCCTTACTCAATTGTCCCACTGACACAACTCTATGCTGAATTCAAAGTGCATGTGCTCCAGAGTCAGACAGAGCTATGTGTGACCGTAGACCATACCACTGACTGGTGCAAATGTAGGCAAGTTATTTAATCCGAAGATTTGATTTTTTTAAATGCACATTGGGTTGTTGTGAAAGTTGAATATGATCATTTAGGTAGGCAAACACCTTGTCCAGTTGCTAAAAAAATGACAACTGTGATTGTCAGAGTAAACGGATTCATTTCCTGCATAAGCCTGCCCGGACTCTTGATTAGCTTGCCATGGTAACAGAGCACACCTCCCTTTGCATTATTAGATTAAAGTAAATCTTCCAGGTTAGGTTGCTATTTTTGTAGTCAATGTATGGTTTAAAAGAGCTGTCATTGTGCTCAATGTTTTGTCCTTTTAAGGTAAAATCTCCATGCTCTTGACCCACTGGGAACTACAAGCACCTCTGATAGGCAATGAGATGCATTAAAACTCTTAAAATATAGTCTAGAAAGGTCTTTTAGAAAAAAACTCAATATACTCAGATCAAGTATGACTCACTGGTGACTTCCAATCTTTCTTCTGTGTCATTAAATAATTATTACTAGACAATTGTTCCAAACCCTGTTTTTATCTCATGTTACTGTTGTGAAAATGTAGAACTCCTACCTACTGCTAACCCCAAAACGATGATGTTTAGAGGCCTTATAATATATAACTCAGAGAACTGCATACATTTTCTTTTCCATCAGGTTGGCTCCTTTTCAAGTACACACCACAATTATGCCTGGGTGAGTCTTCTCCTCACTATTTGTAAAATGCTTGGTCATGCTTAACTTCTATCTAAATTCTATCCATCTTTCATAGTCCTAGTATGTAGAGGGGTTAATATTCAATTTATCTATTATTTAAACTTTTATTACACTTGTTGGTAACACACAGTCAGAATTTAATTCATCTCTTTCCACGGGTAGATCTTCACCTACTTTACCACAAGGAACTCAATTATATATAATTACAATAATACAGTATACACTATATCTTTCCTAGTACTTAGTACAACTATGAGTTTTAAAAAATACTTTCTAATTACTCCCTAGTTACTTTTATTACTTTTTAATTGAATACAATATTATTTATGATGCACTATTGTACATATCCTTAGAATGTTGCCCTAGAATGCAATATTCTTTAATGGTGGAAAGTTGCATTTTCATTATTTATATAACCAAGAAAAACTTTGCGATTACAAAAAAAACTGTCAATGAATCACTTTTAAGTAAAAGTTGATATTTATATTTGCTTATCTAGAGAATGATAAATCAATTTTTAATAACAGACTTACACATGAACAGTATTGCTACTCACCCTGAAGAAAGAGAAATTTTAAATTTCTCAGTCGGTTAAGTTGTAGCTGGATTAAATTACAAATTCCATTATAGCCCAAATGAAGAACTTCTAAACTGTGCATTATTGGAGGCAAATTTTCACTGTTCATTATATCTCTGAAACACACAAGTAAATTTAAGTGATAAACCTAATTCCAAACCAGATGTGTCATACATAATCTGGTATGTTTTTACTAAGAAGGAAAAAGAATGAATTTAATAATAGCTCTGAATTAAACTATATTATCCCTTTATATCTTACACAATATTCATATTTTATTCTTTAAAAATATTTTCACATGGTAAAGAATAAATAAGTACAGTATTTGAAATAAAAACTCAGTGTAACGAGACAAGAAAAGGACAAAAAATGCATTCAATTTGGAAAGGAATAAGTAACACTGTATTTTCACATAACACAAATCTTGTACTTATAAAATCCCTAGGTATCCACCAAAAAGCCTTTGCACTAATAAATGAGTCCAGCAAGATCACACAATTAAAAGATGAATAAACAACAAATAAATTTCTACATAGCAGCAATAAACTGATAGTAAAATTAAAAATTCCACTCATAATAGTATAAAAAAGAATGAAATACTTCCTGTGGACAAGATTGAGAGAAAATATTTGTTAATCATTTATTTGAGAAAAGGCATCTATATCCAGAATATTTCAAGAACTCAATAATAAAAAGCCAAACAGCCTAACTGAAAAATAAACAATGAAGTCGAGCAGATACTTCCCCAAAGGAGATTGAATAATGACTAATAAGTGTATGAAAACTGCTCAACAACAATAGTTATCAGGAAAATGCAAATTAAGACCACAGTGAATCCACTAGAACTGCTGTAATCAAGACAGACAATAACCATGTCAGTGAAGATGTGACGAATTTAGAACCCTCATATAATGTTTATAATGCAAAATGGTGCAATCGTTTTGGAAAAGTTTGGTATTTTCTTAACACGTTTAACATTAAATTACCATATGATCCAGCAATTTCACTCTGAGGTGTCTACCCAGGAGAAAGGAAAACATATGTTCACACAAATAGTTCAACACAAATGTTTACAGCAGCTTTATTTTCATTAGCTAAAAAGTGGAAACAATCCAAATAGCCATCAAGTGAGCAATGGTTAAACATAATGTAACATATGCATTACAATGGAATACCCAATATAGTCAGCAATAAAAACTAATGTACAACTAGTATATGCTATAACAGGATGAACCTCAAAAACATGCTAAATGTAAGAAGTATGATGCAAAAGATCACATCTTATGCTATTCCATTTACTTGAAATATCTAGAAAATAAAAACTTTTAAAGGAAAGGTGCAGGCAGGAAGAGAGAAAAGAAAGAAGCACCTCATTTATTTTTTACTTAGCTTTTCACACTGGTTGTTCTCCACAGGCCAGGGACTTGAACGCAGGGGTATGTGGCCTGCACCCTTTAGAGGCAATTCACCTAACCAGGGTGCGTCTAAAAAATTAATTCTATAGAAAGTGGATTAGTGGTTTCCTAGAGCTAGAGTAGAAAAGGGAACTGACTGCAAATGGACATGAAGAAACTTTTAGATATCTGATGTAAATGTTCTCAAACTGTATGCAGTAATCATTGCACCACTTATACATTTTGTAAAAGTTACACACTTAAAATAAGTGAATATGGTATATAAACTGTACTTCAATAAAGCTGTTAAAATAAATAGAAAGTATTCAGTATAAAAAGTGTGTATAAATGAAATGCTTACAGCAGCTTTAATTATAATTTTATGTATATAATTATAGACTCAAACTGGAAATAACTTAAATGCTCATCAATAATAAATGGATAAACAACTTGTTATATAATCTGTACAGGCAAACCTGGGAGATAATACGGGTCCCAGACCACAGTCATAAATTGTTTATTACAGTTAAGTGAGTCACGTGGACCTTTGGTTTCCCAGTGCTTTATAAAAGTTATATTTATACTATAATCTACTAAATGTGCAATAGCATTATGTCTAAAATATGTGTATATCTTCATTAAAATACTTTATTGCTAAAAATTGTTAACCCTCATTTGAGTCTTTAGTAAGTCATGCTCTTGTTGCTGGCAGAGGGTATTGCCTTGATGTTGATGGCTGCTGACTGATTAAGGTGGTGACTGTTGAAGGTTGAGGTGACTGTAACAAATTCTTTAAGGCAACAATGAAGTCTGCCTCATAAGACAGACTCTTTCCTGAAAGAGTCCCCTGTAGCATGCCCATGCTGTTTGATTACATTTTAACCAATGTAAAATTTTTTTCAAAACAGGACTCAAGCCTCTCAAACCCTGCTTTTGCCTTATCAATTAAGTGTATGTCATATTTTAAATCCTCTATTGTCACTTTAACAATGTTCACAGTAGATTCTATGTCAGTGATGCACTTTCTCTGCACATATATAAGCAACGATGCCTTATTTATTAGTTTGATCATGAGATTACAACAATTCAGTCACATCTTCAAACTCCACTTCTAATACTAGTTTTCTTGCTATGTACACCATATCTGCAGTTATTACCGCCACTGAAATCTTGAACACCTCAAAGTTATCCATGAGGATTGGTATCAACTTCTTCCAAACTCTTTTTACTATTTTGAGCTCCTCCTGTGAATGATTGTTCTTAATAGCATCTAGAATAGTGAATCCTTTCCAGAAGGTTTTCAATTTACTCTTCCCAGATCCATCAGAGGAATCTTATCTACGGCAACTATAGGTTTTTCCAAGTTTCTTAAATAAGGCTTGAAAATCAAAACAACTCCTTGATCCATGGGCTGTGGAATGGATGTTGTGTTCACAGACTTGAAAACAACATTGAGTCTTGTACATCTCTACCAGAGCTCTTGAGTGTCAGTAACAGTAATATAATGAAAGGAATATAGTTTTCTGAGTAGTAGTTCTCAACACTGAGTTTAAAATAGTTAGTAAACCATGTTGTAAAAAAGATGCGCTGTCATCCAGGCTTTGTTCCAATTATACACCACAGGCAGAACAGATTTAGAATAATAAAGGGTCCTAGGATTTTCAGAATGGTAAATAAGCACTGGTTTCCACTTAAAGCCTTCAGCAGCATTAATCCCTAACAAGAGATTCAGTACATTCTCTGATGCTTTGAAGCCAAGCATTAACTTCTCTCTTAGGATAAAAGTCCTAAATAGCATCTTCTTCTAATACAATGCTGTTTCATCTACACTGAAATCGTAGTGTTTGGTATAGACACTTTCATCAGTGATCTTAGCTAGATCTTCTGGATAACTTGGTATAGCTTTCACATTAGCACTTTCTGCTTCACTTACATTTTTAAGTAATGGAGCTAGTATCTTTCCTTAAATCTCGTGAACCAATATCTGCTAGTTTCAAATTAGTATTCTGCAGTTTCTTCCTCTTTCAGCCTTCAGTTGAAATCAGGGCCTTGCTCTGGATTAGACTCTGGTACAGAGGAACACTGAGTGGCTTGTCTTCTGTCCAGACCACTAAACCTTTTTCCATATCAGCAATAAGTCTGTTTCATTTTCTTATAATTAATGTGTGCACTAGAGCAGCACTTTTAATTTCCTTCAAGAAGTTTTTCATTGCATTCACAATTTGGCTAATCATTTGGCACAAGAGGCCTAGCTTTCAGTCTATTTTAGCTTTCAACATGCTTTCCTAAATAAGAATAATCATTTCTCACTTTTTATTTAACGTGAGAGACCTGTGACTCTTCCTTTCTGTTGATGTTAGAGGTATTGTAGGGTTAAATTGTATTGACCTAATTTCAATATTGTCTCAGTGAATAAGAAGGTCTGAGAAAAGAAAGAGAGACAGGAATGGCCAGTTGATTAGTCAATTAAGTTCACATCCTATATAGGTGTGGTTCATGGGTCTCAGAATAATTCCAATAGTAATATCAAAACCCACTGATGAGAGAGCAACATAACAAGTACAATAATAATGGAAAAGTTTGAAATACTGCTAAAATTACCAAAATGTTACAGAGAAAATGAAATGAGACATGCTATTGGAAAAATGTCACTGATAGACTTGTTCTATGTAGAGTTGACACAACTCTTGAATTTGTAAAAAATTAAATCTCTGCAAATTTCAATAAAGCAAAGCATAAAAAAACCAGGTATGCCTATGTAACGGAGTACTGCTTGGTAATGAAATGAATTACTGAGCAACAACAGAGCTGAATCTCAAAAGAATTAAGCTAAGTGAAAGAAACAAGACAGATTATTTACTATAAATTCCAGTTGTATGAAACTGTAGAAGTAAAAATTATAGTGCTATGTATCAATTCAGTGGTTGTTGCCAGGGGCTAGGTTGTTACAGGAGGGGACTGCAAAAAGATACCAGGGAAGTTTTTAGGATGAGAATAGTTTGTACCTTGGTTGTGTAATGGTTGTATGACTGAATATTTTCTCAAAATTCATTGAAATATACATTTAAATTTATGAGTTTTAGTGTATGTAAGTTTTCTTCACTGGGGAAACTGGAACAAAAGTATACAGATTTTCAGGTATATATATCTCTATGTTCTACCAAAAATGAGTAGGAAGATGTGTTTTCGTCTGCCATTGATGCTAGAGCATTAAGTGACTAGATAAGTAATTTAGAAACAAAAAACAAAGGTTAAAACGTACATCCATTCTACTGGGTAAGGGGTTCTTTTGTAGGGCAATGAAAATGTTGCACCATTTTGTGAATATACTAAAATAATCACTGAATAATAAACAAAGACCAAGTGTTATGTGAATTAGATCTCATTTGTAAAAAAGAAATGCAAGGTCATTTAAGTAAACAAGGCTTTTCAATCTTCAGTTTTGCTTTTTTATGACTATAAAAGAGAAGAAGCAAGGAAAAGAAATGACAAAGCATTATTTTGTGTATCTTTTTACTTGTGAAGTTTAAGTTTATTAATAGCATATAGTTATTAATAAGTATTAAAATAGTTACATGTATGTTACTTCTGTAATTAATGTGACTGATTTTAGAATTCTTAATAACCAAAAATATTAATTGTAAAAAAAAAAAAAAGAATAATACCTGTTGACTTTTGAAGTTCCTTGCTGTCCATAACCACTTGAAGGCACTTTCTGATAGAGTAGTTGCCTATTGGTTAAGTGAGTCTGAGGTTTTAGTCTAGGCATGATTGATTCAATATGATTATAGTTGAGACATAAAACCTGCAGAAAGAATACTTTATCAATCAAACATTAAAAAATGAGCAGTGCGCTCTCTAAATATATATATAGTATGATGTATGTTTACATATATATGTATATATATATAGAGAGAGAGCATGCCTTTAAGATTATAAACATTTAAAAAACAGAATGGTATGGATAAAAATTGTACTATACAACATATTTTAATAATATATTAGTGCTAAAAGGACAAAATTTTTATTCCAAATTGTATTTGGCTTTGAATATATTTTTATTATCTGACATCCTCAGAAATGATATTTCAAACAATGGAGATCCTAGAAAGTTGCTCAACTTTCTCAATCTGCACTTCTGATTTCTCCAAGCCTGACTGAGATTGAGTTAACTTTAGTTAATTCTAGTTAATGTCTTTAGTTGGAGAGATCACTATTTCCCTATGTTTAAAGACCCTAGTAGATGGCACTGTCAAAGCAATGGAATAAGAGACAATGAGACTGCCTCTTGAAGTCTGGACTTCACTCTAAAGGCAGCACTCCATGCCACTCCCTACTGCAGAATAGAATTTTCTGCTTATAAGACAATCAAACTGAAGTTAACCCCAAAACTTGGGAAGATAAAAGATTTCTTGCTTGGAGAAAAAAAAAAAAAAAAAAAACAACTTCAGGAATAAATTTCTCTTCCTTAATAATATGAAAACACATTTTAATACAAAGTAAGAAAGACCGCAACTTGCATTAAAAATACTGAAAAAAATATTTGTGAGGGACTCACCTTCACATTAGGCAGATAGATTAATCCACTAAATGAGGTAAGGTTATTGTTCTGTAGATTCACATTACACACACTTCTAAATTGGTCAACTGGAATCAAATCCACAATTCTGAATTTAGACAAAGTAAATATAGTTTTAATTTTAATAGGAAGGAAAAATATAGAAAAAAATTGAGTTCCTCCAAATACAACCCCAAAGACAATTTTAAACAATTTTCATCTGACAAATACTATGAAAAAGAGTTGCCTTAATGTGAAATATGTGGATAAAATCATCAGATAAATATAATATTGCTGGGCACATATAAGAAAATCAGAATTTGATTACTTTCAAAAATATTACCACATTAACAGTACTATTACAAAAGAAAATTTTAGAATAAATCCTAATTTCTTTACAAATTCATGTATGTTCATGAAACCATAATGAAATTGATATATTTAGGATTTTTGGGTTGTAAGTTGCAGAGGATATATGTTAAGTAAGTTATTTCTAAAATGCCAGGAAGATGTTAAGGGATGGGAAAGAAAAGAAGAAAGCAAGTACAGTCTTTGAAAACAGAGTTTTTGTGTTTTTTCCTGAAAACTTTGACATTCTACCTTGAAGGATGTTTTGGTATTAAACAAAATGGTTCATTCCTAGTCTATAACTTTACAATTGTTCCACTTTTTGTTGAGTCATGACCGAGATGAGCAATAAGCTAAATCACATTGCCCTAACCACTTCTTTCAACAAATTCTAAACCTGAAGTTACAAATATAACATACTTTTATCCATTAATAGATCATGCATTCAATGAACCTTTATTTTTAAAAATAACATTTCCCATGTGTAGACACTGTATTTGGAAAGACTGCAACAAATATGAAGAGATAGTCTCTGCTCTCAAGAAATTGAGTTCAAAATAACAAAAACAAAAAAAGTAAAATTATTATAGTAGAGCTAGGTATGTTATTTTAGAGAGAGAGAACCTGACAGTAAGTCAGGAATGACTTCTCATGGGAGAAGTTTCTTAAAACAAGACTTAGAGAATTTATAGGCATTTGTTAAGCACATTAGAAAGGAAAAATTCCAGATAGTGGATCATATGTAAGTAAAGGCAGAGATATGAAACAGAATCTCATGATTGAGAGTAAGGGATTAGAGTATTTAGAATTTCTGGATTTTAAATTATCGTGGGGCAGTAAAGGTAAGGATTAAAAGATAAAAACAGAAAGGTGGTAAGGTGTCTTCTCTGCCATTCAAAGGGCATATTATTTCTGTATACAATGAAAAGCCACTGAACAATGTTGAGAAGGGAAGGGATCTGAGAAAACCTGCGTCTTAGAAGATGGTATGTGTAATAGATGAGTTTACAGGGAAGGTTATATAAGACAGTAAACAAAGGGATTGTCAAAGGAATTTGTAAAATAGTCTATTTCCATACCTAGGCCAATGGCAATGAATTATGGAAAGAAGGGGGAACTATAAGACATACCTAAGACATAGACTCTATAAAATTTGTTGATTGATTAAAAATGGAGAACTAAGGGGAGAGAGAAATAACTCCTAGAGTTTGGGCTTAGGGAACAACAAAGAGGTGTATGCTATCTTCTATATGCAATTTAGAATATAATTGAATATTCAAAAGAGAAGCTTAGGTTTGGGCTCAGTTAGGAAATTATCACCATAAATTAAAATTATGGCTTTAAGATGTCTGTCTGTGAAGAGTTCAGAATGAGAAAAATAAAAGAAAGAAAAGGATTTCTTACCAGGAAGATAATGATAATATTCATGAGAACAGCATCAGAGGAACGGTGGTAGTAGAAGTCAGATTGCATTAGATTACAGTGATATGATGTGAGGAACAAACCTAATAACTAAGTTCTAACTTTAAAAACTTTGGTTATAAAAAAAAATAGATGGTCTTTAGAAAACAGTCGACATTTTTAGTCATAGTATGTGATAATAAAAATACCCATCAAATGGTGTAAAGGTAGCATGAGATTTTGAAATAGGGCATATGATTTCCTGAATTAGTGGTTTTATTTGGACAAGATACATGAATTGTAAACCTTTGAAAAATTGTATTATTATATATTTAATTATAATGTTCAAAAGTATGTAACAAAGGCATTATACCTGATAGACGATGAAGTCCAATTTAGCTCTTGCATTTGGGAAAAGTTTGAGTGTCCCTGTTGTTCTGCAATCATGTCCGAAGTCAGTCTGCCACCAAACAAATCTTTTGCACACTCAGTTTCTGGTGGTTCCTATATATAAGGACTTTTAGAAAGTAATGTCCTCTCTTACAGATGACTAAATGACATTAACTTTTGTTTCAGTTCAAAATGAAATGAACTAACTTTCTAGTCTCTAAGTATAGCTAATACTTCTGTATATATTTATATCTTTATCCACTATTTCTTTTCAGGCTATTTGGTCAGGCAGGAGGGCAATAGTATTGTTTTGTCTTCTAAGGCACAAAATCTCAAGAATTGTTCTGTGTACCAGAAACGGTAGGTGGCTATGTGGCATATTTCCCTGATGACAAATTCAACCGAAACTGGTACTCCTGGGGGACTCCAGATGGATCTTCACCGGAGTAGGTACTGATTTGACTGGGTTTAGCTTACCCAGTGGTAAATACAAAAGAACTGGAACAGAATACATTGCACCAGTTTGGACAGCTGACTCATTTCTTCAGATCAAGGAACACATTTGACAGCTCATAATGTCCCACAATGGGCAGAAAGATCTCCTCAGAACAATAGTGATAGACAATTAGAATAGGCAATTAAAACACTTGTTATGTGAAATGGGGAGATAAAAGTATGAAGGGCTAGCCTGCATGTCTTCATGAGAGTGTTCATACTCAATGTAAACATCCGTGGGGCTGAAGGAGTGTCCTACTGGATATATTTCTGCTGCTTTTTAAATTTTTTCTGGTGAATCTTGGGGAAGGCAGGGTGGGGAATGAGCCTGGTATTACTAAGCCCTTCCTGCTCAGGGAAGATGGTGTGGGTATAATAACCACTATACACTTTTTCTTCTTCCCCACATCACCTTAACTCCCCCCACCCCATCTGATGCAGGACCACAACTTCAGTTACAAGTCCTTGAAATGGGAATGTTTTCCTAGTGGCTGATAGGGATGGTTTTGCCTTCACCCCATTGGGCAAAATTGGGATTAACAGTGAATATATCTATATTGACTGGTGACAAAATAGCCCACAAATTCTATGAACTGCTAGTTCTGCACCTACATGATCTTACCCTGTTGAACAGTAGTGGACTAAGGGGAAGGGGCTTATTAAACTAGCATTGCAGTCTGCAATCTAGCCCAGCACAGTGGCTGAACCTTTACAAAACTCAGAGTAAAAGATGATATAACCAATCATGCCTATGTGGTGGAACTTCCGTAAAGACCAGAAAGGAGAGGTCTTGCAGAGCTCCCTGTGGGGTGAACATGTGGAGGTGCTGGGAGAGTCGTGTGATGAGAGAGGGCAGTAGCCTCTGTCCTTCTCATAGGGATCTCTTCTATCTTGCTATAACTGAGTTATATCCTTTTGTAATAAACCAATAATCTAGTCATTGTTTTCCTGAGTTCTATGAGCTATTCTAGGGACTCGAGGGAGGGACTCATGGGAACCTTCTATTTATAGCCAGTTAGTCAAAAGTATAGATGACAACCTGAACTTATAATTGGTATCTGAAGTTTTAAAACTACATAATTCAGTCTAGGAAATATCATTGCTTTTGCATTTTTTTTCATACTTATAAAAATAACATTTGATTGGTGTCTATCTAAAAAGGGGGTGGCAATTTTTTCTGTATTTTCCCTGTAAAAATAATCTCATAAAAGTGAAAGTATGCAGAAAGAAGGGATAAAATGAAAATATAGCTACTCAGACTTTGGTGTCCAGTCCTCCTCCCAAGGAGGAGTATGATTATACCTGTAAAGCCTTGATCAGAGTGAAGCTCAACTGTCCATGCTTTTCTGTTAGTCTTGTCACTTCTCTAGAATAAGTCATGTAACTTCTCTAGTTCCTTGTGTTCATCCATGAAATACATGGACTATATTGTCTCTAAAGCCTATGTCCATTCACACCTCAAACAGTGTAGGGTAACAATGCTCTCCTATCTCCCTCTGCACCTATTTTTTGTAGCTTCTTTTACTCTTTACATTTCCTAAAGAGTGATATTAAAGCATCACTTAGATTTCGTTACTTGCTCTTCTTGTTCCTTAAAGAATTTTACGTATGATTTTGGTTAACTATCAACTTTTTTCAAACCACTTCCAACTTTAAACACAATGTAAATTAAACGTTCACATGTAAATGTAGTCCTGTGTTTTCAATAGCTTGCTTGACATTGCCAGGCAGATGACCGGCTATTATATAAAGCTTAGTGTGTCCAACACTAATCACCTTATTCCTGAAAGCTGCTTTTCTTCCTCTATTCATATTAGTTATGATATCTCTTATTGGCATAGATTCAAACTTTGTAGACACCTTTTTCTCCTTCCTTTCCTTGTCCCTTGAATCCAATTGGTTGTCATGATCTGTCAGTTCTTCACAGTATTTCTCATACCTTTCAGTTCTCCATTTTTAAAGTCACATTCCCTTGGTTCGGATTCTCATTACTTCACATGTAGACTATTGTAATAGCCTCCCTAACCTTCTTTTATCTATCATTGCAGTCACTGCTATTAGTTTACAGTTATTAATATGTTATCCCCCTAAATTATTTATGTTGTTCCATTACCTCTCAGTTAAAGTCTAAATTATTCAGTCTACTCCTCCATCCCTTTGTTAATTCATATGTTTATATTCTGTCTCATCTCACTGACAGCTTATAGGAATTATTAAATAGTAAAATGCAAACAGTAAATAGTGAAGATCAAAACTAAGAATGACATAAGCAAGAGTAAATCAAAACAGATAGACTATTGACTCCTATAGGGTTTCTGTTATTGAGCCATAAATTGGGCCCTGAGTTTTTACATAATTAAAATGAAATGGAAAATAGTTAAATAATACTCGCTATAAGTTAGCAGGATATAACTTCTGTAGGGTAAAAAGTTTTTCCTATATTTATTTCTAAAAGCACTTTTTCATGTGGTCCTTCAAATGAGGGCACAGAGAGGAAGATTAGGATCCTTAACATTAATCCGGCAAATGCAGAAGTGATTTTATGACTATTTTTAAAACATCCTTCAGTGAAAACCAACACATAAATAAAACCCATTATACAGGATTCTAGGCAATTTGGGGATGGGGAGAATTTTTTAGATTCTCCATTCTGAGGAGGATCCTGAAAAATTCAGGGCTAGAATTAATAATCTAAGAGCACCTCAGTACTCCAAGTAATCATGAAATACCAGTTTTCTAGAAAATTTGATGAATTTTCTTGTATGATCGAAACTAGATAATGTTATATAGGAAACATTTTTATTCTTCACACATTTGTCACAGTTACCCTGTTACATGGAAACCAGGAACGCTGTATGAACTTCCGTGTTATGGAATCCAAGTTTCCAAATACTGCTTTCCTTTTATGTCCTAGGTTCTGTGTTATTTTTCTGTGTTATTTTGTAAAGAAATGTTTTCTTTACAGTTTACTGTAAAGAAATAATGTTTTCTTTACAATTTATATATTTTTGTCTAATTATATTTTTCTTATATATTAACAGCTGTATTTTTCCAGGAAAAAGAGAGTTCTTTTTGGGTTCAAGATGATGGCAGGGCTCCAGGGCAGTGTCTTCTCTTGTGTTCCACAAAATTGTGCTGTTTATTTTTAGGCACTGAATTCAGTGTGTACAAATGTAGGGAACATCTTTTTTCCCTTGCCACTTCAATTTAGATAAGAATTACCAAGGGGAGAAAATGTTAAAACTCAGATATGAGGGTGCTCCCTCTTGGCCTAGTGGTCTAGTACACCTAGGAGCAGTCCCACAAACATCACAAGTTCAAGACCCAGCACTGGGAAACAACCATTGTGAGCAAATAAATAAAAATAAAGTATTTCTTTTTGTTCTCTGTTCTTGCCTGCCTGCCTGCCTGTTCACCTTCATTCCTGCCTGCACCTTTTCTTAAAAAATAAAATAAAGAGAGTGACTGGAACAATAAACATTAAAAAAAAACCCAGATCTGAAATGTATTTTGGAGGCTAGCTTTTAATAAGATAGTAAATTTAGGGTATCATACTAGTGATAAAACAAAATACAAAATAATGACGGCCTATGAAAGCAGCTTGGATCATTATTATGAGTTATAAAGAAACTTACAATTGAGATTCCATCCAAAGCTTTCAGTTCTGGAAGATGAAATATTACAAACAATCGGTAGTTTTCTTGATTCCATACAATAATGTTTCCATACATATCTAGAATGACCAGGTTGCATAAACCCTGGGTAATACAAATATATGCATTAAAGTATATCACTCTAAAGTATAATCACTCTAGCAAATCTTTTTCTCCTTGAATTTAGTTATCCTTTGAGTATTTGAATTACTCTATCATTTCCTAGTGATTTGGTGCTTGAAGTATACTTTTTAGTGTCAGGATTATCTTTTCAGACCATGTCTAATGGTGTAATTTTATTTAATATTTCAGCGGTCAATGTGATATGATCAGAATCCCTTTTAAGATGACGGTATACGATGTATTATCTATCCAAGTTAATTTAGTCAGCTTGGAAAGGCCTAGAAAAAGAAGCAAATTCAAGCAAAATCTTTGCTAAGTTTAAAATAATATACTTTATAGAGCAGTGGCTTACTAAGTAGTATGTATACATGTATATAGATAGTAGATATGAAAAACACTGCCTTTTTAAAAAGGATAAAGCTAAAGTGCTTCTGTATTCTCAGGGAGCAGCAGAACTCATCTTATGAGAAACCGTGTTTTCTTATTAGACATTCTGGTACGCCTTTGTTGGGAGGGACCTGAATGAGTATGAATGGGATAGGTTAAAACAAGAGGTAGTAAAATGAATCTAATTTTAATGCAAAATGGTTTATTTTGTTGGACCTATTATTGATTAGACTGCCTCTGCAAGCTTTGGAAGAAGTAGGGGAGTAAGATGAGAAGAGGCTGAACAAAAGAAAAGAAAGAAAATGGATATGAGTCTTTGGTAGGAGAGAAAAATCAGCAAAAGCAAAGAGGCCATTGTGAAAATCGTAGCTTTAGGAAATGGCCATTGAACCTTAAAAAAATGAACATTACATTTGTAGTGAATTCCTGCTCTGTGATGGTGTAAATTTCCATCTTATTCAGACCTTTAGTAAAGTCTTTTATATAGTAGTCTCGAATTAGATTTCTTTGGGGCAATTAGAAAGAGCAAAACTGGGCATAGTTGACCAGAAAAACTTAGAGGCACCAGTAAGAAGCAGTAAGTAAGTGACAGCTAATCAAGAACTGCTTTGAGAACAAAAGAATGCTAAAGAATCCTACCCACAGGTTGAGGTATTCTTGGAAATACTTAGTCAGGTACTAGTAGTGGGGTGAGGGGTGGTATGTTTTATTTGGATATTAAAAAATGTTTACCTTAGGATGTTATCAGCTTTGGAATATTATGGTCACACATATATAAATTTGCATGTGTATATAAATTGAAAGCAAATACATTTTATTAAACTTCATTATTTTTGATTTTTATTATTTATATTTTTCTCTGGCTTTCAAATCTTGTACAGTAAACATGCATTACTTTCATAGTATAAAGAAACAATAAGTATTTTAAAACACAAACACATTAATACCCTCAGAAAGTCACCTTTAAATTGTAGATCTCCTGGTTGAGAGCAATATAGTTATTGCTTATGTATAATTCAATTAGAGTAAAAGATTTTTGTAAACCACTCAGTGAAGTGATTCTGTTGTTCTCAAGAGAAAGGGAATGGAGATGAAACATGTTATCAAAAGTATGTTTTTCCAAACCAGTGAGAAGATTATTATTTATGCTGAGACGTGTTAATTTAGTCAGCTTGGAAAGACCTAAAAAAAAAAGCAAATTCAAGAAAAGATGCAAATATGATGGAGAGGTTAGCTTAAAAAAATAACTAATTGATCATTTTATTGTTTCTCTTTTCTAAGTTCAAGTGGCTTAGGATTCTATACTATGAACAATCATTGTTTTTCCTTTTGTTTTTAAGAAGGACATACTGTGTACAAAGTCTGAATTTTGGATTTCTAAGTAGATTCATTCTTCTTAGGCACAAGAAAAAGTATTATGAAGGAAATACTGCAATTTGCTTTCACATAACCTTAAAATTATGCAATTAAGATTTTTCACCATCTCAATAATTACAGCACTACACAAAGCTCAAAATAATCACAAAGCCCGGTTATAAAACATTAAGGGTAAATATTCCTCAATGTGGCATCATTTGTATTGAAAAGAGCCCTTCAGCCTAACTCTACTTTTGTATTCTTAAAACTGCTCTAAAATAGAACATGAGAGAAAGCCACTGCATACCACAGTCTAACCCCCTATATACATTATGTATCACAGGCATTTGGGTCAGAGTTGTTTCAGGTATATCACTGCTAGCTTTGAGATCACAGGTAAACTGTATAAATTATGTAGCCTTTGAGCTTTATTATCCTCATCTATAGAATGGACATACTGAAACCGGCTTCTAAAGGGTTATGGAATTAAATGGAATGGCATTTTAAAAGTGTCAGAGCTTTTGGCAAATCATTAGTCCTCAGTAAATTTTATACCACCCCTCAGCCCCCTTCAAACCACCTCAATCATAGGACTATGTATGGCTGTAAGTAAATAGATCTACAGCAAGTTAGGATAAAACCATCAAAGCAAAAATCATAAATGGATACTATACTTATCTGCATTTACACTTTATAGAGCATCCTTTAGTATTTTTTGTAGAGCTGTTTTTATGGTGATGAATTTCTTTAACTTATGTTTATCGGATTTTTATCATTCCTTCATTTCTGAATGATAATCTCACAGGGCATAGTATCCTAGGTTGAAAATCCTTTTCTTTTAGCACTTTGAATATACCATGCCATTCCTTTCTGGCCTGTAGTTTCAGTTGAGAAATTTCTGACAATCTTATGAGGACTCCTTTGTATGTGATTCACTATTCTCTGGCTGCTTTTAAGATTCTTTATCCTGTATTTTTGACATTTTGATGACAGTGTGTCTAGGTATAGGTCTGTTTGGGGTTTCTTTTGTTTGGAACTTCTTGAGCTTCCTGGTTTTGGAGACTTACCTCATTCCTCATATTAGGGAAATTCTCACATATTATTTCTTCAAATACAGTTTCTACCTCTTTTTCTTGCTTTTTCTTTCTGGAAAGCCTTTAATACAAATTTTGTTCCTTTTGATGTTATCCAAGAGATCTTGAATATTCTGTTCATTTCTTTTCACTGATTTTTCTCTTTTCTGTTTGCTTGAGTGCAATACTCTGCCCATGGATTCTGTTGGAGGCTTCATCCATCCTATTTTTTTTAATCCCTCTACTGAGTTCTTTACTTAAGCTATTGTGTTCTTCATTTCTTTGATATCTTGCTTCATTTCTTCTCTTTTTTGTTATTCTCTTTTTCTTCCTCTATTATTTTATTTCCATGAGTATTTTTACCACTGTTGCCCTAAATTCATTCTTTGGTAGTTTGCATACATCTGTTGTATTCAGATTTTCTCCTTGGTTTTAATTGGATTCATTATTTGTATATATTTCTCTGTGTCTTTTCTCTGTTTGGCATTCTGTTTACATTTCTGTGGGATATGTTTCCCTCCACAAGACTGTATCAGCTTGCACCAGAGAAGCCTGGATCTTGGTTTGAGCATTGCAAATTCTTGATTTTTGTGGTATCACTACTGGTTGAAATTGTTGAAGTCCTTAGATGAGCCCTGCATTGGAGCTTGAGGGTTCAGCCTATGAGGTTGTATTTGGGGGTTGCAGAGCTTTCCCCATGTCTCAGGGATGAATGGTAACAACCACCCTGTTGTTGGCCCACGATCAGCAATCAGTCTGTAGTTCTGCCTCCATCCATGGGGTGGTGCTAGTGGGTAGTGATGAAGGTTTCTCCCTTCTGGGAGACTCTCTTCTTCCTTTAAGCCTCTGGGCAGGTTCTGTGGTTCTGGAATGATATGGTGGGAGGAGGTGGGGTATTCTCCTAGCTGCCTTTCGAGTATGGCAGCACCCTGTGTAATTTCCCATCATGGGCTCCTGCTCAATCCACTGAGGCAACTGGTCCTCCTTACACCTGCACCAAGACCCTCTCGCCCAACTTCGTGTCCTGGACCTGTTAGGCAGGCTCTCTGCTATCCCAGAAATTCCTTGGAGGCCCAGTTCTTCTCTAGGATCCAACCCCTCCCCGATGGTCCAAATCCTGAATCTGTAACTCTGAACCCTGATGTTTCCACCTACCCTTGGTGGTGGTGATTACTGCTGTCTCTATAGCCTCTGGGTTTTGTTTTCCTTAGTGCTTGTGTCTTGAAAATAGTGGAATTCCTAGTTGCTCTGTGGGGAGGCGGTGAGACTTGCTCCTACAAGGTCACCATCTTGACTTGATCTGGTCTCTTATTGTTAATGACACATTACTAAAGCTCCTTAATTGTTCTTGTATGTAGGTCCATACAGGTTATATAGCACATTTGACTTTTAACCTGTAGTTGATTTTCAATCTTTATGAAACTAAAATTTTCATTGTTATTATTAGTCTTTGACGTTCCAAATATAAATTTAATTTCGTAATTTGAAAAATGAACTGGGTTGATTTATCTTTTTTCAAAAGAATACATCGTTTATTTAACTCTACAGATATTGCTGACTGCCTAGTTTGTAATGTCCTAGATTTGGCAATAGATGGTAAACATTGCCACATAGGAGAGAAGAGAGAAGGCAGAGGAAGCAAAAGTCAGCTAACTGGGTTCACTCTATATAACAGCTGTTCACAGATTCCACTATAAATGTAGAGAATATTCTGCCATAAGCCTTTTTGGAACCTGTCTCCTCTTCAGAAATTCTACCCTCAGTGTTATTTATTTTTTGCTCTTAGACATTAATATTTTAATAGTTAAAATTTCTCAAATACCTTACCTTCTATTTTTGAAATGCAGTTTCCATCTAATATGAGCTCTTCCAAATTAGTACAGTATTGTAAACCTTCAATTTTAGTGAGATTATTGTTGCTGAATGATGCCCATTTCAAATTTTCTAATTTTTCTAAATTTGCAATTTCAAAGAGATGTTGCCCATCTAAATTTAAGGCAGTTATCTGTAGAATAATTTACATTATATGTTAGTTCTGAATCCCATCAACAAATTCAGTGTTATAAGATAAAAAAACTAATGAAATAATTTAAATTGGTACATAAATGTTAATGGAATTCCTCCAGGAACTGAAGATATTATGAAGATTGTAGTTTACAAAAATAGTAAAATTCGACAAGAATGTTACTCAGAGAGGTACTTATATGGTATTTGGAACACTGATAGACCAGTCAGGTTCCTAATGCAGTGAAGAACTTGTACAGTTGCTGGGAGTGCTGTTGGTAGAAAGCCTTCAACTGTCAGCCCATTCAGGGACTCCCTCAGTCACAGAGGTCATGCCTTGCCCAAGGTCCTGCTTTCTCATGTTGGCCTATAGCCAATGATGAAGAGAAATTACATATATATGTATATATACATATGTACACATACATACATATATACATATATCTGTATATATCATGTAATAAAATACCAGTATCTGTATATATCCTGTAATAAAAATAATGCCAATATCTTCCATTTTCAAGGGTCAGCTTCTTTTAGCCCAGTTTCCATCTTGGCAAGGGGTGTAAGGGTGCCTTTGGTACTCTGATAACCTTTCCCCTTATCCTTGTCTGACTTCCGACCAGTTCTCCTTCACTTGCCAGTATTCTTGACCCCTTTTAACTTGCCACCTAAACTTCTGACTTGATCTCTGGTTCTGAGCCTCTAAAGTTTACTTATTTATTTTGAATTTTATCAGACTCTACCTTATGCTTTTAGTGTACCTTTACCCTAAATATCCATTTTTATAATGACTATTAAATCTAGCCTCTGTGACATAAGTATTCGTAATTTGACTCCCTATTTTATTTTCATTTGACTATTCCAATTTTCTGCTCCTATGTGTCTGAGTCAAATGTAGCAGATCAACTGAAGTTAAGCTTTTATATTTTAACAGAATTAGACTTTACCTTCAAGTACCAGTTTCCACTCAGATGTGACTGTGGTCCTATCTTTGAAATCTGTGTCAGAATTTTGGCAGAAGACCATATACTAAGTACCCGTGGTCTTTCCTCTTTAGTACTAGAATGCCTTAAGAGGGAAAGCTAATAAAACAAAAAATGTGATGAATAAAGGAAATATCATAAAGAGATTCATTTATACATAGTTAATAGTACTATTTTTGGATGAAAAATTTTAAAATGACTTTTTTCTGTGCCTTAAATTGAGATATCTAGACATTTTGAATCATTTATTTTACTATTTTAGCAAATTTTTAATCAAAAGAACATTTATTAACTATGAAAGTATAATTAATATACAGAAACCCATATAATCCATCCATCCATGAAACAAATTTAAGAATTGGAATATTTCTACTACAGTAGAAGTATACCTGTGCCCTCATCCTAATCCTTTTCTCTCCTTCCCATCAAAAGATATCACTCATCTCAATCAAATCAGTCCCTCTGAAGTGATCTCAAATTTTGTATCTACCATTTTAATGCTTTCTTTATAGACCTATGGTTGTGTCGATAAAAAAATTATCAGTCTTGCACATATTTGAATTTTATGTAAATTGAATATGTATGTATTCTTCTATGATTTGCTCTTTTTGCTAAACATATTCATGAGATTCATCTATGCTGCTGTATGTAATTGTAGTTCATTCATATGTCATTGCTAAATGGTAATCCCTCATTGATTCTCCCATCAATGAACAATGAGGCTGACTTGATTTTTTGCTATTATAAACATTTTTGTCATGACTATTCTTGTGCTTGACTCCTGGTGCATACATGTTAGATTTTATTTAGAGTATATAGAAGTTGCTGGGTTGCAGGATATGTATATATTGTTTTACTAGATAATGCCAAATGTTTGCCAAAGTGACTATCAATTGTGGGCTTTATGTCAAATCTTTGCTAAAACTTGGTAATTGTCAGGCTTTCCTTTTTTTTTTTTTCAAATTGGTGCTTGTAAATGGTATATATATCATTGCAGTTTCAATGTGTCGTTTTCTTGATTGGATCATCTTTTCCTACATTATCTGTTCTGATTTCATTTCCAGCAAGATGTCTACTTAAATCTATTGGGTATCTTTTTCCTTATATACTTTTTTTTTAAGAGAGGAAGGAAAGGAGAATAGAAGGAAACATTTGAAATAGAGGAAGGAAGAGGAGCAGGAAGCACTTTGTTATTTTGTTTTGGTTGTTTCCCCCATTCCAGGTTTTGAACCCTAGTCCTTGGACTTTACATAGTCTGTGCCCCAGCTTGAAGCTATTAGCACCTGAGCCACCAGGATCTCCCTTACATATTTTTGATATATAAGGAATATCTTTTGTCTGTTGGATATGTTGCAAATTTCTTTTTCTGGCATGTAGCTTATCATTTCACTTTATGGTGTGTCCTTTAAAGAGCAAATGTATTAATTTTAACATAGACAAATCCAGTCTTAATAATAAAATTTATACTTTTCTTTCTTGTATAATAAATCTTCCCTCAATTCAAGATCATGAGAATCTCTGGTCTTTTCTTCTAAAACATTTTGCCTTAATGAAATTGTCCCAGAAACTTTTATTAACTAGCCTATCTGATCTGTTAATACAGTTCTGTAATTTATCAAATTTCTATGTATATGGGTCTATATTGGTCATTATATTTTATTCTATTAGTCTAGTTGTCTAACTTTGTGCCAATTCTGTGTTGTCTTAAAGGATTTTAGTAGGTTTTGATGTCTAGTGGGATAAATTCTCAGTTCTTCAGGCATTAATTATATTTTTATCAACAAAATATTTCTTTCCTTCATTTTGAATAAATTAAACATGTTGTATACCCCACAAAAAGTAAAGAACTAAACTAGATTGGAGACATTTAGGATGCTGAAGTTACTTTTGTTGAAGCCTAGTATTCTTAACACAGTTATTTCTCCCCTCACCCAAGTCAATGGGATTTGTTTATTTTAGCCAGACACATATCATTTCCATATTGTGTAGGTAATTCACCAAGTACTTTCTCAAGGTCTCTAAACTTACCTTATTCACTAACAGCTGCTTATTTTCAATGTAAGATTTAGAAAGGACTCTGGTAAATTCAAGATGACTAGGAAATAGTTATCCTAGAGGTATTTTGGGGGTAGTGTTCAGGGATGAGAATTCATATAACCAGTTGATATGTAAATAGGATACATTTAAAAATAGAGAAAATTCAAGTGATTTGATTGTTACGTATTATTGATTTTTTTATCAGCATCTAAGAGAGGGTGCAAAATCTTAATAACAAAAATAGAGTATGTGAAATAGTAAGTTCTAAATACAACAAGAAATATTGAGCAGTAAAAGCCAACCTGAGTAATCTTTGTTCCAGCAATAAATTTCATAGCTGCTGCTGCTTCTTCTTCAGAAACAAGGAGTCCATCTAAATGAGTAAGAGTCTTTAATATTCCAATAGCACTCAGCCTTAATGTGGCTGGCTTGGGAAAAATAACAGAAAGTTAATTTTTGCAAAATATTACATGTGTTAAGGCACAGAAAAGGAGGGCTTTTTCCATCCCTTCCCATATAACTCAAAACTATGCATCTCTTACTTTATTATAAAATAAAGTCTCAACTAATAATTTAAATAATAGATGAAAGTAACGTATATTTAAGAATTAATCTGTTTTGTTTGAAGATGAATGGTCTTACTCTTGTGAGAGGGGATAGGTGGAGATGGGGAGAAATCCCTTATCATCGAAAAGTGACTGCAATGGAAAGTGTCAAAGAGCAATAGCAGTGCCTTCTATTTATCTAGATCAGTAGTTAGCTTGTCAGGTCTGTGTGTAATCTGATGCAGAGCTTTAACCCCTGACATTTAATCTGGCAATAGAAAGACAGCTATACTCTGATCCTTCAGGAGGTCTGTTTGGGCAGAATAAACATATTCTTTAATTTTAATGAACAAAAAAGAAGAAATGAATATAGTGATATAATTAATTAATAGGACCAAGCATGCTTCAGTCCCTTTTAAAAATGTTGCACACAGTCATATATATGTACATGTATATACATATATATATTTATTTGAAAAGAAAAGAAAGGAGGAATCTTGCAATTATAAATTTGGGAATTAATTTTAAATACTTAATGCAATATAGAAATATTTTAGCATAAATCTACATATTTTTGCAATGATAAAAATAGTGTTAAGCACAATTTCCTTTTTATTACATAATAGAAAACTTTATAATTCAGGTTTATGAGGGGAGACAACTTCTGTACTTAAAATAGAGAACAAATAATTCAAAGTACAATTACAAAATAGGTTTCTCAACCACAGATTAGGATATGTTTTGGATATGTTTTAAATAAAATTATGTCCACTCCCCCCTAATTGTTTGCTAATTTTATTGTATTTTATTATTCCTGGTTCCTATACCTCCTTTTACAGTAGGTTCCAGCACACTGAGCTTTATCTATGAAATCTAACATTCATAGTCATAATACTTTCAGACTACTAGACATGAAAAAAAAATATGATATGAAATTATATCCTTGGGGAGTAATAGTTGTTTAATTTGATTCCTACAAAAATCAACTTATGAAATACTTAAGGAATTCTAGTGAAATGAAAAATAGCTTGCGTGTTTCTGGCTACTATTAAATAATAATGAGAAAATGGCCTTGAATAAAATGACTGTTTTTTTATAAACCTGTTTATTGCATACCTTTTGCCATGGGTTATGGCGAATATCAAGAGTCAGAAGGCTTGTGGCGTGTTTGCACAATGCATTTATTTCATCGCCAGACTTTTTCAGTTGATTCCAGCTCAAGTCTAAGTGCTTCAGTTTCATCAGACCTCTAAATCCCTCAAGGGTGATCACATGGTTATGGCTTGCATCCAAATATTCAAGGTTGTACTGCAACACATACAAATAGAAGCAATGTTAAAAGGATCATAGCTTGTATTTACATGTTCTTTTATCTATGGTTTTTCAGGTTTTTACATGCTTTTGTTAATCCTCACGGTATCCTAAACTACTAAATAGTAGTTATTCTGTAATATAATATCAGGGCATGTATTCTCCTAAAAAGCTGCCAGTATTTTTAGTCATTCTCTTAATTTTTACCTCACTCCTATAACATAGAGCAATGTTTGTTTGCATTATATAGATGGCAGAGTGAAACTGGTAAGATCATTTGTCCCCAACAAATAAGGAATTATACTTCATAATATTTAGACTTTTGGTGTAGACCAGTGAACCAACCCATCATGTGGTTTTAAAAGGTATTTATGTTCAAAGTAGAAAATAAACCGGCCTGTTCTATAATTTCTTTTTTGTAAAGTGTATTATTTTTTAATAATATTTTAAAATAATATGTGCTATTTGAAATTTGAAAAATATAGTAAATAAAAGGAAAATAATTCTAATGCTCAGAAAGAACCCCTGAAAACATTGTTTTTTATTATATGCACATATTTTTCTTATATAAATAGATAAGATGATACAGAATTTTGTATTCTTTTAACAAACCTTGTCAAATATTCTTCAAAATGATTTTCCTGCTTCGTAACATTCTAATATGAATTATTAATAATATTATTTTTAATATTAAAAATATGAACATGTTACCTATCATTGTTTACAACACTGTAACAAATATCTATGAGTATGATGCTTTTAAACTGACACTGAATTTTTTTTAGAAAAGAGATTACTAGTTTAAAAAATGTCTGTATTGCTAAGAATCCTGATAAATATTCCTAAATAGTTTTCAAGGAAGTTTTTAATCCCCTATGAATTTGTGCATATAGACACTAGTAATGGCTGCTAGCATCAGAAAAGTGAGATAACCAGGCTTATGTGCCTCCTACACTCTTGCCAGAGGAATGGAACCTGAGTCTGATCCATCTATGGATCCAGTTGCCAATTTGCAGCAAATATGGAGGGTGGAAGACATGTAGGGTTATATCTCAAGCAAGCAAATCAGAAGGTGGGTCAGAAGGTCCAAGTACTTTTACAGAGAAACTATGGGAAGGAGGAGGAGATAGAAGTGAAACTTACACATTAGAAGAGACTTAAACAATGCAATACATTTTCTTAAAAGGCAAAACCAAACTACTGTGCTAGGGATATACATTTGGGTGATGGGATTGTGGGGGAAATGAAGGGAGGTGATTAGTATAGAGGTCAGAATAATGAGTTCTTGAAAGGACTGGGCCTCTAGGAGGGGCTTATGTTACAGGTAGCAAAACCTGTTTCTTGACCTAGATGCTGGTTACAAGCCTGTTCACCTTATGAAAATTTATTAAGCCATATGTTTCTAACAGGCAATTTTCTGTATGTGTTTTATTTTACAAAAAAAGGTGAAATACACATGTGTCTCCTCTCTCTGGCTACTTCTAACATCCTTCTAGTCATTTATAGAGACACATTTCTATATCAGATAACTTAATATTTGAGAGATCTGTAACTAGTCATCTTTAATAATCTTAAATTTTGAAAACACCACTTAGGCATTAGAGATTAGTTCCCTTATCTGTAAAATGATAATGGTAATATTCATCCCAAAATAGGCTGTGACACTATGATGATGAAAGAAATTCTACAATTAAAGGAGACAATGAAGCCACTTTGCAAAGTAATATTCTGGCCAGCTGACTAAGCTCATTAATCTTACACAACTAAATTTACCTTTTATATTTGTGCCTAAGCAAAATTATGATGAGACATTCATAATCTTTGGAACTGCTAATAAATAATTAGAAAAGAATTAAATAAAAACTGCCAAAATCTATATACAGTGCTGAGATTTCCATTAAACTATCTTCTTTCCTCAACTGCTATGAAACCTAGATGACCAGGAATCCTGTTAGAAGGACTACAAACCAAACAAGAAAGAGGGTTTGCTACTAAAACCTTGGCCAGTATGTAAAGTGACAGCTCCCACTACAATGACAGAAGAAGCAGTAATACAAGGATTTTGATATGATTGCAAGGTGGTAGAGTATGAACAAGAGCTCAGAACAATAATACATTCTAAAAACATATGTCAGTGACTTGGGACCACAAAAACAAGGGATGATGAGATGGAGTTCTGGAACACATACCTAATTATTTTGGTTATATAAGTTAGAACAAAAGCCAGCCAAGATGCGAGCCTATCTATATGTGCACATTATTCTATTTGTCCTCTGATCTATGAAAAAGATCTGTGCATGTGACATTCAAGTGGAAAGAACAGGCAGAAGGAAAAATAACAACATGGATAATGATCAGGTGGGACAAAATGACATTACATGTGAAGAGTAAAACTAGAAATGAGTAAGAACAACAAGTAAGAACTCACAAAGAGGAGAAAAATGAAGAATGGAAAAACAGCTGAATAAGATGGAATGACATTTTACAAAGGACATTTTTAAAAGTCTGGAGTAATTTTAATACATTTATTTTAAAGTAGGTAGAAACTAAATGTGATCACAGGTGTATATTTGATCTGAAAACATAATATAAATGTAAGACTTATTTATGTGTGTTTTGCATATTTGGATATATAATCTTAAATATAGTGGATATTAGATCATAATTATAAAAATATTATGTCCATTGCATTAATAAATTTTACTTAAAATACTTTCAAAATGACTGTTCTTACCAAGTGGTATACATCATCTAAACAAGTAAATTCATTAAAGCTGATATTAAGTTTTCGAAGTCCTGTTAACTTGGAGAGATCTCTCAATTTACTCAAGCTATTTCCATGTAGATTCAGACTCTGAAGTAGAATAAAATGTAAGTCAAAAAATAAGGCATATTTTATTCTACACTATAATTATTTAAATAACATTGAGAACCTAGAAGAAAAATGTCTAATTTTTTTTAAAAGGTATAAGTTGATAACAGCATCACTGGACTTTGTTCTTAATTTTATTTTTCACTTGATCTAAGTTACCACCTATCCGATATTTTCAAAAATGGTTTTATTTTAAGATATTTATTAGGGCATAACTATTGCTCATGACAGAGTTAACAATATAGGCTCTAAAGACTTTGGGTATTGACTAAGACATATCACAAGAGAGAGGATGGCAAGGTTACATCTTAATTACAGGAAATCGTATGAGGACACTAAAAAGAAAAGCTGAAGGTGTTGAAGTAGGAGAATAGAATGTTACAGGAGATAGGAGAACTGGGCTTTGACTTTCTTGTCCATTTGTTCCTGGGCCATATAAAAATGAATGCTACTACATTTTTATATTTAGGGGAGTCCCTGAATCTATATATATTTTTTGCCTTTAAAATGCTGTGAGTAGTATGAAGTGACAACTATTTTTATGTATAGACTACAAAATATAAACAGTGTTACATGAAAGTTTATTAATATAACTGACCCCAGTATTCACAAAAATGGGTATTATGATAAAATCAGATTTCTGACTCCAGATCTTCTTAACTCACTGCCACAGTCATACACTCTATATACTGTGACTTAACTAAATTGCTGGAAAGAAACAAAATTTTAACAACTATCAAAACTTAGTTAAAATTGCTAAGAATGATCATATTGTGCAGACTAGTTTATTCTACAGGTCACACACAGGTTATCATCCATGATATTCCACAGATACCATATACTTTAACCTGTCCACAACTGAATTCATCATATAGATTAGATTTTTGATCCTGATTAATAGTTTCACTAACACATATTATTAATCACTGCCCTATTCCCTTTTTATACGTTAGTCTCTAAAAATGTTCCTCAAACCCATTGCTCCATTATTCCATCACCATTACTAGTGCCTCAGTTCAGACTACTTCCTATAGACTACGACAATAGTTTCTGCTGGATTTCCATACCAGGAACTTAACTTCAGTTAAGTCCATCCACAAGTTGCCCATTTAGGGTCTTTAAAAACAGAAATTCTATTCCTTAAAGAAACTAAAAATTTAATTTGGCTTTTAAAATTCATTTGAATGTGGCTGTAACCTATTCTTCTAGTCACAGCTTCATATGTCTTTCTTGTATACCAACTACAATTCTGCCTTCCACCATTACACACTCGGTGTTCTAGTTATACTGAACTTTCCAGGGTTTCCTTAAGACCCCAGGATCTTCCAAAATAATCCTGTGCCTCTAAACATTAACAACTGAATTTCTCATATTCCTCAAAAATCCACACAAAACTCACTTCTTTCTGTGGAGTTCTCCCAGCAACTCCATACTTCCTTTATTTTGTTTAAATCTGTCTCTCCTCCACTAAACTAATGTCCTTGAGGCAGGAAAAATAATTTACCCATGCCATAATAAAAAAAAAATTATGTTACATGTTTTAGATTTTAATTTTTAAAAATTTTATTCTCGTGTATGTCCTCATAAAACTAGTGAAGACTAAAAAGAAAATAAAAATACACTGAATTTCTTCTAATGGCACAAAGAAAGGAGAACAAAGGCAATGATGTCTAAATATGTTGCGATATTTAGTATTCTTACTAGAAGCCCTATTAAGTTTGATGTTTCTTAAAAATATAGGGAAATTTAAGATGAAAGCCTCTGTATCATGTTATGGGTGTTGATAAAATTAATGCAGTCAGTGGAGTACACAAGATGGCCAAGTTTCTACGAAGTCTTTTACAACCCAAAATAATCAAAAGATCTGTCTTCTGGTGCCATTTTTAAAAACTTTTGTTTAATCTCTTTATCTAGAAATACACATGAAAGTTCCAATAGAACATATTAATTTTTAAACCTTTTATTACTAAGGCTATTATCAAAATTTTATTATTCAAATATTAAATATTAATATGATAGTACAGCAACAATAATTTCTCCAAACTATCAGCTAGAAATTGTTCCTGTAATCACTATATATAAAGACGGTGATATTGCCATCACATGACAAAGATTTCCTTCCTCTCTAATAATAACCGGCTAAGGTAACACTTAATCTGTTTTTTATCTCCTAGATTTGAAGTTTTGGAGACCAGTGATGATGCAGTCCAATCAAAGCAATGCCACACGCCTCTTGAAAAAGATGCATTCTGAATAATTTTAGAGGCAGGTTAAAAATTATTGACTACCTTATTAGTCTTAAAAATATTTTTTTGCATTCTCTTTCTGTTTCACATGATCACTTGAGAAAAAATTGTCATCTTAAACCCTACATCTATAAACCACACAATGGAGCAGTGTAATTGACTTTAAGGGATAAAAATAACTTCTGAATTCTTATCTGCATCTCAGTTTTCAGTGCACATATAGAAGGATAATCTCATGTCAGAATAAATTGTTTTCTCAGGCAATATTATCAATTAGTCAATCAGATATCAATTTGCTCACTACTTCTGCAGGTTCAAGCAAACAACCCATTTTCTCTACAAGAACTGTACTCTGTAAAGACATTCTTCTGAAGCAAATGGCTAATAAATATCTCAGATGTGTCAAGTATTGTGCTAGGTGATGGCAGAGTAGATGATGGTCCATACAGTATTTATGAGAAAATTAGAAAAAGGCATACTTTCCTTGAGACACCTTTATTTCCAATTTTTATAAAATTTTCACAACACACTGATTTTGTTAATGTATGAGATTTTTACTAACAGTTGTCAGAAAATTGAAGTAAATATAATAATAATTATATTATGCATAATAAATATATTATGCTTGATCTAAAAGGTGTCTTAGACACAGCTCTCTTCTGAAATGCACACTGTACAATTTTATGTCATTGCCCTGGTGCTGGAATATACTTGACTAAGAATAGCCTTAGCTGTTGCCCCTGTGGAATTTAGTGCTGGAAGGACACAGAGCATACAATGAAAGAATCTGAGGCTCAGGGCTAAGAGAAGACTTTAATGCTTAAGTATAGATCTAGAAGATGTGTGGAAATTAACTAGAAGAAGGGGTTCAGAGGAGAACTTTCCATGCAGAAGGACTAGCAAATTCAAGAGGCTCTGTATTGGCTGCAAACGGTGCATTTAAAGAATAGAAGTTAGGCTGAACACAAAGATATTGGGAAGGTAATATGAAGAGAGTCTAGAAAGGTAGGCCAGGGACCAGGCCATACAAAACCTGATAGTCCACATTAAGGAATTTAGCTTTTTTTTTTTAACTGTGGAAACTCATTTGAGGATTTTAAGTAGGAATGGTGAGGGAGGGGGTCACAAAGGTGACATTTTTAGATACGCATTTTGAAAAGATTACTCTTGCTTCAACATGGAGAAAAAGTTGCATGCTCAAAGTGGAAGGACAGGGTTTCTGTTTTATTCCTTTAAGAGGCGGCCTCCTACCTCATATTATGTTCAGCTACATAGTGAATGGCATTCAAGGAGCACATTAAAAGATTATAATGAACGGTGCCTCCTGGAATGGTACAGTGTTGCATGGAGGCCAGTGAGGAGGCGGTGGCTAGATTAGAGGTGAGATACTTGGGAGAAAATAGTAGCAGATGTGAAATAGATGGATCTGAAAGTCAAGATATGGAGGTAGGTTTACTGCTACAATAGAACTGCCTCAGTGTAAAATAAATGACTTTAATAAGTGACTCAAATTCTGTTGATAAATTTTTTAAAGATAAAGCTCCCATATTCCATGTTGATTATCTTAGAAACTTACCTGTCTTTATCTCAATTATTGAAAGCTTAATTGTTATTCAGGACTAAAATCCCTTGCAAACTAGAAGGCTTCCTCTAGACAAACACTGTCCTGTAAGGTAGCTAACTAGCCACACGTGGCTACTGAACACCTGAAATATAGTTAGTCTGAATTTGAGATGTGCTGAATAAGTGTCAAATATACTGCAAATTTCAAAGACTTAGTATGAAACTGATGAATCTTCATATTGATTGCATGTTGAAATAATATTTTTGATACATTGGATTAAATATATTAATCTTATCTTTTAACTTTTTAATGTGGATAGTAGAAAATTTACAATTAGAGACAGGTACATGTTCTGTTACTACTGGAGAGCTCTGACTAGTTCACATAGAAGGAAAGGACTGGGCACTTTTCATTTTGAAAGCCTGATCCCTGGCACCATCAGCTCAGTGGTTTATCTTTGGACTTCATATGTAGATTCTGATTCTAAAATCAAGGTTCTTGTCCCTCAGTTTTATTCCCTGTAATACTCACCACAATATGACTATAAATATTGGTCTTGGCAAGGGAAAGTATTGTTTTATCATCCAAACTAATAAGTTTTGGCCTGGGCTTGATCCTGGGATCCATTTTTATAACTTCATCATCAAATTTCAAATCCTGGGACAATACTGATCCTTCTGCATTTTTTTTGCTTTCTTCAAGAATAACATTGTTGAATGAAGAAAATAAAGAGTGAGACTTGACCTAAAAAATTAAAATATTAAAAATAATGAAAATTTGATTGCTGTGTTATTTTGAAAAATAAATGACCTATGTAGAAAAGTTGAATTAACCTTTTCAGTTACAGAGTAACAGCTATGATTATCCATTAGGAAATCTATGAGTAGATTAAAATTTGGGGCCAAGAATGGTGTGTTCTTCACTCTAACTGAAAGGAGATAACCATTCTGAAGAGCAGATCCAGAGAGAATAATGTTCAGAGAGAGCAAATAGAACAGCAGAATGTTCTAGGTAATTAAGTAATTAGAGTAAGAAGTGTGGATGAATGGACATAAACAACAGGAAAAAACAGAACTGTCTCTAGAAAAAGACACAGTGGTCTGTAAGAGGATTTTTTACATTCTAGGAAAATAAAGCATATATAATGCCTGAATAGATTAATGTAGAAAAGGATAGGGTAAATACTCCAAAGTCAAAATAAAAGCAATTAGTGAAATAGAAAATAGTGAAATGCCCTAAGAAACCAAATAGATATGGCATCAGGTCAAATTAGTATTGTGGACGCAAATTTTGAGGAAATCTTCCAAAACATAGAATTTAAAAAACAGAGCTATAAAATATGATAGGAAAAAAGAAGACATAGGTGATAAATTCAAAATGTCCAATGTGTACCTAATAGAAGCTCCAAAGGAATGGAAGAGAATAATCAAGGAAATAAAACAAGAACATTTCTCCAAAGTGATGGAAGAACTGAATTTTCAGGTCGAATAGCAAGCAGAAAGCAAATATGGTAAAGTGAGGTCTCTGCTGAGGTCACTGAATAATAACTGCCAAGGTCAGCCCATCTCTGGGCTTCTTGTTATTCTACTTTTCTGTTTACTATCTGTCTGGATTTCTGCATCTGCTGTTGCATATATACTTGAATGACACAATCCAATTCATGATAATGATATAAAATATACATCTCCAGAACAATACTGAACAAGAAATGTTTTAGACCTATAAAGAATGCTGAAAAGAAGACAAGTAGATGGATCATCTTCCTGAATGAGAAGTACAATATTGAAGAGTAGTCTGTCTAAAACGTTATATCCAATACACTCTCCATTGAATTCTAAGATTTTAAATCAAATTTAATGAGCTGATTCTAAATTTCATTTGGAAAAGAAAATATTCAATAGCTAAAACTTAAAAAAAAGATAAGTGAGTGTGGGGGAGTGGAATTGCCCTATTATAAATCAAAGTATATCATGATAATTGTAATAAGCAAAACAGTGTGATGTAGGAGTCCAAGATTAGACACAGATATCAATGGAATAGAACAGAGGGATCTATAAGTATATAAAAATAGTTTTAACAATAAAGATGGTTTTTCAAAGTGGAGCAAAAGAGATGACTAAACAGGTACTTATCAATTATTAAGAAAAAATTTATTTCATACCCCTATATCACACAATATAAAACAATTTTAGGTGAATTAAAAAAGCCAAATGTTTGGAACAAGCTATTGAAGTGTTGGAATAATATAAAGAATAATATATAAAAAAATACATAAAACAAGACAAAATTCAGAATTCATACAGGAAAAGATGAAGAGATCTGACTTTTTAAAAATGAACTTGTAAATCAGTTAAAACAGACATTTTTTGCTACAAATACAGTTAAAAGACAAGTGACAGGAAAATATTTGCAAGAATTGTGTATGTGTATAAATGTGTGTATATATATAATTAATATCCAGAATGCACATAGAGATTTTTATAGTGACTATAAAAAAGACATGCGTGGTCTAGTGGCTTGGGACACAGTCCATATACAGTCTAAGGACCTGGATTTGTGTCATGGAGGTAACAAAAGGAAAAAGACAAAGACAAGCACAGCAGAAGGTGGTCAGGATAAAACAGGTCATCCATAAAATATAAATAATCCATAAGAGCATATGAAAGAATAAAATATACTTGTTTGTCTGTAAGAATAGAAGAAAATATTGAGAATATCTTGTGTTAATAAGGATGCAAAGAAACAAGCACTGTCACACTGTGGGAAATTCATAAAATGGTCAAACTTTTGTGGAGAGAACTGGTAAAATCTGTCAAAATTTAAACTGCATATACCCTTTGATTATCCAATTCGTCTACAAATATATCTTGCAGAGAAACTTCCATATTTGTATAATATGCATCTACAATATTCAGTGAAATACTGTAATAACACTGGAAACAGCCTACATATCTGACCAACAATGGGACTAATCAAGTATAAATAAGAGTATTACTGAATAGCATGCATCTACTCAAAGAATGAAGTATAGACCTATATGTACTGACATGGAAATATGTCCCATATTTATTATTAAAGAAAGAGAAAATCACCACAACAAATACTTAGAACGTCATTCTGTGATGTAAAATGTCATATCTTGCTATACATGTAAAGGCATAGAAAAAATATTTAAAGCAAACCCACAAATCTGTCAACAGTGGACACCTTCCTGAAAGGGAATAGTGATGCAGCTGAAGTGAAGACATATTTTCATGTTTATTCTATATTCTTAATTATATTTTGGATCTTTTCCAGTGTGACTATAGCCATAAATTACTCATATACACATAATAAAAATTTTAGGTGTCATAATGATTTGTTTTGAAAACTGTCTTTCATAGAATAAACATACATGGTGTAAAGCTGACATTATTAAACTTTGAATTATTGTTCTCATTTAAGGGATTCCAGGTTTTAAAATACATTCATACCACTGTAATATACTCAAATTCAACGACGTATTCTGGTAAAACAAGGTCATGATCAAAGACAAACCACTTGTACTGCCGAATGCTGCAATCACAGTTTCTTTGTCCCGTATCAGAATCTACAGCAAAATCCAAAACAAAAACAAGAAAAACAGTCACACACTCCTCAAAATAAAAATATTTTTTATTCTTACATAGATTAATAAACAATAAACTCAATTTCCAATTATTATTTTATTGACTGTTTTTCTTTCATCTCCCCATCCCTAGACATTTCTTAAATAATGACTACATAGTCTAGTAGGGTTTAATTTTATTTATATCCTTTTCATATTTTTCATTTTCTATTCAACATATGACCATACAGGTTTGAAAATGTATTACCCTTTGTTGTTAAAAGCTGGCTAGATTTTTAGCCTTTGAAAACATATCTCTATCTATATATGTAATATATTATATATAGGACATATCACATACAATGTATACGTGCGTGCAAGATAAATATAAAATTTTACATTATGAAATATGTATGCATACACATATAAATGTCACAGAAGTAGAGAATAAAAAACAGAAGCTCATTAGTAATGAGGAACAGGTTTTTGCGGAAAAATTTAACAAAGTTCCTCAAACTTTTGTTAGGTGAAGTTTCAACTGTAAGCATCTGAATTAATACATTTTATTCATAAAGATGACAGCACATTTCCCTGTATGGCAGACATACTTAGTAAATATTTTCGAGGAATGAACACTGAGTTAACCATTGGATAGTTGGCTTGACTGACAGAGTCCTGTTCACGAGCCTGAGAGCTCTGGCCAAGGAAAACCTTTGTAATGAGGAGGATACCTAAATACAAAAACAAAAACAAAAACAAATCTTTTTTAACAGTCATTCATTTTGGTAATTTTCCACTATCACCTTCCTTATTGGCCATCAGACTTGACTGTATGTTTTATAAAGACAGAAATCCTGCTATCTTACTTGCCACTATATAGCACATAGCACACTGCTTGATTCAAAATACAAGCTTAATAAATATTTGTTGAGTAAGTGAAATTGTTATGAAAGAGTATTCCTGTGATTATATCAAGAAAAGCTTTAGAGAAAAGGAAGGAAACAGCACAATAATTTAGTTATTTTAAAAATTAAAATTAAGAAATGTGTTCTTGTTAACTGGCTAAAAATTCATCACTGTATCATCAGCACCTAACACATAAGCTTAGATCAGAAGAGGCACTCAGTACGTAACTAGTGAATGAAGATTTACCTTTAGATTCTTTTTTTCTTTTTGAAGAAGGAACTTTATTTTTTATTTAGATGTTCACACTGATTGTTTGCCCCCATATCCAGGATTTAAACCCAGGGGAATGTGACTTGCTCCTCTGGAGATGATTGACTAATCGTTACTCCAATAGGGTGCACCATGACTTTAGATTCTTAAGAAACCTTGGAATAGACTAAATCCTAAACATCTCTAGGTGTCACTAAATCTTATAAAATAACTTCTAATTACCATATATTAAACATTCAAATGACTTTTGAAATAATGTGTAAGTTTTGAAATGTAAATTGACAGACCCTAATAGTTTTTGAAAGAATATCACAGAAAGATTTTGAAAAAACATTGTGAGGTATTTTTTAGAATAAGCATGGAGAAGAATGAAAAAAGGAGCAAACTGCTTTTTTCAAATAAATTCTAGATGCTTAATTTTGTGATTGTTATTAACAAAATGAAAGAATGCAAAACACATTGAGTTTAGCATGACTCACCTTAGCAGAGTTATAGTCCAAACACTGGAAATCACTCATAGAATTAAATTAAGCAAATCTCTAACTCTCAGTCTTCAGTAGGTTCAATAGTTGAGACTAAAAAATAGGTGTCCCTTTGTCTCTGACCTGATCAGTTCTCCTATTCCACTTTCTTTCCAACTCTTAACAATGATTGCAATTTTACACTTTATTTTCATGATTATTAATGTTTATTGGAACCATGAAGGAGAAACTGTCCAGTTTACAGAAACTGAATACTTACCATCTGCATACTATGTACCTAACACATAGTATGCACTCAATAAATCCCAGTGAAACAGTGAAGAGGGTGAGAGAAGAGACTAGGATGAGATAATCTGTGGGTACCAGAGAAACTGTCCTATAAATATTCTACTAATTGGCTCATATACTTTTTTTTTAAGGGAAGATGCAGGCAGGAATGAAGGTGAGTAGACAAGAAGGCAGGAAGAGAGTGAGGAGGAAGAAGCATTTTTATTTATTTTATTTAGTTGTTCATCTTGGTTGGATCCCCTGGCTAAGGGATATGAAACTGAGTTCCCAGGATGTATGTGGACTACATTCAGGCAGAGGCAGCAGACCAAATGGCTATACTGCCAGGGTGTGCTGGCTCACGTATTTTTATTTATATACTCAAGATACAAATAAAGTACTAATAACTGAGTAATTTAAAACATCAAAAGTTTATCTTTAATAAGGCAATCCATACACATCACAATTGGTCTTTAGTCAATTTTAGGTTTATAACTAGGTTTTCTTATCATCTTAAATTGAGATGATTAGGGACAAATAGATTTCTGCCTTCACAAGTACTTGATTATTGCATAAAGAGGTCATATTCTTTTTCCAGTGAATTTGAGGTATCTGGGACGTGTGTACGTGCATAACACATTTTTTAAAGTTTATTTTAGGATACAACTTAATGAATAAATGCAAACTGTGAAAAATGCTTATTGATATGAATTGAATTAAATATGAGTAACAAATGAGTCTCATTCTATTAATGCTGACACATAATCATCACTCAGCAAATATTTGTTGGCATTCTGACTATAATAATAGGTCAGAGTCATATCACTTTACTGGTAAATACTAAATAAAATGGATTTCATAAAATATCCAAGATTATTAAAATATTAAAAATGTCACAAAAATGATTCATTTGAAGACTTAGAATTTAAACATTCAGAAATACTGTATATATTTATTACCATGTCTGAAGAGCTCATGCTCAAAAGAATATTTCTTTTCATCCTTGTACTTTTGTTGTAGAAATTCAATTCTGGGACATTCACACATACTTAGGTTGTTAGCAAGAATAACAGCTTCTTTTCTAAGAAGCATCTGTAAAGAAAAAACAAAGTTGTGTAGTTTTATAAAACTGACAACACTTGAACTTTAATACAGATGGTTTATTATTTTATGTTTCTATATCTGAGGCAAGAAAATGCAGGCCAGATACTGATCAGACTCCAGGTGCAACTTCATTTTGTAAATCCATTTACGTATTTTAAATTTATGTGCAAATAGATTTACAAAAAGTGATACAGAAATATTTATTTCCGTCAAAGCAGCCAGAATTAAGATGGACAACCTGTGTGGCGCAGGAGCTACAGTTTTACACATTTTCAGTGTTATTCCACAAGTAATCATGCAAACTCCAGAAAGGAAATTCTCTGCGAATGAGATACTCTATCAGTGAAAAGTCTAATTTATATTATGTAAATATCTATCTATATATTCATACACATATATAATCTATACATTTTTGTTTAATGATGTACGTTGTTCTCCAGATACAAACATCTCTTTGTGCTAAAACATAAATTTTAATTTTGATTATGACTAGATTTACTTCTTGAAACTGTTGTAGCAGAAATATTCTTATTACTTGCTGTGAGAGCAGCTCCAAAAGCAAACAGAAATCTCTATTTTTTTATGAGTGAAAAACTAGAAGTAGGAGAGATTATATGCTCTATCCAAGGACAGAAACAGAAACTGGCAAAGTCATATCTTGAACTCAGCTCTATTCCTCCTTGTCACTATCTCAGAGTTTTGACTAAGAAAGGTTAACTGGATATTTTGGAGCTCAGAAGTAGCCAGGGATAAAGCAGTATCTGCAGAAAGGTAGGGATAGTGACAAAGACAGTAAAGCGATGGTGACAACAAAAGGAACGAGAAACATAGAATGATAGCTAGAAAGCTAGATAGTGTTACATGAATGGATTTTTTTCAAGATGGAGAAGAACCTGGAGACTTTAAAACACACAAAAGTGGATTTCGAGATCATCAATAAAAAGATCTCAATTTTATGATACTTTTATATAAGATGCCTACGAAGATTAGGTAGTCATGCTGAGATAGTAATTACTGAACTTTTTTGAGTACAATCCAAAGAAGGATGATGTTATACTTTCCATGACAGTACTAAGCATTTTGTGAAGCAGTAGAAATTTGTTATAACTATGGACGAAAGGATTGAGAATCGCATTATGTTTAACTAGTGGCAGAAATGTATTCATTGGGAAGAAGGCTTTGTTATGAATGACAATTTATGCTACCTTGCTTGTTTCACTGTCTTTGAATCCTTTTTCAAGTATTTGTAATAGATGCTTTTTCTTCAATGTAACTTCAGGATCAAAAACATAAAAAAGACATTCCAGCATCTTTCGATAGCTCCTTCAGAATAATTGAGACAAAGAAAAGTTTGACAATTGATTTTAAGAAACTTATCCCTAGATAAGACAACCATTATGTCCTGCCTGGAATAGTTCCCATTCACATTGAATGTTCCAGCATCATTATTAAACCTCCACTCTCCGGAAGCCTCAAAAACCAGTGTAGACAAACTATGACCATCCTAGTCAAGGGGAATACATAAAGAGAAAGTATTTCCTAGCATATTTTTAACATTGTAAACTTTTAAAATAGAAATACTGTTTTATAAAATAAAATCAAACTTCTGTAAAAATGTTTCTATGAAACTTAACTTCTTACTCTGATTCATGAATATCATCACTGTCCAATAACTTTTGAAATTTCTCTTCAAATTTTAATCTCAGCATACGATTGTTAACTTTAATGACACGTTTTACTTTCACTCCTGTAATACCATATCTTCTGAAGTCCCATGTACAGAAACGTGATAGAGTCAATTCATAGCAGGAATTAAACCTATATGGGAATATAAAATATGCACAAAGAAAATAACAGATTTTCCTTGAAATGTTGATAAAAATTCTAGTATTTTTTTTTTTGTTAAAGATATAATGTATCTTTTAACTTGAAAGATGCCTATTTTGGCTATTGGGTCACTAATTAATATAAGAGACACTGAAGTTTGAAACAAATATAACAGTTCATTAATAATTACATATATGTTCTGAATAAAAGATATGTTGGTTGAACAACCCTTCATTATGGAAACATTTCTTTTTTGGTTTCAGTGAAATTTACATTCTAACTTTCTTTTTATCAGTTGTTCCTTCCTAGTTTTCTTTGCTGCTGCTTTTTTCTCTGATAAACATTTAAATGTGGAATTGTCCTGAGGAATCAGTCTTTGGTTCTCCTCGTTTCCATGTGCACTACCCCTAAGTGATTTAATCTGGAGATATTATGTCTCTCTATCTATTTATATATTCCAGCATTTTACTTCCAGACTTGATCTCTACACAGTCTAGCTGGATATACCCAGATCTGCACATCCAACTACCGCTTGATAGGTTTACTTGCATGTGTAATAAATAGCCCTCCCAACTGAAATCATTCAATATCTGCTCTCCTAAACTTGCTGCTCCTATTTCTCATCTTAGTAATTGCTACCACTATATAACTGGTAGTTAAGGCTAAAACTCCAAGGATAAACCTTGCCTTTTCCCTTTCTCACCAATATCCAATCCTTCAGTAAGTCTGTTTGGCCTTACATCTTAAAATACATCCTAACTGTTACCCTACTTCATCAGCATGGGTGTTATGACTCTAGCCCAAATCACCAATGTGTCTTGTAACTAGGTATATAGAAGTGAAAGAGGCAAGTTCCCTGCATTTTGGATACCATATTCTAAATATTAGATAAAAAATAAACAAGACATAAATAAAATCCTTTCTAAACTGATAAATTCTTTGAAAGAAGAGAAGTTTCAGGTAAGGAATGAAGTGGGAGTTATCTTGGGTAAGGTTTTTCAGAAAAGATATTTGAGCTAAGAACAGAGGAGAGGTCAACTATAAAATTTCAGAAAAATGTAAAAAAGTGCTTATTTGTTCTCTGTTGAACTTACCTGACCATGATATAATAATTTTCAGTCCAAGTCACCCCTAATAGCAAGTCCCATCTTAAAGTGGCACTGAGTTTAGATTTAAAAGAGACTTTAAATTGATTCAGCTTGAAAAGTAAGTGGTCCTATTGGAACACGTTTGTCTTTGGTGATGCGCCTGGTCCTCACTTATATAATCAACCAGGACCTGAACACGGTGTTTGCTAAGATCACAGAGGTAAGCTTTCTGATGGGCAGTCTCTCCCTACCTTTAATATCTGAGCTCTTAATTTAGAGCATCTGCCTTTTTCTCTAGCAAAGAATAATAAATGCAAGCAGGAACTGCCAATTTACTTCTCTCAAACTTTAAAGTAAGCTTCCCAAATTAAACTATCCCAGGGGTGCTCACAGTCTGAATAGAGGAAACAAATACAGAGGTACAATCCAGCATGTGGCTCAATAGCCACATCATCATCTGGAGTGAGACCTACTTTCATCAGTTCAAAACACCCTTAATAACATGTCGTGAAACCACTACAGCTCTCATCATTACTTGTATTCTAATTATTATTCCTAGTATTATCTTTATTACACTCTTATAAACTAGTGCTGTAGACACTGTTTAGATGACAAAAGGATAATCAAGAATTACTCTAGAACTTTCTATTTAAATGTTAAATCATTGTCTTTAAAAATGTTAATAAAAAAAGGAGTCATTGTTTAAATAAAAAACCTAGATATGTAGCACACAGCAACTTAAAACCACTTTTGTAGTCATTTCTTTACATACATAAAAGATCAGAGCTAAAGTGGCCAATATTGTGCTACCCTAAAAGTAAAAACTAGTTCTTGAAATTCTGCAATTGTTTATTTTATTTTCTCCTTAAAATAGATCAGTTATTCTAATTAAAACAAAGTAAATAACTGTCGATACTTATCAAAATCCATCAAAGCTATCTGATTTACTGTCAGGCTGACAGTTAACTAAATGGCTTTTTAGTAATTTTGTTTTTAATTTTTTTCAAACTAGTCAACTTGTTTTTATAAAAAGCTTATTTTGCATTAAGTTAAAAAGAACAATATAAAATAATTCTGCTTAGGTTAAGTGAATATAAATTAAAGACTTCATGTATACTGCATATTCAATTTTGCACTTGAAAAATCAAGGCATTTACTTGTTTACATGGGAACTGAGATGAACATCTTTTATATCTTTGAACTTAAAAATAAGGCATTGTGGTTAAGCAAAGAGTGGTAATTGCTGGAAAAAATGGATGTACTGATACAAAAGAAAGTATTTTCAATGGTCTATTTCTTATACTTTTCCACTCAAGTCCCCCGCAAGTTCCCTGAGAAGCTTTTACAAAGATGTGTAAGCACCATATCTAATACAAAATCAGGGAGCCTGGTTAAAGTAACTTGTAACAAAAACCCACCTTTCTTTCTAAAAAGTGAATGCAAACTTGCATTTTACTTCATAAAAATCAGCGCTGATTTCAACACTGACTACAAGTAAAATTCATCCTTCGGAGTGGTAGACCACATCCATTCTATAGCAAGTTTACAGTATGCTTCCAGGGTTCTAGGGAAATCTCTGGCTTGTTAACGGGCTTCTCAATTTTGAAGAATATAAATGTTATACTTAGACATTTTTCTGCAAGGTTTTCTTTCTTCTCTTAATGATCACTTCTTGGGTTGTACCCTCTAGTTGACGCAACACAACCACTTTCTAGTTTCTACCTGTAGGCATTGGTTGTGAACTATGGATATCTGCTTCCCACTTTTCTTTCTTGTGGTTCTGTTTCTGTCTAAAGGTGCTTTTCAGTCAAATTCCTGGTTTAAGTGGATGCTTTATTTTAATTCATAGCGTCCATGTGAACCCTGACTCTAGCTAGTGCTAGACATTGGTTTAACTTTGACCATCAACCCCCAAGAATTTGCTAGGCAGCCTCTTTTGGCGTTTGCAACCCGCTCTTATCAATCCTGCTTTGGCACGCCTTATCTGTTTCTCTCTTTGAATGTTTATCTGTATCTCTGCTTCTCACTCGTTGTTCAGAATCCTATGTTATATCCAGCCCAGAAATGAACAGTATAAGTTGAGATAAGAGTAATACTTGCCCATAAAGTCTTCTAAATTATATTCTGTTCTTGGACTAAGGAAAATTGGGTAAAGAGCAGGAAAATATCATTAGGATGTTTTTGTGATTAGCTCACCAGTGTTGTAAACAGAGAATTAGATAGGTGGCAAATTAGGTAATTTCCAATTTTCAGTGAATGAATATTCTATGTGAAAAGTGTTTTTAAAATGGGATACTTTAAGAATTAATATTATATATAATATATATTATTTGAATATATATTATTTGGTTGATGATCCTAAGCACTTAAAATAAATTTTAAAGTTATAACTAAATTTCAAATAGATATACCAGTCATCAGATCGAGTGCCTTCTTCAAAGTGGATATTTCCCACAGTCTCCAATTCAATTAACAAAAATGGGATCAATAAGCCCTGGCTTTTCTTCTTTTGTTTTACTTCCAAATGATAAACTGCTTCAATTCTATTTAATAAAATAGAAAATAGAAAGCAATTAGAACGAACCAAAAAGTACATTAAAATTAATGATAGATTTTTAAAAAACTGATGTTAAAACACAAGGTTTTTGTTCATGGATAAAAGAAAGCTTGCTATTAACAGTTAAAATGTCAAGCAAAAGACGTCATTTTTTTTTGCAATTAAAATCAATATTTTATTAACCTCACAATATGTAAAGATTAGAAGACTATGCTGGTGCTGCCACTTAATGTTTCTCAGATCTTAGACAAGTCACAACTTTTTTTTATGCCAGTTTCTCAGTAAAATGGTAATATTAATAGTACCTATACCTGAAAAAAATGTTTGAGAATTATATGCAAAATACATATAAAGCTTTCAGCAAAGAGTTTGGCACACAGTAAGAACTCAATAAATGTTAGTTATTATTGTTAGTATTATCACAAGACATGTTAACTGATCTGCTTAGTGCCCTCGTAAATTAAAAAATATTCACTATATTTCCAAGCTTTCTTGCTCTATATTTCTCGTTGCTATTCAACCTGAGTTTGTTTCTGTGTGCTCCCGGATAACTATGCATATGCTTTGTCCTTCATCTATGTGATGAGTTCCTGTACAAGTAGTAGTTCTGTTTTTAGTTTGCACACAATAGAGCAGTAATGTGACAGGAAGCCACGCCAGAAGGTCACTGTTTCTAATTAAGGAGATGCTAGCTTTGAACCAATGATGCCTCTCTTTGCTAGGAGCTGGACTGAAAACACATTTTATATTTTACTTTATACTATAATTTTTTTTATTTCACTATTAAAACTTTTTCCACTCCTACAAGAGAGAACTGAGCTCCACTGAGTCAAGAACGCGCATGTTTCCGATTTGAACTAGACAATTCAGTAAACATACTCATCTAGCTTTTTGTTCCAGAATGTTACCCTTTCATTCAAGGCATTTAGTTTGGTCAATATCTTCTCCTGAAGACTTGTTTCTTCAGTGACAATTTCACAGTTCTTTGATTTTTCAAGCTCAGTTACTTTATTGTTATTGAATCTATCACTGTGCCCTTTGCCAGATCCCCTGAGTTCAGCCAGTTCTCGTTCCAACTGTTGAAATCAATGAACAAGATAGTAAAATTGTTAGTGAAATCTATTAACTGTAGAGGCAATTTAAATTAACAGAAGTAAAAATCTAGGTAATAAATAGGTCAATTTTCATTTAAAAATATGCCAAACTTGTCATTATAAATTTGGTACAAATTCGCTCATTATCTCTTGACTAAGTAAGTGAGAGACAATTTTAGCTACTTCACACATGGCAGTTATCTCAATTGAAAATAAAAGCAAAGAATAAATTTTAAAATATTTTTGATGATTTTGAAGGCAAAGTAAAATAAAATACTGGCTTTGGCTTAAATGAAATATTTAAACTTGAAATAATGACATTTATCATACCTACTTTTCAGTATTTCATTATTTTTCAACTACTTTATTATTCTGGAAAAAAAGAATAACCATAAAAAATACATATACCTTTTTCCTTTTGCCTCTTTATGGCTACTTTAGGGTTCAGTCCAGTAATGTGGTTTAAAGTTTTTATTATTTTGGCACACTCTGGTGGCTCAGAGCCAGCAATGGGGGTGTGGACCATGTAAAACCCAAGGACCAGAATTTACAACCCCAGGCTGGGGAGAACAACCAAAAATAAATAAATACATAAAAGTGATTTCTCCTCCTCCTCCTTCCTTCCTTCCCTAAAACTATTTAAATTGTTTAGTTTGTTACTTTTTATATGATATTTATAATGGACTTTTAAAGCATTCATTTGCATTTTTTAAAGCATTGCATTAAATATGATTTATCTTCATTATTGAGGTTTGGGGCACTCTTTTAAATTTTGGGTCCAGGGTGAGTGTTTCACTTTCCTCACACTAACAGCAGCCTTGTAGGATTTAAAGATAAATTGTATTGTACATGAGAGGTGTATACAAATAGAAATTTATATGCATAGGAAGTAGAAATTTACTAATTTTCTGTACTCTATACAGGCTATATCCAGTTGTTAAAAAACTAAGCACATTTATAAAAATACGTACAGTTTATACAACCTATAGCTATTATTTTTCACATTTTCAGATTTGTTTTTAAAGAGGAAGGAAGCAGCAGGAACAAAGGCAAGGAGAAAGGAAGGAAGCAGGAATGGAGGCAGGTAGGCAGGCAGGCAGAAAAACAGAAATGAGAAATAAGTATTTTATTTCCTTATTTAGTTGATTATTGGCTTTTCCGCTGGCTCTTGGTAATGAACCTGGGTTGTTGAACTGTATGAGGAATGAACCACCAGGGCCTTTGTACGTGAAAATGATTTTCATATACCGGTTCATTTGTACTCAAATAAATAATTTAAATTTTGCTAATTTAAGTTCATTGGTTAAGATATTTAAGTCTATCTTATATTATTAATTAAAATATATTTAGAAAGCAAAATTTATTTAAAAGATTTGATTTTAATGGCTATATATGAATCTATCTTAAGAATAACATCCTCTTATTAAATATTTAGGTAGTTTCCATTTTTTTATTAATAGTGTAGAGATGAATATCCATATAAATGTATATATACATAAATATATATATATATATATATACACTTAGAATAAGTGTCAAAGTAGATTTATTGGGTCAAAGAATGAGCATTTTTAGTCTGTTAATACATACGACCTAACTTAGACCCCTATCAGTGGTATCAGAATGTCATGCCCATCTTCACTAGCCTGAATACTACTATGTATTGTGACTGGATAATATTATAAGTAAAAACTACTTATCTTAATTAACATTAGGAAATGAGTAATCAAGTTGAGCTCTTCTCTCAAATGTTTATCGTTTTTAATTTCTTCTTTTGTAAAATTCAATTTAGGTACTTTGTTCATCTTTTTCAATTTGGATATTTACTTTTTATTTTTGAGTATGTTTATTCTGAGGATATCACCACTTTTGCTTATCATATTTGTTGAAATTTTTTTCAAATTTTCGTTATTTTATTTGTTTTTTATAATTGTGGTTATTTGTTGCTTACTTTTCTTAATGATGCTTTTTGTAGTACAAAAGCGTTTCACCTTATTTTTAAAAATCAAATCTACATTGTATTCCTTTGTGATTTCTAGTAGTATTTTTTTAACTCAGTAGGCTGAGAGCAGTTAAATATATTCATCTGTATATTCTTCAATTTTTTTCATATTTCATTTTTACATTTAATACTTTTTTTCCCCACTGGCATTTACATTTGGTAAAGGGTAAACGAAGGGCCCAATTCCTCCACTGCCAAACAATTTTCCTACACCATTTGTTGAATAATTATATTTTTATAGCTTTTTAAAATATGTTCTTATGTATACAGAGTTGTTTTAAGCTTAATAATCCTCTGTTTTTCAGAGTCTGCTTTTAGTAAAGGAAACAACTTAATCTAAATAAAAAAGCATATATAATACAAAATTAAAGTATAGTGTGACTTAAAGTTCCCACCTTGTTATATACCTTAATACTATTAGAGTACAAGGATAGTTTAGCACTGTAGAAAATGAATTTGAGTACAGCCTGCTGATAGCTAATGAAAATTCAGCTTAATAGATCTCTGTAACTCTTGGAAACATACCAAATTACATAGGTTTTAAAATTTTTTATAAATTAATAAACCTACACTTTTTATCAATTGCAGGTTTCTAAGCACAGAATGGAGCTTATTAAGCAAATCAAAACATTTTGGGGAAAACTTGAAACAATATTAATAAAAATGATATATATATCTGTGTATATATATGTTACATATATATAATGTAAGAGATAATGTCATCTTATCTGCCAGTTTTCATAAGATATGGCCAGTGGAATTTTATAATATTATATCTTACATTTTTTTTAACAAAGCTGAATAGTTTTATTTGTTCTTCTGGCAACTTCTGCAACTTGCATTTTCGATCATTCAGTTTTTCAAGGTCTTCATTAAGATGCCTCTGAACAGTTTTTATACGCATATTGTAATACATTATTTTTTTCATTACTGTGGTCTAAAAGTGAGAAAAACAACAACAAAAGATTATCTGAAACAAAAAAAGTTATAGGTAATTATTAGTGGTATTATAGGATTCCTATTTAACAATTTTAAAGTTTTGAATGCTCAATTACTACTAATGATGATTGTTGAATGGGTAATGACTATACAGGGTTCTATGTTTAAACATGATAAGCAAAATATAAAATTCTAAAGAGTTTCTTTGTGGATACAATTTGTAATATGATTCATTTTTTTAATGGCTAAGAAATAAGATTTTTTTCAAATCTATAAAAATTGCCCAAAGTGATCTTGGTAAATTGTCAATTGAATCAAATTATCTTGAATTCCTTAAAACCAATGAATCACCCAATTATTTATAAGTTTACCATGATAAGATGATTAAATCCATCACTAAGAAATATACCACCTAAATGGTGCTTATGAGTTATATTGGTTAGAAAGAATTAGCTGAGGGGAAAATCAACAAATCAGGAGCATTATTAAAATGTATCTTAGTTTTAACTGTTTTCCTGAAACAATGAAGACATTTCTCTTTATCAGGAAATCTGTACTTCAAAAAAGCTTGTACACTGTTCTGGACATGTATTCTCTATCGATGAGGCTTTTATTTATTTTAGTAGATAGTAGATAGAATAACAACAGAATTATTTTACATAAAAGATGAAATAAAAACCAATATATGGCTTGATGAAAAGGCCAAAAAATTCCCTACCCTATATCAAAAGTTTTAAAATTGGTATCACTAAATTCTTATACAAAAAATACTGCATTCATAATAGAATAGCTTTTAAAATCTGTTTCAGGATGATGATGAACCAATAAAAATTCCTAGTAAAGAGTTTGCATTCAGGCGAAACTGAGAACAAACAAGTGTAACTAAGGAAATGGCAAATGGTGTTTCTTGATTTGTTTTACCTATTTGGAGAAAATAAAAAATCCAATAACAATGTTTTGACTGAGTCTCAGCTAAAACAATTCTAATGTATTATTTAATCTAAAACAAGAGAGCATGATATAGAGGTAGCATTGCTAGATAAAATTACAAGTTAAATCTGAATTTCAGAAAAACAGCAAATGTTTTTAATGTCACGCTTACTAATATTTTCATACTAAGACATTAATTATTATTTATCTGAAATTTAAATTTAACTTGGAATCCCCTATGTGAAAGGCAAACCAAAAAAAAGGTAAAATATATTGCTTTGTTTTTGAATTTTATTTTTAAATAAATAATATTTTAAAAAAACAAGAAATTGAAAGATATAAAATGAAAAGTCTATTTCCCACATTTCCCAGTTGCTCTACCTTCCACAGGTAATCACTGATTTTAATTTCTAGAGGATTCCCATTTGGTCTCTTCTACTTTATTTTTCTATTTTATTAAGACTATCCTGGGCACGTCCTGTGGCCTAGAGGTCTGGTATATATTGGGAACAGTCCCACATTTATCCAGATTCAGGACTGGGGCCATGGGAAACAACCAGTGAGAAGAACTAAATAAAAGAATAATAAGTGCTTCTTTCGTCTCTTTCTTTCTGTCTACCTGCCTACTCACCTTCATTCCTACCTGTACCTTTCCTTTAAAAAAAAAAAAAAATCCCTATATCTGCATATAGGAACACAATTGTGATATTTTACTATTCCTCAACTCTTACAAAATTACTTAGTGTGTCATAACAATAAATAAGAGTTTCAATGAGAGCTTTTAAATTCTTGTTCTTCAAGAATATATACTAAGATTTTGGAAAAGTAGGGAAGACTATCTTGAAACAGTAGTATACAGCATATAAACTTTGTAGATTGACTATATTCAATTTGCTTTATGTATTTGGATTTTTAATAATCAATGCCAGTCTTTTAAAAATAACTTTGGTATATAATTTCTTACCAATTAAGAGTAAAAAAAAAAAAAATTTTTTAATTAGACCAAATTTGGTTGCATGTTTGGTTGCATGATTCATTTGCTTCTCTGATGACCAAAAAATCATTAGAAGACAAAGCAGAAACATGTTGAACTATAATTTCATAGTGATTATTTTACAGTATTTAGCAATTAAAATGGATTTTTGTGCCCATTAACTCATGGGATCATCATCATAATCCTATGAAGGGCAAGTACTATTTTCATTATCATTATTTTAATAGTTCAGAAAACTAAAGCTTTAACAGGAGGCAGGTCTTGCCAAAGACATAATTAGTAATAGATATAACTAGGGCTTGAATCTATCTTCTGATGTGAACTCCCATGTTCTTCCCTCTGTTCATGTGGACTCCCTAATAATTCTTCTGATAAGTACCGACTTTTCTGTAGTTGACACAAACTACTCCACAGTCATGGGTGAAATTTTTTAAATCTCTGTTCAAGAGTTTATCACATTAGAGAACTGCCACAACCTAATATAACCTGTCTTCTTATGAATGGCAATGAAGGATGCATTTTAGAAATCTATATGCAACCCTTAAATTTAAAACACATTGACTTTGAAAAATCATCTTGGTATAAATCAAAAGTTAAGCAGTATTATATACCCTATTTGTGGTTTAAAGGTAAAAAAAAAAAAAAAAAAGGACAAATATCTTAGGGTGGGAAAACTAAGATATACTGACAATTTAGAACAAAATGTTGGGAATTGTGTAACAATTCTTTCTTTTATTTTTTTAAACTATACTGGCTGTGACATATACAAGGCAGAACCAAGTGTATGAGATCTCAATCAGAATGTCATAAGAACCTGGCTTTTTTAGAAATCCTTCTCAGTCTCTTCAGCAGGTTCCTCCTCTCTCCCCAATGTCTAACACCCAAGTAACACATTTCCCATTACATCTACACTATTCACTTGGTGATTCATTCAGTCCCTGGTTTTAAGTTTCATCTTTCTGTTTTCAGTTCCCATATTACATCTCCAACCCAAACAAGTCTTAAGTATCAGTCTCATATCAACTATATACCAAATATGTCCCTTGGGTAGCCAAACAATTGATCAAACTTTATATGCTTAAGATTAAACTTTGACATGCCCTGGTAGAGGAGCAGTTTGGTCAACTGCCTCCAACCGAAGTACAGACCACATAAATCCCAAGGACTTGATTCACATCCCTGGTCCGGAGAACAACCAAGATGTCCAACTAAATAAAAATAAATAAAATGCCTCTTCCTCCTCTCTTCCTTAACTGCTTGCCTAGTTGCCTTCATTCCTACGTGTATCTTTCTTTAAAAAAAAAAAGTTTAAATTTTGATTCTTCCTTTTAAACCTACCCCTCCTCCCATACTCTTCTTCCTTAATCTCATCAAATAGAAACTTCACCCTTCAGTTGATTAGTCAATAACTTGAAAATTTTCTCTACGTTTTTTCTCTGCACCTCACATTCAGTCTATCAGCAAGTCCATATGGATTCCACCTTCGAACTACTACCAGAATACAACTACTTCTCATCAGTAACATCTCTCCATCCAAGTTACTAGACTCTATCAAGTCTCTTTGCTTTCACTATTTATCTCTAGTCCTCTATTCTTAACCCAATAGCCAAAAGGACCCCTTTAAACCTTAAGTCATCTTGTCTGTTTCTGCTCAAAAACAGCCAGTTTGCCCCCATATTCAGAGTAAAAGCCAAAGTCCTTAGAGCATTCTACAGAGTCTCACACAGTCTGCCACCACCACTGCTGGCCTCATCTCTTTGCTTCCCTCCACTCAGTCCCAGACATATCAAGCTGTTGTCGTTCTTCAAAGGTGAGAGCTATGTTTCTACCTCAAGGTCTTTGTACTTGCTGATCCCTGAAAAGCTTGCCGTCTCTCACTTCTGCTCAAATGTCACTTTAGCAAATCCTTTATCAGCAATTCTACATAAAATAGCTGACACTCACCCTCTCCCCCTACCAACAGTCCTGATTTCTTTCTTTATTTTTCTCCATAGCATTTATCACCATCTGATATACTAGCTATTTACTCAATTAGTTGCTTATCATCTGTCTTCTTTCACTACTATGCAAGGGCCAAGAAAGCAAAGCTTTTGTCTATTTTGATTACTTTCTATCTCTAGTATCTTAACTGTACCTAGAATGTTAACAAGTGTTAAACATTTGTTAGATAAATCAACCAGCCCAGGAATTTCATGAAGCATGTTCACCTTGCTTACTTGCAGAAATTCCCTGATGTAAAGCTCTACAGATGATACAGAAAATTTCAAAAATACAGTGGTCACCATGAAGTTTGCTATTATTTTTGACTTTACCTTCTTAGAGAAGACATTCCTTCCTAGCCATCCAATGACTCTGAACATCTACTAATAAACAAGAACTCTAGTCCTTTGATCAATACTGGAGGACAACTTCTTAGTTGAGGGTGGGGGAGAGGCTAATCTCAGTTTTGGAAAAAAAGAGAGGAGAGAATGGAACTTGAGAATAAATCCTCAGGGAAATAAAAGGAGAATCAAGGTAAATGGATAAAGACATTCTTTATGTTGAGTTGATGCATGAACCCTAAAAAAAGGATGTGGAGGCATCCACATATCGAATACATTCTAGATATTAAAAAACTATCAGGTAGCTAAGTGCATAAACAAATGGGGCAGAGGGGTTAACATTCACTGACTGGAAAAATATAAATATGGAAAGACTACTAATAAACATGGTGATTTCTTATGAAATCCACTGAGTAGTCAAAGTGGCCCCTTTACTGGGAGTTTGCTGTCAGGGGCAGCCCGGGAATCGCTCTCTCTCCAAGATTCTGTGCCAGTGATGGTAGATCCACTTGTACTCTCAGGAAGCCCAAATCATCTTTAATTAGATTAAAATCCACTTAATCCTGGCACACTAACATCAACTGTGGGTATTTCACTCCCTCCCTCAACCACAGATATTTTCCAATTCTGCTAATATACTATTCCAGATGAGAGAAAGCTACTGATTTCATTTCTACTTTAATTTAGCTTTATTAACTTTATACACATAGTACTAGTGAATGTTTCTCGATTCTTTCAGATTTCCTTCTTTTAGTTTCAGATAAATTATAAATGTTTTTTTCTGTTATTTCACATTCTAGTACTGCCATCAAGTGTTATTTTTTGTATATGTGCATTGAAGTAGCCAGCTCACTGGGCAAAAGTAGAATTGGTGACAAATGTGGACAAGATAATACTGCTTACCATATGTGAACACAGACCGAAAGGGTTAATTAGTCAAATTTAAGTCACAGATACCTGACTAGGAGTGTACTTACATCTGCCAGTTCCTTAATTTGCTTTGCTGACACATCAAACGTGTCCAGTCTTTGAAGGCAAGGCAAGTGATACAATACGTGTGTGGAATAGTTGCACAGCAGACAAACTGGGTTGGTTCTATACTGAGGATCGTTCAGGCATAAGTCCTTTAAGTGACGCAGCCTGGTTAAGTTAGTGAGGTCCTAAGACAGCAGCAATGATAACGTTCAATTAATTAACTGTCACTGGTCATTTCTAAAGGAGGCATTTGAACACGTACGATCACCCATAATCTAATGTAATATATTCTAATTACGTGCTTAACTACATTTAAGTGACTTACTTGGATAAAATATTTTTCTCTACTAAAAAACATATGAAAATCATGAAGAAACAGATCAAGAATACTTACACAGCAGACTGAATATAATGATTCAATTTAAACATAAAGGCCAAAGAATATTTACTAAATTATATATTCCAGTTGGAACCCTGGAGCCATTCACTTGAACACATTTAATCTTTAGGACAATGTTATGTCCTCTGCACAGCCCCTTTGCAACAGTTACCCCATCTACTATAGTTCTCCGATTCCCATCATCATCATCACTCCTCATACTTACCTTCTAGGAACAATATGTTCCCCATTTTCCTGAGCCTCCAGATCTGCTCTTCTCATCAAAAGCTATGGTACTACTGTTCTATTAAAATCACTATTAAATTCCTGAATTTCAGTTATTTAAATATTTTTTGTATGTAATTGCCCTTCCTACCTGTTAAGGGCAACTGAAGCCTACCTTTCTCCCAAGGGCTAAGTTTACCTCACAACCTACAGAGGGGAATAGTGTCAATGCACTCCCAGTGTAACAGTATCTCCTTATTATCTTTTCTCTTGACATCTAAGTCATGTTTATACCTTCCTTTATTTGGCATCTGGCCCTTGTTTAAACCCTAACATTTTATGTTTTAGCCAAATGAACAACTTGTGGTTTCAGAATGTGCCAGACTCTCTCTATCTTATCTTCAGATCTTCACTCATGCTGCTTCCTTGGAGTGAGCTGAAATGTACTCCACTTTTGCTTCCTAACTGTTAAGAATCAACTAGGTTTCATCTTTTCTGGGAATTTTGTTTCATTTCTAGGGCTGAGGTAGATGTTCCTCCTCTGAGTTCTTAGCCACTGGGCTTACCTCTATTAGAGAATTTATCACATGCTATTGCCAAATTTTTGTACATCCACCAATATATATGCTAAGGACCTGTAGGTCCCTCCCTCTAAAAGCTAAGGATGGTAATTATAAATTTCTAATGCTATAATAAAAAAGACATATGTATGATAGAAAGCTTATGTGACCTACAAAGCCCAAAATATTTCCTATCTTGTCTTTTATAGAAAAAGTTTAGAATTATTGAGATAAACTCTCTGAGAGCAGGTTTGTATTGTTTGACATTGCATTCTTAGCATTTAGAACACAATAGATGCTAATAATATGTGAATTGACGTGAATGATTATTATTTTCTAACAACCTCTTAGACGGTCTTATATCTTCCTCAATGATAGCAGTTGCAGGGTAGTGTATGGGGGAGGAGTTAAACTTGAGAGAATGCTAGGAAGGAGAGTTGAAATCAGAAGAAGGGGATTCGAAAGCAATAAACAGGAGGCATTAGTTCTGAAGGTAAAGTACAAATGGACTGCTTCTCCACACTAGTACATATCAAGTATTGTTGTAAGCATTATGGCTAGAGTGGTAAAACAGGCAAAGTTCCTGTACTCGTGGAACTTGTATTCTAGCAAGTGATTTGGGATAGTGCCAGAAGTAATAAAATAGGGAGAGTTATAGGGAGTGCTTCAGCATGGGGAGGTTTGCTATTTTACCTAAGTTGTACAGGAAAGGTGTCATTAGGAACACAGCATTTGAACAGAGACCTGAAACAAATGAGGAACTAAGCCATGAAGATATATGGGGGGAGAATATTCTAGCAAGTGCAAAGGCCATCAGATGAGTGTGTGTTAGGTATTATTTAAGGAACATTGAGGATATGAGAGTGTCTGGAATGGAGTGAACAAATGGATAAGTGGTAGAAGTTGTGGTTAAAGGAAAGGGGAGGGACTTGATTCTGAAAGACATGAGAGGCCAAGACAGGGTTTCGAGCAGTAGAGTGATTTTATCTGACTATATTTTTTAAAGGATCAGGCTGTTGTGTAGAGTGAATGGGTAAACACAGGGTGATCCGCTGGGAGGCTTTTCTCTCGATGTGTGTGTTAGAGATGACGGCGTATTGAGCCAAGTTGGTAGAGCAATGCAGGTGGTAAGAGATAGTCAAATTCTGGACATATTCTGAAGGTAGAGTCCATAAAATTTATTGGTGAAGTTCATATGGAGTACAAAGGAATAAGGAGTCAAAATGATTCTTAAATGACTCGGGCTTAAATTACTAGAAGACTGGAGATGTCATTTAGAGAGGTGAAGAAGGTTGCAGAACAAGGTCTGATGGAGAGGAGATCATTCTGAGTTAGGATAGGAAATGTGTATAGTTCTCGGGAATTGTTAGGGAAAGTAGGCCAATTTAGGAGTAATAAGTGGATAAGAGATATTTAAAATCATAAGGCATGATGAGATTATTTAGTGAATGAATGCAGCTAGAAATGAGAAAAGATTCTAGGATTGATGTGGGGCAGTCCATTTTTTAGATATTAGGAAATGATAAAAAGACAGAAAATTGAAGAGGTATAGCCAGAAAGATCAGAAGAAAAAAAGGTGGTATCCTAAAAGCCACATAAGTCGCTATTTGTTTGGTTGTAACAGTATCTGATCATGAGGGTTAATTTAGTCAGCTGGTTCTAAAATTTCCAGGCGCACAGGTAGTCCAAAATGATTCAAGAATTCCCTAAAAGGAGGCTAATGTCATTTTCTGCAAGAAGATGATTCCTGCTCTGGGTTGATAAAAATGAATTATTCCATTTACACATACCTTGAAAGAACATATTTGGTTACCAGAAAGGTTTAATCTCTCCAGTTGCTCATTGGGATCAAGACATCGACCTTAAAAAAAACAAGATAAAGGAAAATTAAGTCTCTAGTTTTACCTCCTGTTCATCATATCCTGTCATGTTCCTGAGTTGGATGTGGCCATCGTCCCTTGCATACAAATAAGATAAAGAGTAATATTATATAGTTAGTAAACACTGATTAATGAGAAATACTTTTACATCTTATAGTCATAGATTTAGGAATGCTTTGCAAGGATATCACACCAAAAATGTCTAAGAGAAAGAATTCTAAGAGTGTAATTTTCATATTGAAAAAAAATTGTTATAGCATTATCTTAGATTTCAAATGAAACAGTACATACCAATGCTGCTTATCAGGTTTCCAGCAAGGTTAAGATCATTTAAATTCTTCAAAGTTTGCAAGCCCTAAAAGGTTAGACAACATATAATTTAGAAAAAAAAAAGCATTAAAATCTCTATTTATAAGCATCCAATCTATCTGATTAGTCTCCAGGTATTCTAAGCATCGGGTTCTATGAACTTCACAGGCACAGGAGTAAGTGGTGCCTCGATGAAGCCATCTTTGTTTCTCTATACTGGAACCTGGAGAATTACTGAAGGTGGGAGCAGGGAAGGGAGCAGAAGGGAAAGAGGAGGAGGAAAAGGAGGAAAAAGAGCACATCACACAGAGTATGTTTATAATCTTAGACAAATTGCATATATAACTTCTCTCATTTTATCTTTTTTAAAAACTTCCAAAAAGCAATTACATCTGAACTCTCAGGTTTGGTGAGAGAAGTAAAGAGGATGATATATACAAAGTTCTCTCTATATTATAAAAGGATATATACATGTTATTTCTTTGTAATAATACTATAAAGCAGTTGTGAGTATTTTGGCCCTTTAGCAATAATACAATCTTAGACATTGTGGTTTGAACTCCCTAGTAGTTAATGACTTTATGTATAAATCATTAAAATTCTTACCTCAATATTTTTAATTATATTGTGGTTCAGCCAAAGAACCTTCAATCTTAATGTTTTCTCTAAATTTTCTATTTTGGAAATTTTATTATAATATAAATACAGTTTTTCTAAATTTCTACATTCTTGAAGACCTTCAATTTTCTGTAAAAAAAAAAAAAAAAGACTGAGCTTATGTTTTTGCCATTAATCTTGTTAATGGATTTAAAATACATTTCTTTTAAAAACCACATTTTATTGCAAAATCAATATCCAGCCAAATGAACTAAACTTTTTTAAAAGGAAAAGTGCCAGGCAGCAATGAAGGGGAGCAGGCCGACAGGCAGGACTGAACTAAAATTTTTAAAGAAAAAAAAATAATCCCTTTACCTAAATACAAGTATTTTCAGTGCTCATATTCTCTTTAAATTTTAACCAAATATATACTTATTTTTTACTCTTATTTATTTTTATATTCTTGTAATCATAATACCTATACAATTTTCTGGTGTTTTTCACTTGAATTCATCTAAAATATTTTCATAATCTTTCAGATTATAATACTGAATAGTTATAAAATATTTCATGATATAAGCAATTTCTTAAAAATAACTCTCTGGCATATTTATGTTTCTAATTTTAGCTATTATAAGTAATACAACAAAGAACTTTATGCATACAATTGTTTCTTCTTTTGAATTACTTCTCTAGGATAAAATCTTAGAAAACGCATTTCTGAATCAAAAGGTACATACTTTTTTTTGGCTCTTGATAAGTTTTTACAATAGTGTTTTCATTATAGATATAGATTTCATAAAGTCTAAGTGAACTTATTTCACTACAAGTGATACTGAGTACTGTGTATTATATAATAGACTTGATTAATAAAAAGTAGAATGTCTGTTTTTATTCTTTTTTTCAATTTTCCTCTTTATATAAATCTGCATCTGACTTTTGCTGTTGTTACTTTGGTTTATATTACTGGATAAATGATGTTGTTGCAATTCATCATGTATGGTCTTCCTCATAACCATTTATTTGCTTTGATCTGTATCCCATGCACACATTTCAATTAATTATTTTTCCAAAGCTAACGAATTTAGCATAAAATACTTCATGTAAGATGATATGTTTAGACTTACCTCTAAGCAGCATTCAGCAATCCAAAGTTCTTTAAGTTGTAAACAAGTCTCTAAGCCTGAAATTTCTTTGATATCTTGAGCAACGATTGTGAGACTTGTTAAGTTAGGAAATAATGATAATCCCACTACACGAGGATACCCTGAGAAAAACATCTCCAGTTTTGCAGTATTTGCTCCTTCTTGTTCAACCGTTTCATAAGATAAACCATTGCATAAACACTGTTTTCAAAAAGAAACTGAGTTATTATTTATTTAAAATAATAAAAGATGTTTTTATAAACTGTCAGTTGCAATGATGCCAGTTTTGAGTCTCATAAGTGGGAAAGTTATACCATATATGTTTTCATCCACTGCCAAAGGTCATTTGGTGTATGAAATTTCTCAGTAAACTCCAGAAAGGATAAAAATGTTCCATTTAGTATTCCTACAAATATGATTGAAAAGAAATTTGGTTTAGACTTACCAGCTCTTTAGTTATTTCTTCTTGGTTTAGGTTTTCACATTCAGTCATTTTCCATAAAACATAAAGGTCAAAATAATAAATCTGTTAAGGATAATGAAAAGTTGAAATTCAATAAATACTAGAGTCATAGCATTCCAAATGGAGGGACCTTAAAGTTATTTAAGTAACAGCACTCACCTACAGCTTGAAATGTTTACATACTATATCACCAAATGTCTGGGCCCCAGGAGAGACTATTCCATCTCTGAAGCTTTTTAATGAGAAAGTTGTTTTTGTTTTGAATTTAATTCTATCTCTCGATAACTCCTCCTCATTCATTGTCATTCTACCTCCACATTCAAATAAGACCAGTATAATTTTTCTTCCACACTATGAGTCCTTCAGTTGTTAACATCATAGTCATTTCTTATTTACACCCTTACTAACCCTCTGTTAGTGTCTGCTAGTTCTCTCACTGAAGATATCCTTGCTTCTCTCCTTTGAACAGGCTCCACTTTATCCTTTCTATTATACTGCAGTGTCCGAAACTGAACACATGTCTCCAACTATAGTTAAAGAGGACAGAAAAGAATCCTCAGGGCTTGGCAAAATACCTGGCATGTTAATAAATATTTATTGAAATGCATTAGCTCCTTCATTTAAGATTATATGAAATATTTAATACATAAATAGCTTCAATAAAAACTAACCCAATTTTTTTATCATTTTAAATATTTTCATTATATTATTCCAAAAACATTGGATTAAAAATATATAGGAATATTGGTATTAATATGACATGACAAAGAAAGATGTAGAAAGAGGGGATCATACATTTTATGATAACCGACAACTTCCCTCAAAGATATGTGTGTGCATGTCTATATATATGTGTGTGTGTGATTATGTAGGTGAAAATATGGAAAGATACATACTAGTTGCTAACATGAGTTACCTTGGATGTAGGTAAAACCTGATGTGGCTTAATAATAGGCATGAGAAGTTGACTGGGGATAGATGTAGGCAAAAAATAGAAAAGGGAAAACAACTACCCTTTTAAAAAAGCATATTTAGTATTTTACAGTATAAATATAAAATCATTTATTCATTCTACTATTAATTGATATTTAGATTGTTTCCAGTTTGGAGCTAAATGGTGCTTCTCTGAACATTTTTATTATGCAGGACATAGGTGCACATTTCTTTTGGATTTATACCTAGAAGTGGAATGAGAAAAAAAATTTATTTTACATAATAGATGATTCTCACAAACCCAATGTTGAGCAGAGGAATACACTTATACAATAAATTCATATTGCATGACTCCACTCATATAAAATTTGAAAACAAAATCTACGGTATTAGAAGTTACCTTTTTAGGGCTGAGTGATTAGGAGGCGGCAAAAAAGAGGGGCTTCTGGAATCTTGATAAAATATATATTTCTTGATCTGGGTGCTGGTTGAAAGAATATTTTTACTTTGAGAAGGTGAACTTAGAAAATAAGAAAGAAATATATAGCGGTGCTAGGGAAAGAATAGCTCATGCTAGAAATGTTAACAAAGAAGGCCTTTTGAATGAAACGAAGCAGATGGCATCGGACTGAGAAAAAAGCCCATCACTACAAATAAGTCCCAAATTCAAGTTAACGGAGAGGTAAGTTTTATAAAACTATCCTTAAAAATTCCCCAGATTCAGAGTAGCTATGATTGGGAAGAGGGTGGCCATGGGACATCAAAAGGGATCAAATCAATAGACCTGGAGGTGACAATCAAAGTACTGTACACGCCTATATTTGTTCTCAGGCTTTGTAAACTGGGAACATTGTCCCACCATGCTGAGCTGAGGAGTGGAAGGAGCCCAGCTAGTACCACACAAGAAAATACAGATAGAAAAGTATCTTAATATACTGCACTCTGTTCCTTCATTCACCTATTCATTCATATATGTATTGAAAACCTAATATCTGGCAGGTAGAAAATGACAAGTGTCGGGGGGAAGAGACGTCTTTGTTAAGGTGATATCTGGGTAAAACTGCAGAAGGAAATGAGTAAATGTGAGTTCTGAAGAAATCTGGGGAAGATGTGTCCAGGCAGATGGAAGAGTAAATGCAAAAGTGGGGAAGAGTATACTTGGTATCTTTGCAAATAGCAAGGAAAACTATGTGGCTGGAGCACAGCAAGGGACACGGAGACTGGTAGGATATTAGGCCAGAGAGGGTTTACAGAGCCAGATCATATGCTATCTTGTAACCCATCATGAAGATCTGGGATTTACTATGAGTAAGATGGAAAACTATGTGAGGGTTTTTCAGGAAAGCATAACATGAGTTGTCTTAAGTTTTGAAAAGGATCATTCTAGCTGCTCTTTTGAAAATAAGACTGGAGGGGTCAAGGGCAGAAGAAGGAATTAGGACATCCAATTAAGAGAGAGTTTAATGATCTAAGTGTGAACGGATGGTAATCGGAGTAGATTGGCAGTAGAGGGGATGGGGGGAGGTGGTTAGATGATGGATGCACATTGAAGGTAATACTCAACATTCTTTGTTTCCCATTGGCAACTATCTCTTTACCCCACTCTTGTAACAACCCCCTGTACTACAGCGTAGGTTGCAGAAGTGGCCAGGCAAGGGAGCACCTAGAAAGGAACAATTTGAAAGAATTTAGTTTATCAGAGGCCCATGAGACGCAGGTCACAATCTTCCCTTCCAAAGTTTATTTAGATAATATACCAAGTAATGGAGGACTTTATAGCCCTACTCATCATCATCAGAGGAGGGCCTACATTCTGTTTTTATGTTCGTGAACACCAAGAAATGTTTGCCCCCCATCACACAAGGGTCAAAGCCTGGCCTTTGTACTCCCTAAGTCACAAATGGGTGATCTAAGTTATCTTGTATATATCCAAGATATCAATTCCAAAATAAATTAACTGTTCCCTGTTATTCACTGAATTATCATAATTATCTAGCCTAATTTTTATCTATGCTTTTCCTTAGTTCCATCTATTATTACAGTTTTATCCTGATTTGATTACTATGTTTTATATTGCAAATTTCTATCTCATTCTTGTTTGGAATTTCCCCGGCAATTATTTCATATTTATTTTTCCAGATATGATTTACGCTTATTTTGTATATAGTTTTTAAAAATTTATTTGGGATTTTGACTGAGATTCCATTATAAATATGAATTTAGGAAGAACTTCCTTCTTTAAAATATTGAGTCTTCCCCTCCAGGACAAAGAATAGCTCTCTGTATATTCAAGGAGACTACTTTTTCTTGATAGAGAAACATACATAGGATAGCAATACTACCTCTCACATCATCTTATTTTCCCTTCATCAAAACCCTCATTTAGGAAAAAGTTTTGTACTGGTTCAACAGTGAATAAAAGAAAATTTAATTAAAACCTCCCAAATTCTGTAACTTGCATAAGTACATCTAAATTATGATAAGCCTGTATCTTCCTGGAACTTAAAAGATTCATTTGCTTTCTCCAATCACAAGTAGACCCAAGGCTTCCAGCTGAAACTTCTGATTCATCAAGAGGTGTGTCCTATTGGCCAGCTTATAACTACTCTCCTGTACTTTAGGGAAGCTCTTTTAGGGCCCACTGAAGAGGCACAGGTCTCTTCTAGTTCCTTCAGGGAATCAGAAGCCATCAGGAGCCTATATAGCTTCCACCCTTCAAGTCTCAAATCTTGAATTGATCCAATCATCTCTTCTCTTCACTAGAGTGCTGAAGATTTCACATAACCAGCATGACATTGGAAGTCACTAAAAACACATAGTATCTAACTTCAGCTAGAAATTCAACGGCAGACATTTTTTATTTTCTTCTAGAGTTCCTTTCCTAGAAGAACAGGACTAGAGATACAGATCTAGGATTCATGACATAGTGACTTTAAAACTTTCACCATTCTTCTGAAGTTTTCTCTTTCAGGTCAATCTTGCCCCCATCTTCACAGAATAGCATTGCAATCACATGTACATTTCCTAAATCACCTTTCCTTCTGAAAACCCATTTATTTCTTTTTTTGACTCCTATCTGAGTAAAAGTATTCTTCCTTGTGTCCAATGAATCTTCCTATATACTGATCCCATCCCTTTCTGAGTCTTTGAGAACATTGTTCTCTCAAATTTTTCTACTCATTTATTCCCATCTTTTCTTCTCTGGAATCTCCTTTTTGTCCATATAAGAATATTGGATTATTCCTATCTTAAAAAAAAAGTCAGCCTAACCTGTATTCTATGAATAGCTGATTTTAGATATCTTCACAGAAAAACTTCTAGAGTAGTCATCAGCAACACTTTATTACCTCCATTCAGTTCTCAACTCACTGAGATCTGAATAGGGACAACTCAGGACACCAACTTCTTTTTACCAAGGTCAGTAATTTAATTGCCAAAGACATTAGACATGTTTTAGCTCTCGACTTAACCTTGATAGGACATTGAACAAAACTTATAAATTCCTTCTTTTTTAAAGTTAGTATTTATTGAGGTAACTTTAGTTTACAAACTAAAAGCCCATATCTGCAGGTTCACCAATCCTCAAATATATGACAACACACCCTGCCTACCACCAAGTTACCAGAAGTCCTCCACCACTGTCCATTGGTCCCCACCCCACCTCTTACTCCCACCCACCTACCCGCTTCTCCACTGGTAACCTCCGTTCTATTGTCACTGTCCAATGGCTGGTTTTGTTTCGTCTGTTCCTTTGCTTTGTTTCTTTATATTCCACATATGAGTGAGATCATTCAGTATTTGTCTTTCTTCTCTGACTTATTTCACTTAGTATAATCCTGCCTAAATGACAGGATTTCACCTTTTAGGTTTGTGTAGTATTCCATTATATATGTGGTGTGTGTGTACACCATATTTGATTCAGGACCACGCATTTTGCCATTTTAATGTCCCCCCAAATCAGGCACAGCTTACATATGAAGGTGGCTTCGTAAATACATCTTTTTTTTTTTTTTTTTTTTTTCACGAAAAAACTCTTGAGTAGTTTCCAATTTTTGGATATTGTAAATAATGCTGCAGTAATCATGAGGATGTGAATTAGTTTTTTTGTGATATATATAACGTATAAATACTTGTTCTACTTAACCAATCAGAGTATAATAGAGTGAGGACCATGTTTCTGTCTGCCATAAGAACTGGGCAGGGTGTCATTCTAAGAAAACCTTTTCTACCTACAAATTAGAAGATCCATAGGGTTAAATTGTTTCTTCCCTTGGGCATAAAGGAATGTTTCCATTCATTACCACAATGGTTCAAACAAATGCCCCTCCGGCTGTATCAAGCTCAGCCAAGAGCATCCCGTTTTCTCTGCCCAGTTTCTAAAACAGGACAGAAAAGGCTGCACAGATAACCGTGACCAGCCCTTCCTTTCTTTCTCCTGGTAAACTTTGCCCCAGTCACCCTGATTGCGTCATATAAAGTCACGTCACTGTCTCATTATTTTCACATCCAATGCACCCTTTGACCTTAAAGTTACTTCTATCTTCCTCCTGGTGCTGTGAGAGGGGAGAAATGGGGAGTAAAGATTCGAAGCCTGCCTAAAGGTGATGTACGTCCGCCTGAAGTCTCCAGGAGACAGTCACTCACCTTATATCAGAGAGAGGATGGATTCTGGGGCAATCCGAGACAGAGCAGAGTCTCTACTCCGACCTCTCCCTGTCTTGCAGCAGCAGAAACGACACCATCTCCCGCCCTGGGGTGGCGTGTACACACTGCCACTGCAGTTGCCTAGGAAACCCCCTCTCCGGCGACCTCGGAGTGGGGAGGGGGCTGAGAGGGGTGGGGAGAGCACGGCTGGCCAGTTTCTGGATCACGTGGCAGCAACCTCCAACCAATCGGCAGAGAGAGGGGTCCACCCGGAAGACCCCGCTGGTGTTCCCGGGAATTTGTGGCGGTTCCTTGCTGGAGGGTCTCTCGGTACTTCAGTGCATAGTGTTACCTTCCTTCCCCGGCGGAGAGGACAGGATGCTGCGAATTGTGGGCCATGGTGCCTGGGGCCTAGTCGTTTTCCCACTCAGTGCTATTGAAATTTCCCATTGAAATTCTTTGATCCTTGGGGCCTGGAAGTCCAGAACCTTGCTGAACCTGAATCCCAGACGGATGGCGCTGTGATGCCATAAGCCAGGCAGGCAGTGATCCCCAGCTGTCGCTGCTTTCCAGGAATGTCGCCTCCGCAAGCCACTGAGCACCAAGCAGGCGGAGTCGAGCCCTGGGGAGAAGAGATGGACCCTCCAAGGGTCTTGTTTCAAGATAGGCTAATTGAGGACATTTTAAGTGTTTCAAAATGCCGTGGAGGCAAAAATTATTTACCAAATTAAGTAGAATTTAACAAGCGAAAAGGAGGAACTTGACAAATCGTGGGCAGAGGGACTGAGAGATGAACTTAAAGACAAATCAAAGTACTTTCAGGTCTAATGTCTGCATTAATCAATATGGTAGCCATTGTCCAAGGCCACCTCGGCGGCGCTTGAGTACCTGGAATGTGGCTAGTCCGACTTGAGATGTACTGCAGAGTACACACTACTAGACTTGGTGTGAAGTTTTTTGTACTGATTACACCAGGAAATATGTTTCACATTGAGTTAAAAAAATATTACCTTTAGTTTTTAAAAGTGCCTATTAGAAAAGTTCAAATTACCAGTGTGACTTGCTTTACGTTACTGATGGACAGCGTTACATTATTTGTGGTTTGTGTAGAATACAGAGACATTCAGTTGATGTAAAATAGTGTGTGTAGTGCTCCTTTCTGTCACCAGATGGCATTCAATAGACTAGCTTTAAACTGCTTTCTCAAGAAAAATATTAGAAGTACTTTCTCAATAAAATTTTTATAATTTTGTAATAGGTTTAAAAATTACCATTTAGCATCTATCAACAATTCAACATTTGTATTGATTCAATTAAGTGTAAACAAAGAGAAATGATTTTCCCTTTATATTTTTTATTTTACAGGAATTTCAGTTTCCATCTGATATAATTTGATTAATTAAAATAACTTTAAAATATTTATGACTTAAGGTTTAAAGAAAAACCAGAAAAATGACTCATTTTTGTACTGTTAGTCTTAGCTCCCTGAAGACCTAGTCGAATAAGACTGTCTTTGGGTAAACTTTCTTCTTAGAGTATGAAGATTAATTAGATGGAAATAGGTTAGAAATCTATAATGTTAGGTTAAGAAATTGAGTCAAATCAGTTAGGTGGATTATTTATATCAAGCAAGTTTTGATGGTGCCACTCTTTTGACTAAAAGTATAAAGATTATTCAAAATATATTGTCAGAAACCTGTTGTGGCTCTCCTAACCTGTTAAGAGTCTAGGAGACTAGGACTAGACTAGGAGAGTTTTCTTTATGTTATATAAACCAATCATTTTAAGAATGTTATTTCTAAATAAAGTTCAAGAATTTGGCATTTACCTATGAGTCAGTGTCCCTGTATTGCTGTAGACTGTTAATCACTGGTGACTTGCCAAATTAAAGCCACAGTACATAAAGGGAAAATTGCTTGTCAACATATACCAGATTGTATCTGGAGCAAAAGGTCCTTACAGTTAAAATCCATAGGAGAAATAGAAAAGCAGTGATCATTCTTGTTACTCTTGTCTCATTTGAAACTTTATTGTAGTTTTGTGTGTCTGTACAAGAAACAGTAGAAACCGAAGCCACTGAAAGTCAAGAAAATAAACATTCTAAGTGAAATAAGGCAATCTCATTTACCTCTCTTCATGTTCCTGGACAAAGGCTAAAAAAATTTAAATATATAGGTAAAAGTATCTTCAATATTAAAATAAGTAGGAAGATATGTTACCACTAATTACAGTAAGCTACGGCATCACTGCCTGAATTAAAAAGAATGACTAATAGAGTTCACTTTACAGATCCAAAACAATATTGAATTGCTTAATAATTTGACTAAATTCTTTGGAATTGATAGTTAAATTTACTTCCTTATTAGTACAGAACAATGGAGATATTTAATTGTAATTCCTCTAGTTTTAATTCCAGGGAACTAAACTCTAGAGATGTCAAATGCTTGTTTAATCTTTATATTATTGTAGACATTTGATCCATATGCAGGTGAGTACTTTCTAGTTAATGACTTTATAAGATTATCTGTGAAAATTTGCTGTCCCAATTTGAATTTGATATGTAATAAAAATGATTGCAGCACAACCTAAGGTTTTTACTTTGGCTGTTGAATGTATAATTATGTGGCACTTATGAAGTCATCAGCAGAGGCTCTGTTAATGTCTGACAATGAACATATATTCTTCAATTAAAACTTAGATATTGAATAGTAGTGGTAAGAGTTTCCTTGTCTTGTTCCAGATCTTAGGAAAAAAGCTTTCAGTTTTTTTGCCATTGAGTATGACATTAACTATGCGTTTGTCATATATGACTTTCATTATGTTGAGGTATATGCCTTCTATTTCCATTTTATTGATAGTTTTTATTATGAATGAGTGTTGAATCTTATTGAATGCTTTCTCTGCATCTATATGATTGAATGTTTTTGTTTTTTCATGTATTGACATGGTATATTGCATTAATTGATTTGCTGATGCTGAACCATCCTTGCATTACTGGAATAAACTTCACTTGTTTATGAAGTTGTTTTTTTTTTTTCTTTTTCTCTCCTTTTTTCCCCCTTTTTTAAAGGTATGAATTAAGGCAAGCATACAAGCAGGAAGGAACAGAGAGGAAGAGAAGCATTTATTTATTTTTATTTAATTCTACTTCTTGATTGTTCTCCCCAGTCAGAGAGGCGAACCCTGGTCCTTGGGATGTATGTGGACTGCATTGTGGCCAAAGACAACTGACCAAACCACTACTCCACCAGGACATGCCAGATATATACGTTTTTTTAAATGTGTGTTGAATTTGGTTTGCCAAGATATTGTTGAGGATTTTTCGATCTGTATTCATCAGTGATCTAGAAGTTCATGCCAGAGTAATAAGGCAAGAGAAGGACATTAAAAGAATACACATTGGTAAAGAATAAATAAAACTATCAATGTTTGGAGTTTAAATGATAATATACAAAGAAACACCTAAAGACTCCACCAAAAATTATTAGAAACAATTGAGTACAGCAAAATGACAGGATATAAAATCAATACACAAAAAACAACAGTATTTATATATGCAAGCAAATAAATGAAAGAGAAATCTAAAAAGAAAGCACATCACAAAAGCAACAAGAAAGATGAAGTACCTGGGAATAAACTTAACAAAGAAAGTGAAAGATCTATATGTTGAAAACTGCAAGACACTCAAAAGAGAGAGAGAAAATACAGAGAGATGGACTGGAAGAATTAACATAGTTAAAGTGGCCATCTTACCCAAAGTGATATACATATTTTATACAGTTTCTATCAAAATTCCAGGAATTTTTTTTCAAGGAAATTGAATAAACAAATACTGAAGTTTGTATGTATGGAACAGAAGAGACTTTGAGTATCCAAAGCTATCCTGAGTGGAAAGAATTGAGGAGTCACACAAGCTAAGGAAAACTAAGAAGTTAGACTTGGAAGTCTGAAGTTCAGGGCAGAGTGCAGGCTGTAAATATATATTTGGGTGTCATTAACCTAAAGATGATCTATAAGGTCATGAGAGACTGGATGAAATTGCTGAAAGTCTGAGTGTGGGTAGAAAGGAAAAGAGGTTAAGAAACATTGAATATATTTAAATGTCAGATTAAAAGGAATTAGAAAAGGATAAGATTCCCTGCCAGGAAGATGGGAGGAAAACCAGGAAAGTATTTTGTTCTAGAACCAAATGAAGAAAAAAATTTTTTTTTGCCAGTCCTGGGTCTTGAACCCAGGTCCATTTCCATTTGTCTTATCTTTCTGAGCTACAGGAGGACCAAATTAAGTTGGAAGATGACAGGTCAGGTTGAAGCCTGAGAACTGAGGCCATTGGTTCTACTCAAAAGGACATTTGCTATAAAGTGGAAAAAGAGAAATTAGAGACCATGAGTATCGTGGACAACTCTTTGAAGGATTTCTGCTATAAAGGAAAGAAAAGAAAGTTATAGAATAAGTAGGTTGAATGAGGATATTTTCAATAGGAGAATTACAACATGGTTATATGCTGATGAGAGTGATCCGATGGGGAGCAAACATTATCCAGGTGATAGAAGGGTAATTGCTGGAGCGCATATTTGAAGAGTTGAGATAAAGTGGATAGGTTAGCCTTAGCTAACTTTTCCTCTCACAGGAGAGAAGGTGAAGTAGATGGGCTCAGAAGCAGGTAGGTAGGTGTTAGATATTGGTGAAGTATGTGGAAATCTTCTCTCATGGCTTTAGTTTTCTCAGTGAAGTAGAAAGCAAGGTCATCTGAAAGTGGGAAGTTGAGGAATCAGAGATGAGAAATAATTATTTAAGGGTCTAGAAAAATCAGAATAAATGAACTAAGGCAATGAACTAGCAGTGTTACTTTCTTCTGAGTTTAATGATTAGGAAGATAAAGTGAGACTAAGAAGTATTGTTATGATTTTTTTCCACTCATATTCAGCTGTGTGTGTGCTAGCTTGGAGGACAACAGTTGAATTTAACCTGGATTGTAATTTAACCACATGTACGGAGCAAAGTGAAGAGGTAGAGGGTTGAGAGTGTTTTTACAGGAAGGTTAATTAATAATGATTGACCTTGGAATTTAAACTGGGTGTGCAAGGAAGTGACTTCATGAGGGAGGTAGGAAGGTAAGGGTGGTAAGATCAATGGATTAGATATTCCAGTGGGGCATTATGAGAAAATCCTCATCTTAGCATTTAATAAAATCAAAGCCCAAATTACCTTTCTTGCTTCCTCATTCCCACACCCATCCTTTATAAGTCAGGGCTACTCCTTATTCATCCTTGCTTTCCCACAGACAAAAGATAAACCTTCAAATAATGCCAGAATGACAAATAGGTGAATAAATATTATCTGGGTAAAATGTCACCACTTCAGTCTAGACGGACACTTTGCAAACCTGTCTGATGTTTATAATCACTTGTAGAATATTAAGATATAATACCATATCCCAGAGAATACTATTCAGTAGGTTTAGAGTGGAATTTATAAAAATAAATGTAATCTGAAATTATTCTGATGGTAAGGGAAGAAAATTCAATTTGTATAAACTTAGGAAATTAAAAAAAAATTCATTGACTTTCATAAGCAAAAGGTCAATATCCAGGGGCAGAATTAGCTTTGAGCAAAGCTATATACCCAGGATTCATTCAAATGCTGATCTCTGGACTCAGAATGTCTCCATCATTCTGATCTGTTTTCAGCAGCTTCATTTTCTCCAGGCTTACATTCTGCAGGTTTATGAACCCTAATGGAAAGAAGGTGCCCTTTTTCAAGTAGTTTCAGCATAAGCTACAAGTTTCAGGTTAATTGGTTAATGTGGGTCACATGCTCAACCACAATATTCTGATTCGTCTGGGCTGAGAGGATCCAGATCTCAGTACTATAGAAGAGAGTTGATCTATGAAGGAAAATTGAAGTGTTCTTACCGAGTGTTGAATGCTGGAAAGGCAAAAGCAGCAGATATAGCAGAGTGGTGTCCTCACAACCCTTACCTTACAATGTGTAGGTAAATATTACCCCCCATATCCAAAGCCAGTGCTCCTTTGACACTAGTGATTTATCCTCACTATTTTTCCTTCTGTAGTATTTTACAATAAAGTGTTTGAGAAGGTAACAGGATAAATGAGAGATGGTTCTCTGTGCTCATGTTTCTTAACTTGGTGGAGCTAATAGGTTACAGGACTGAAAGCACTGGGAATTTGCTCCTTTTGAAAAATCTGTTTGTGCCCCAGATTAGTGGGAGGCAGCAGTTTGTCTAAGTCGATGTGCTGCGTAGACCCACACTTTTCCTCAGGTGGGCTGTTGCAAGATCTGTGAGTATAAAATGTTAGAGATCTCTTTTTCCTACAGATAACACAGACACTTCCCCCCAGTGACTTTTTTAGTAATAAGATTGATATTTTGACCTCCATTTATCTGTCTTAACATGTGTGTTTCCCTATTCCTTCCTAGCTTGGGGCCAGGGTGGGGGGAGAAAATGGTATTAAAAAGTCTAACATTGTAATTTACACTGAAGTGTATTTTGTGTAATTTAATATGTGAAATTTATTTAAAAATTTTTATTAAGGTAACATTGCATGCAGTTTATATGTTTTAAGTGGACAAGTGGACACCATGTTAAATCAAGTTCTATATATATTAAATTAAGCTCACCACCTTTAGTTCATTATTGACATTCAAAATTCCAGAATATTCCATTAACCGGAATAAAGAATTCTCTTTCTATTTTTGAAAACTAAAAGTTTGCTTGACTGTTACTACAGACCTACTTCTTAGTCACATGTACACAAAGATGCCAGTATCTATAGAAATTAGAGCCAGCCTACATAGAAACAATTGATTTACTTTACCAACCATGGCTAAAGTGCACATTTCTGCACTTGACAAGTGGTCTTGGGAAAGAGGTTATTAAATAGAGGGAACTCTGAGACAATTGCTAGCTGTGGCCAGCCCCATTTTATTAGCTATGCCAGAGGATCATAACATGAAACAACTTGTAAATCCAACACTTGAATAGAAGCAGAATTTTAATTGTGCAAATAAAAGCTGAATTCCACCAAACAGAATGCTAGGTTATAATTAACTTCAAATGACCCTCTTAAATCAGGTCTAAAACTTCAAAAGTATAAAAGCCCAGTCATTAATAACATGAAATAAACACTAATGTATGTTTGATGGGAATATCTCACGTGAATTTTCATTTGTATATATGTGTAATTAAGAAATTTTACTTAAGATAGTTTTGTTGTTGTTGTTGTTAAAGAGGGGAAGGAAGAAGGGAGGGAGGGAGGGAGGGAGATGGGGAGGGAAAAAGAAGCATTTTCTTTTCCTTCCTCTCTCCCTCCCTCCCTCCCTCCCTTCCTTCCTTCCTTCCTTCTTGCTTTTATTTCTTTTCTGCTTACTTTCTGTTGCAAATCCAGGGTTCTGTGCCTTACATGGTCCACAACCCAGCTGTCTCAGCCACCTAAATCACAAGGATGTGCCAGATAGTTTTGTATCAGTTATCAAAATTTTTTAATTATTGTGCTTTGAAGATCTTGAACATTTAATTCACTTTTTGTCTTAAAACAGAATCACATCTAGAACCATCCCAGAAGAATATCTTTAAAGATATGTTTACAATCTTCAATTCTCATTTAAAAAATATTTGCTGATAAGACATTTACTTAAATTTGAACTTTTAAAGACTGACTTTTTCTCTCTTGATCTTCATTGACAAAGCCCACTTTCTATGTTAGTCCTGCTCAAGAGAAAATGTGCACCATATATATAATTTTAGATGTTCTATTAGCCATATTACAAAAGTTAAAAAGGTGTAATTAATTTTAATAATGTATGTCAACTCAGCATATCAAAATATTTTTGTTTCAATATGCAATCAATAAACCTGCTAACAAGCTATTTTGCATTCTTTATTTTGTATTTGCATTCTTCAAAATCCAGTATATATTTTATTCTTACAGCAATTTTTAGTTTAGACAATCATATTCAAGTGCTAATAGACACATGAATAATGGCTACCATATTCAAATACAAAATTCTAAATGATTGCTCTTAGTTTCTTCATTTAGAAATTTAGTTTACTACTAAGTTTGGCTTCAGAAAGTACAGACTTTATAATCATGACTTTATACAGACAGAAATCTATATCATACAAAGTTGAAAGGTAGTAGTCTGGGGTTAGCAGGCATCAGGGACCAGTTTTTAAATTTTTTATTTTGTTCCTCCACTATATATGTCCTCTGTTAGCAATGTCATCTCATGGTCTGAGATGTTTGCTTCCACTCCAGCAGTGATATCTGCATTCTATGTAGCAGAGACAAGGAGAGTGGAGGCAGTTTCCTGTAATAATCATATACCATCAAGCAGAAAGTAGTCACTAGTTCACAGACAGCTCAAAGAGACTCTAGAAAATGCAATGGTAATTTAAGCCAGTCCTCTGTATAGCTTAAAATTGGGGGTTATGCTTCTATAAAAGAAAGGGAAATGAATATTAGTGGAAAGAAATGTCTATTTCAAGGGACTCTTTGAAAATAGGTTTTTAAGGTTGTCTCATAGATACCATTCATGGAAACAGTAGGTGTATTGCTCAAAAAAAAAATAAATAAAAATGGATCTACCATTGATTAAGTAATCTCACCTCTAGGCACATACCCAGAGAATACAAAAACACATCAGAAAAAATAAATATTTACATTCCTTTGCTTACAGCAGCACGATTCACAACAGCTAAGATATGGAAACAATGGAAAAGCCCATCAGCAGATGACTGGATAAAGAAACTAGAGCAGGAGAGTGGTGTCAAAATAACAAAGGTAAAAACAAAAAGAAGACAATGACATAAAAACTCAGACATGTTAAACATTAATTTATTTTAAAATAATTTAAGATAATTACATGTCAATAGAAACATTTTCATGAAAAATCATCTTTTGTGAAAGAAAAACTAGTGAGAGTATTGTTTTACATGCTTTAAAAAATTCTTTACTCTAAGACCTTGCAGGCGTCTAACCTTGAAGGAATAGCTAATCAGAGACTCTTGTTTTTCACTGTTATGAAAACAGTCCTCTTGCAGCTGTCCTGCTGACAACTTCATCCAGAATGCAGACGAAAACAGTGCTCTTTGGAATAATCCATGGTCACCAGCACCCTGAGAATTGACCTTTTACAAAGACTGTCCAGATCTTAAACTTCCCGACCTTGGGACCATAGAAGAACTTGCTCTTGCTGAAGAAAATTGCCATTTTCATTTTGAATACGTCCCACCTGCACTTACTGAGTAAATCCTAAATTCTCTTTGAAAATTTGTTTCCTTCTTTGGGTGGGCAGCTAAACAAACCTAACATCTAGTATCTGATTTAAGTCTAGTTTCTCATATTTGCTTTCACGGTCAATCTGTTAAAATTCTCAGTTCATGTAGCTTCTGGAAACCACTATGTGCTTAGGAGAGAATGAGAGTAAAAGGCAAATATGATCTTATTATAAAATGAGTTTTGATCTTACAAACCCTGAGGACAGCAGCCACACATTGAGAACTATTAGTTTAAATATTTGATACATGAGAAAAGACGTGTAATATTCTATAGTTAAGAGTAAATCTGTTTAGAATTCAAGGCCCAGGCTTGCCCTGGTGGAGCAGTGATTATTTCAATTGCCTCCAAAGGACGTTGGTCACATACCCCTGGGTTCAGGTACTGGGTCAAGGATGGGGGCTGGGGCAGGGGGAGAAGACAACCAGTGTGAATAACTTTAAAAAAAAAAAGGAAATAAAATGAAAACACCTCCTCCTCTCTCTCCCTTCCTGTCTTCTGTCTGCTCACCTTCACTCTTATCTGTACCTTTCCTTAAAAAGAAAAAAAAGAAGAAGAATTTTAGGTCTAGAAGCTATTCCATTAACTATTAGAATATAATTTTAAAATGTACTCGAAAACAATTTTTCTATGCTTAAACTGTAGTTACAGAGATCAGTTTTACAGTTCTGAAAATTTCCACATGTGTTTGACATTATTGCGTGCCAATAATATAAGGATATATATACATATTGTCAAGAGTTTTAAGAATAGTTTTCAAAAGTTGTCATTTGTGATTCTACTGTTTTAAATAGTTACCACCAGCATATTGCTTAATAGAGTCAGGGTGGTAAAGTAGAAATAGCTCAACGTTTTAAATTCTAATTTCAGAACTGAATGAATTTGTGAATTTGTGCAAATTACTTCTTTAAGCCTCAAAGTCCTAATTTGTGAAATTCAAATAAAAATATCTGCACTGCAAAATTGTAAGGATGAGATTGTGTGTGTTTAAGTATGTGTGAAAGTAGATGTGTGTCTGTGCGTGTGCGTGTGCGTGCGTGTGTGTGGTCAGCAAGCAAATAACTGTGACTCAGGATTAAGCCGCTACCTCAGCACCAGTTTTGAGGAACTGCCATGTTCAGTTCCACCTGGAAACACGTGGGGGCAGTGGTGAGTTGCATGAGGAGGGAGGCTGTGGCAAACCTTAGCTGTAGATGGACTGCAAAGACCTCAATGAAAGAACAAAAGGCCAATTCCAAGCAAGATGCAGTAGGGACATCATAGGAATGGGCAGATAAGTCACAATGAAATAAAGAGACAGAAGCCTGAAACCATGGTGAACCCAGGAATAAAAACCAGAGAGCAAGCTGCCAGAAAGGAGAGTGCGATCGATCACAGCCAAGTACTAGGAGCAAATATGACCTGGAAAGGTTGCAGAGAATCTTGAGAGAGAAATCTCAGGCCCTGTTTGCATTTGACGAGTGATTAAATCCTTTGAGATGGTGTCTTGGGCCTGTCACACAGGACAAGTTTGATCCAAAAAAACCACTGCCTCGGTGTGGCCACAGAGAAGTTGGCGCAGTGGGGAGCGTTCACTATGCTCTACCAGACACGAGATGGATTTTGCCTGTGTGAAGTGGATAATCCTCCTACTTCAGCCTCTCTTACCATGTCATCTTGCATCAGAGTGCCCTTTCTGATGGAAAACTCATATCATACAGAAAAAGTGAGGTTGATCTCCCACTCCAGGAGTGATCAGTATTTCTAATCTGTCTGGAACAGAAGGAATTCCTGAGACACAGCGTTTTCTGCTTTAAAACTGGAAGACATAGGCAAACTGGGACAAGTTGGTCACTGTGACCCACAAACTAACCCTACCCTAAAGGATCATGCATATTACCCTAAATTGGTCTAATGGAAGCCTCCCCAAGGCATTCTTCTGAGAATCATTGGCAAATATGTTGTATTGCTCATGACTAGATAATCTGCTGGGATGGTGCCGTGATATGTCAGTGTTCATTTCACCTACTGCAAGGAGAATTTCTGTCTGAGAGATAGACAGTCTCCGGTCTCTACTAGGCTCCTTGATGAGCCTGAAGCAAGGCTAATCAGGGATTTTTCAGTGACAGGAACTTAATAAATTCTCACTTCTCTGAAAGTTTGGATATGACTTCTGGCCTGAGTAGTTTGAATAGAAGACAACTAAAAGTCACAGCATCTATTTAGCTACCAGAAGCCTTTCCCATTTTGAGAGAAATTAGAACTAGGTTAAAAACTATAATATAGGACTGGACTCTATAAGCTATCAATTCTTCTGCTTTGACCAATGCCAGGTGGTTGCCTGTTATACATTGTCTTGATGTGTAAGTTAGCATGGCCTTTACTACTTCCTTGAATTCATCTCAGTGTTCTTAATGACTTCTTTCTAGCCTAAATATTTCCTCTGTCTCAGCTTTTCTAGCAATACACCTTACTGTAAGTAGTTAACCACATTTCCTTCAATTACCTGATATTATTAAATACTCCTGGCCCTGCCAGGATTTCTGAGTTCCTAGCTATATACACTTTTCCCTGTCCTCCCTGAGTACACACGCTGCCCATGACTAGCAGTTCTCAGCTGTCCTTACTGGGCCCAGTCTGTCCTGACCTTGGCACCAGAAGAAACTTAGAATCGATGAATGGTGTAATCTTTGGACAACTAGATGCTGTATTCATCACATCAGCCTATTTTGCTCATTATTGGCCCTCTTCCAAATAATTTTGTTGGGCTTTATTCTGTTTTATTGGTCAAGAAATTCCTCTCTCATATCACCTAACTTTGAGTGGTTAGTGGGGCAGGGGATAGGAAAGGGGATATTTGAAGAGTACGTTTGTGAAAATGCTGATTCAGCGTTGAGTTGGAAAGTGCTGTTTCTAGAGGTATAGTTTGGAAATTTTAGTGCCATTAGAATAACATGAGTTGCTTATTTAAACTGCATATGTCTGAGCCTATTTCCAATAAATTTGACTCACTAGATCTGGCATAGGGCCCAAGAATAAGCACGTTAAGCTAGCATGTCAAGTGATTCTGATGTAGCTGGTCTCTAGATCATACTTTGAAAAATATTCCATGATGTGTTCAGAACATATGCTTATGGGAGTAGAGACTCTGGTGGTCTGGATGTACGAAAATATACGTAGGGTGGTTCATCTTAATAGTTTTAAAATGCCTTTTAGGTCTTTAATGGTGCTTAACAAGTTTGGTAATCATGGCAATCTGCATGGAGAAAAATGGTCAAACCAACATTCTCTCTCTCTCTCTCTCTCTCTCTCTCTCTCTCTCTCTCTCACACACACACACACACACTCACACACCCTTACCTATCCCATAGTATTTCACACGGCTCCAAATTATTAGGGACTGTTGGACATCAGAGGCCTCCCTCAATCATGCATATCATGGAACATTTTGAGGGGAGATGGTTCTAGAGACTTGAACTTTATAGTCCCTTATTTGAACTGATTCAGCTCAGCAGAGAGTCAGTATTGATATGAAATTCAGATGATATGAAAGAGTGGGTAAGACCCTTGGAGTTGTGAGACAATCATCTAGAATATGATAGCACCCCAATCTAGTCTGTTGCTGAAGATGGTTTTCCTCAGTCGGGGCATTTTCAGAGACTGGTTGGAAGGAAATCTCAGAACACATGGACTTTTAACTTTCATGAAAACTCCTGTCTTAAAAAAAAAAATCTAAATACCCTAACCTAGCAGTCAAGATCCTTCACCATTTGAGTTCAACTAATTTTTCTAATTTTTTCCCACTTTGCTCTAGAAAAATGGATTTAACTACTTCTCTCTGTAAGTGATCATTTATCTCCTCTGTCCTTGCTGTTCTTTAGACTAGAACTCAGCTCTTCATACACAAAGCCCACATATTTCAAAACCTAGCTCAAATGCTTCTGTTCCTGTGGTTTTATTTTGTTTTTTAAAGAGAGAAAGAAAGGGACACATGGAAAGAAAGAAGCTTTTAAGGGAGGAAAGAGGGAACATTTATTTAATTGCTCATGTTTTTTCAACCCAGCCCCAGCTCTTGAACCTTGGACTTGATGTGGTTTGCATGTCAATGTATCAGCTGCCCTAGCCACAAGGGTATGCCCCTGAAGTTTTTCTTTATTTTTCCAGATGGAATTAATCTTTATATCCTCTTATTTGCTATATCACTTTACTTGTGCCTATTCCTAGTGCTTATCACTTTCACATGTACATTTTATTTTCTCCATGTTTTCATTATAGGCATCTTGAAAAATTGATTCATCTTTATATTCCCAAAGTAACTGATAAAATATTTGAACAAAGTTGATAGAATTTACTAGAAATTCAGTGTACTTCTTCATGTTTCTCAGTATCCTTTGCCATTAAACTTGGGGCATAGAACTAATTACGGTCACTATTCTTGAAGAAGTGATGCATGACACTTCCATTTTGAAGTATTTTGCAACAGGCAAGAGACTGCTCCTTTCTTTCTTCCGTTACTGCTTCCATGACAATCTACAAAACCACGTTTTCCAAATAGTCTTGTTGCAAGTTGCAAGAGTTGGTAATCCTGAGTCTCCGGTTTATCTGGTGGATCAGAGCTTCCCCTGGACTTCCCCTGTAGTAGATGGGAGCATAAGTAAGAAATTCTGTTGAGTTGAGCCCCTGAAATTTCAGGGTCAACATGTTACCGCAGCATAGCCTATCCTAACCTGACAAAAAGTGTTCGACAAATGTATAACTGAGTAAATGAAGAGGATACCCAATAAATTGTGTTTCTGGAACTGTTCAAAAGTCTTGATACAGTCTATAGGAAGTTCCAGCTTCATAATTGTCTATAAAAAGGATAAAATAATCAGATTGCAAGTATCATTTGCTTACTCTCTCACCAGATATTCTTAAAAAAAAATTTTTTTTTTAAGGATAGGTTCAGGCAGGAATGCAGGCAAGTAGGCAGACAAGGAGGAAGCATTTTCTTTTATTTCCATTTCAGTGGTTCACAGTGGTTGTTTCCCTCCAGATCTGAAGGCTTGTGTCCTTCAGAGGCACTTGACCTACCTGCTATTCTATGAGGATACACTTCTACAAATATTCTTAAACCAAAGCCTTAAAAAATTCATTTGGTAACCTTCTATATGCAGTTTCATGATTTCAAAATTTGCACAGCAGAATTTGAAGTTAGGCATTAACACTACATTTCTCATACAAGGGCACATGTGGAGTTTTCTTGATGTCATTTAGTGCATAATTCTTCTCTTCTTCTGTTTTATAGACAGCCTGCAGTGTATCTTTCATAAATGGAAACTTAGTAATTAAGATGATCTGACATATATAATTTATAAGCAAAACCTAATATTTAAAAGATATTGGATGATTACCTTAGAGACTTCTAATGTATCTTTTTTCTGAGAGAGTTCAGAAAAGGTGGAAAATTTTAAAGCAAAAATGTATTTGACAATCCTAGAGATAACTTATGTTACAATATTACAATATGCAAGAACTGCTGAACATGTTCACGGTTTGTTGAAATGTACTTAGCCTAATACATACCTTACATTACATACTGGGGAGTTAAAGATCTTCCTTTGATTTCTGGGGTCGGGTGTGGGGCAGAAATGCAATCCCATAGGCTGTCTTCCCTGACAGCATGGAGTGTTTTGGCTCTAGCCTTCTCCCCTTAACAAAATCTAACTTTAGTTTAGTAAAGCCATCTGACATTCACTATGAGAGAGTGAATGCTAAACTACCTTTTCTAGAGATGTTGCCATTTAAATTGATACTAACCAGCCAAATTTATAAAGTCAAAATGTCTATTTTCAAACATAATGACAGGCTAGAGTAGGAGAAATGTTTGGCAAGAGGATATGTTTATTTATTTATTTATTTATTTATTTATTTATTTATTTATTTATTTATTTTAAAGGAAAGGCACAGGCAGGGATGATGGCAAGTAGGAAGGCAGGCAGGAAGAGGACAAAGAAGCATTTTATTTTAGTTCATTTAGTTGTTCACACTGGTTGCTTCCCCCTGGGCCTGGGCCTGGAACCCAGGGGTTTGTGGCCTGCGCTCCTTTAAAGGCGATTGACCACCAGGGTGCACCTTGGAAGATCTTTTTAAAGTCAATAAAGTTACACTTCACTGTAAGTCCTCATTCTCTTGAAGAATAATGTTATTCCAGAGGATCATGTAGATGTTTCTGCAGAGCAACTGGTTTTTTACTTCGAGTTGGCCTTTACAACAGAATCTGACCCTTTGAATGATTCCTGCTTCAAAGACACGAAACTCAGTGCTCTCTTTCTTATTTCTTGAAGTGACAACCAAAATATTTCTGTTCTTTAATTGCCATGTGCTAGGTTTCTGGGACTATCTTCATGCTAATTTTGTCTAGAGTCTTCTTCTATCATCAGGACCTTTACATAGACTGTTGTTTTCTGTCATGATATGGTTATTCTGATTTACTAATGTCTTACATCTATAGCCAAATGGGGTCGAATTGGGATAGGTGACCAATGACTCAGGACAGCTCATGTGGCCATATCTTCTCTGTGATGCCAGATTCAAACTTGCATTATGGCTTATATGGAATTATAAATACAACCTTACTGAGCCCTTTTACATCAATATTCCCAGTTCACTTTAGCACTTACATGTGGACTTATGCATCTGTCAAATGCTGTTTTCAGTTCCCACTTACAGTGCAGGTTCTGTCTAGTCCCCAAGTATGGTGGATTGGCAGCCTGGTGAATAAATAGCTACAAATAGGCAGTGGGGAAGGTAGAAAAGAATTTCTCTTTGGCCCAGCCTACACCCCCAAAGTTCCAGGGACCTGGGGTTTCCTAACACATTAATCAGGCCCAAAGATGAGGCTTTGCCACTTCACAAAGACTACAGACTTTTGGAAAACGGTATAAAGCTTTTCCCAAGAGAGGTTGTGAGCATATGAATAATGCCAGAACCCTTTATATTGGAACTGACCCCATAAAGTGCAAGCAAGCCCCTTCAATGAGTGCTCTCTAAAAGGGGAAGAAAGCTGGCTTGTGGCTATGTTCATTGAGCTGTCCAGGGTTCTGACTTCCCCTTGCGACATAGTACCTTTCTTGTCCTTGGTCTTAATGTGAGCGATTTTGCTTTAAAACGTGAACTTTACGAATGTAGTGTATTACTAAGCTTGACTACCTCTGTAGTTTACCTAAACTCTGTTGAGTCAGTGTCTTGCTAATGCTATACTGCACACGAACTGAAAAATCGACTATACTGGTCAGGACTTTTAAGTTAGAAAGCATTAGGCATAGAGGCAGAAGATGCAGATACCAGTAACAGCTGCATTCACCATGTAAATGAAGAAGTTTCTGAAGTCTTTTCATAATCATAGTTTTTCATAAATGAACAATAAAATGTGAAAAATATCTGCAACATAAATGACAAAATTACATACAAAGAGTGTTTCAAAATATTTGAGAAAAAATAACTAAGTGGAAAAGTAAACACTACACATAAAAGGCCATTTACAAACTAAGACAAATTACTCACATGATAAATGAAAATTCGCTCATATTGGACTGATGAACTTAATATTAGATGGAAAATTATAAAACTCTTAGAAGAAAACCTGGTTGTAATTTTCCCCCTTGGATTAAGTAATGGATTCTTCAAAATGGCACTGAAACCACAAGCAACAAAAGATAAAATAGGTAAAAAATAAAATTTGCTTAAAATGAAACACTTTGTGCTGCAAAGGTCAGCACTAAGAAAGTGAAAATACTATTCACAGAATGAGAGAGAAAATTTGCAAATCATGTATCTGAGAAGGACTTGTATCCAGAATCTAAATAACATTCACAACTTCCTAATAAAAAGGCAACCTAATTTTAAAATTGGTGTAAGATCTGAATAGACATTTCTCCAAAGACCTACAAATGGCCAGTAAGATATTCGATATAATCAAATCCACCATGTTTCCATTATTTTACACCCACCAAAAGAGTTACAATTAAAAAAGAAAGACAGGTAATAGCAGGTATTGGCAAGGAGCTGGAGAAATTGAAACCCTTATACACTGCATACAGGATTTTTAGATAGTGCAGTTAATTTGGAATACAGTATAACAGTTCCTCAGTTATACACTGAGTTCCCATATGACCCACCATATCCAGCATAATCCTGGATATACACTTAGTGTAAATAAAACCATGCCCACAAAAATCTTGCACATGAAAATTTATGGCAGCATTAAATACAATAGTCAAAAAGTGGAAACAACCTAAATGTATACCAACTGATGAGTGGGTGAAAAAATTATGATATGTCCATGTAGTGAAGTGTTATTCATAAAAAACAACCACAAAAACAAATGGAGGTATGCCCTGGTGGCCTCGCAAATAAGGCTACTGGATGTAGTCCACATACATCCCAAGGACCCTAGTTCAAGACCCGAGACTGGAGGGAACAACCAAGATGAACAACTAAATAAAATACAGTACTTCTTCCTCCTCTCTATTCTTGCTGCACCTTTCCCTGAAAAGATAGAAAACAAAACAAAAAGAAATGGAGTACTAATACATGCTATAATATGGATGAACTGTGGAAACATTCTGCTAAGGGAAAGAAAAGTCACTAAAGACCACATGTTGTATGATTCCATAAGTGTCCAGAATAGGCAAATTTATGGAGAAAGTAGATTAGTAATTTCACAGGACTGAATTTAGGGTTGTGAGAGTGGCAAACGACTGTGAAGGGGTATGATGTTTCTTTTTGGAGTAATGAAAATGTTCTAAAATCAATGGTGAAGACAGGTGCATAACTCTAAGAAGGATTAAAACCAATGAACTATATACTTTATATTATATGTGTATTATATATCAATAGATGTTTTATTTTTAAAAATATTAAGAGGCTAAAAAGCACATGAAAACATGTTAATTCATCGGTCATCAAATACATAAATATAAAATTATGAGAAACCATATAGCTCATCAAAATTTGGAAATTAAAAGTGTGTGAGTATACATGTTATGTGTGTGTGAGAGAGAGATAGAGAGAGAGATCTATTTATAATGGCAAACAGTTACTCAAAAGGAATTTATTTCTATCACATATATTTTGTTTTTCAAGTTTAAAATATTTTAAAAGCTGTCTTATGAGTCCAAACTATGGGGAATTCAAGTTACAGATCTGATGCGTGTTTTTGCCCAAATAAATGTAAAATATTTTTAGTTTTACTCAAATGTGAAAATTAAGAAAAACAATGAAACAATGAAAAAAATCAATGGAAAGCGATCCATCCCCCCCGCCTCGGAAGCATGCATCCCACTTTAGAAGCATGTATGTCTTCTCTGCTTGGATGGCATATTAAGTAACAGCAGTCACTCCCCAGGGACAGAAGGAGCCTGGTGTGTTCCAAATGTGTATGTGACATTTCTAAGTGCTTTAGTGGTTTCCTGGAGAAAGCACAGCTGTCTTGCTCACCAGTCTGTAGTCTCCATAAACGTGCTTCAATATAAGCATTCTTCCACGACAGTAGAAAATTGAAAACTCTTTTCTATAACAAATTCAAGAGCTTCCGTACATTGCAGGTGAGTGAAAACCATGTTGCAGAAGAGCTGCGTAGATTAAGCCTCCCCCCCACACCCAAATTTGAAGCTCCGGAGTGAGTCGTATTTTGAATCAAACACTTATCTTACAAAATCAATGGGAGTTAGGCCACAGTTGCATTCTCTCCTAAAATCGTTCAAAAGTGGGGTCTTGGCTTGGGTGCTTATAAGGTTATACATAAACAGAGGAGGCAAATACTTGCCAAATACAAATGTGTTGCCACACGCCCTTCACTTGCTTGAAGGTAGCTATTGCTTATCCTTCTGTACTGAATGTGAATATGGTCCACGATTCCTTCTACAACATAGAGCTCCAAGCATTTATTACTGATCACAGAACTTTTTGCCATTCCTGATATAGACTGTATATAGAGCGTGTGTGTGACCTTTGCAGTATATTTTATGTACAATTTGTCTTTCAGAATATATAGGTATTTCAAGTAGGAACAGACCAAAGTTTGTTCAATGTGAGGGATCATTCCTCATCTAATTTTTATATGCTTGAAGTGGTTGCTGCTGACTTTTGGGTCTTCACAAAGAACCCAGGCAGAGCATCTGCCATTATAAGCTATTTTCTGGAAATAATTTTGTCTATGTTCGTATAATAAACTTTACATATGTTAACCCAATATTGCTATCCCAAGTCTGATACAGAAGGCACTATTAAAACATCGAGGTTACAGTTGGGAAAATGGAGGCATAGAACTATTAAATAACTTTAATATTGACGCTAGAAAGTTTCATCGCGGCTAAAGTTTGGTGCTGGGGTGCTCTTCTTGCACATCCCCACACTCTCATCTCATGAAAGAAGTTTTGGACTCACTGAAGAAGCTAGTGTTAGTGTCAAATAAATGCTTGTCATTAGATTCCTTCTTTTAAAATAATGAAATATTTTTTCCATAAAACAATAGCTGAAGACAAAACCTGACAGTTCTTTTGTCTCAATTCTTCCAACTAAGAAATCTTTAAAAGTACCAACCCTATTTTCTTTGTCTCAACAGCTTATTAGAGCAATTCATAATTTAGGGCAACTATGCAAGGCCTGGAACTCATTCTGGACTGTGTTATGCTCCTAAATTTTCCATTAGTCAACCTTTGTCAGTTCACAGGGGTTGCAAATATGAAATTAAATGTACTGATAAATGGGTACACCCTGGTGGAGTAGTGCTTAGGTCAATCGCCTTCAGAAGAATGCAAGTCACATACCTCTGGATTCCAGTCCCAGGTCGGATGAGAAACAACCAGGGTGAAAAGCTAAACATAATAAATAAATAAAATGCTCTTTCCTCCTTTCTCTTCCTGCCTGCCTACTTGCCTTCATTACTGCCTGAATTTTTCCTTAAAAAAAAAAAAAAGTACTGATAAACACTGGTAATTTCAAATCACAGAATAAACCTGAAGAAGTCTTCCTTTCAATAGATAATTATCTGTACATTCAGAGGTAGAATTTAGTAAGTATAGTTGTGAAAACTGATAAAACAAAAATTGCGTGCAAACCTCTTTTCAGCAAAGTAAAGCATAATCATTAATATGTATTAAAACAGAAATTAATTAGATTGGAAATAGAAATTAAAATAGAAAATTTTAGTTTCTCTAGCAAGTAAAATTTAAATATATTTGATTATTTCCTCCAAATACTCACATTAGAATATTATCACATATGATGAAAATGGAAACTTATTCGAATCATATCCCCAAACTCCTTATCTACTTAGAAAGGAAGCTAACATACTTTCATAGTTATCCCAAATCTTTAATGATTTTCATCAATATTTCACAAAGAAACAGTAACATATACCAATTATTCTGTGTCTAACTCCATTACCATAACAATTCTTAACTTTTCAACAGTCAACCAAAACCACATCATATTACATAATTAGAGTTTTCTGTTTCTGGGCATATTATCAATAATGAGAAACTTTCACCTGCTATGTTTGATGCATCAGAACATTCTAAACAAAAGATTAGAAAAAGTTCACAATTACTCCTTGATCACAGGACAAGATTAAGCTCCATGGAAAGAGAGTAGTGCTATAGCTTTTCATCCTAAATATTTCTTAAATAGACTCACTTTTCCATGGAATGATTTTGAAAACTAGGATCATTCATGATAACCAAAAATTGCATTGACTTTATTGAGGTACAATGGACACTAAATTGCACATATGTACAGTAAACAAATCGCTAAATTTTGACATATGTATACATCTGTGAAGTTATCACCACAACCAAGCTAATGAAAATGTTCATCACAATTTTTGAAGAAAACAATAATGTAAAATTTTGATGATCATCAGATCCCCAGGGGCATATGGCACTAGGAGGCCATATTTACCTATTTAGGGAACACATTTTCTGTAATTTATTTTCACTGAACAGAACAAAGAATTGGGCAGAATTTAAGCTTTTTAGATTTGGCATTTTTGAGGACCACCTGCATGATGCTAAAGCTGGTCTTTGACTATATACATCGACAGGTATGATATCCTCAATATGCCCATGTTGATTTAGTAGTCCCACAAAGCCTCATAGTACTTAACTCATGCCCCCCTTTTCTAGAGAAGAAGCTGATATTTCACCCCTACCCTGTATGTTGGACTGAATTTCTTTCCTATCATTTTGAAGACAATTTAGGAAATAATAAAACAGAAATCTTGCTTGAAAAGATGGGTCTAAATATGGAAATATTAGGTTACAAACCAAGTCACTTCCCTCCTCTGAGTTTGTTTCTGTCAAGTAGCTTTCACATTATCAGAAAGCTAACTGTAAGGGGAAAAAAAAGTAAAAGAAGCAAGTTTCCTGGAATATCCAGTTTCTCAAATAAAACAGACGGCACCGACAGCTTATAATTTGTATGGCTTTGGCTCAAGGTCTCTGAAAGGTACAACTGCTTTCGTCTTGTCTACTAACATTCTATTTGCCATCAGTGCTGGTAGGGATGGGGTCTGTTAAGCTTTTTTGGAGGCTCTCCAGATAGTTCTTTCCTGTACTCTATTATTTTCGGCCCTGCTCTGGAAACAATTGTTTAAGGACGCAGCATTTAACCTCCAGTTGCAAGATTACTTTGTCTCCATCTGTCGCCAACACCCATATCTCCACTCCTCCCCGTGCAGACTCAAGGCCCCGACAGCATTGCTAATGGTTCCCCTCACAACAATAGCAGTGGGGTCTCCGAATTCCTTTCCGTGCCTCGGGTCCCAGGACACCAGTGGGGCTTAACTTGAAGAGTTGGGAGGGTGCATTGCCTCATCAGTCAAGGTTCAGAGAGACTGCGTCTACCTGCTAACCCTCTCTGGAGCTCTCTCAAAGAGAGGAAGATCCAAGTGATTTTGGCACATCCCCTAATTGGAGCCTGCCATCAGCCCGGGGGCTGACTTGTGCCGAGGAAGACTAGGACGAAGCAGGCCATTTTCACCTGCGTAATAACAGGCTTGGGAGTAGCGAAGCAGCAGCGGCAGCAGCGGCAGCAGCGAAGCAGCAGCAGCAGCAGCAGCAGCAGCAGCAGCAGAGGCGGCCGCTTCTGGAGTAGGAGGAGGAGCGCAGGCAGCGGCAGCGGCGGGGCGAGAGGAAGAGGAGGGGGAGGAGGAGGAGCTGTGGCTGGGAGAGCAGCAGGCAGCGGCTCCGCGGGACTTGCAGCAGCGGCGGCGGCGGCGGCGGCGCTGACACCGCAGCTTCCCCTATCCCCGAGGTTCGGCGCGGGCAGCAGCAGGGACAGCCCGCCCGCCAGCCGCCGCACCTCGGGCCCGCCCAGCACTGTCGCCGCGCCGGGGGGACCGCCAGCCATGGCCGCGCCGCCGGATCCCCAAGACGAGCTGCTGCCGCTGGCCGGCCCCGGGTCGCAGTGGTTCGGGGACCGGGGAGAGGGAGAGGACGAAACGGTGACGCCGAAAGGGACCAAACCGGCGCAGTCAGACGGGGAGTCTGGCCGGGGGTTGGGCGCCGCGGCCGGGGAAGCGGCGCCGCGGGAACTGGGCTCGGGCCCCGCCCGGCCGCCGCCCGTTGCCATGGAAACTGCATCCACAGGTAAGGCGGGTTAGCGGGCGCCGCTGTCCCGCAAATGGCGTCGGGACCGGAGTCACCCTGCTTTTCTCCGCAGCTCAGCACCTTCCTTGCGCTCTGTACCTTGAGCACCAGCCTTACCCCCACTTCGCCTCGGGCGATTGCAAATATTAGAGAGGACTGGTAGAAAACAGGAAATTAATTTTTCTAAAGACTCGGGAGTAGACAAAATATTATGGATCCTTTTATTTCATTATTATTATTATTTTCGGCTTTGAAAATTGTCCTCATAGGCAAACCGCAGGATCTTGGTTGCTGGTGTGAGGGTATGCAAGTTTCTTCCTTCTGTCAGGGGTTTGGGGACGCAGGGGCAGCCCGTTGGGCCAGTTGCAATAATTTTTTGGGGCGTGTTTGCGCGCTACGTGCGAGCTAACGACTGCGGACGCTGAAAAAAAAAAAAAAAAGCGATCCGCAGGCGGGCTAACCCTAGACCCGGTCCGGTCCGGGGCAGAAAAGTGGCTTTTACTCTCCCACAACCTACTCCCTCCCAGACCTTCCATCAGTTTCCCATCTCCCCTTCTCTACCCGCGCAGAAAATGGAAATCCCTAGGGGTGTATGTCTGTGTATTTAATTCTGGAGGAGCTGTGTTGGGAAAGTGTTGGGAGTTGTGACAGCCCCCTCCCAGACCTTTCATTCCCAGCTGCCTGATTGCCCCCATCTTGCAGAGAGCTTTGAAACTTGCAGCCCATAATTGCTGCTGGCCTGGCTGCGTTGTTGGAGGGCTTGAGTGGAAGTGAGTGGGAGAGGCACAGTTTATCAGCAGTCTGGACCCACCCGGAGATTTGGACATTGCCATTGGTTCGGCCCCCCTCCAACTACTCCCCGCTTCCCAGCCCTTAGAGAGCTGGTGTGGAGCAGGGACCGGGGCCCCTGGGACATCCTGGCCAAAGGATTCTGGAGGTAAGCTTTGGGCCGGGATGGGTAGAGCTGTTTCCAGAGAGTGAAGTAGAAGGGGTTGCGTTGTTCTCCGAGAAAGCTTTGCTATGGTAGAATGAAATGTGTGTAGTTTTGGAAATGTAGCCGTCAAAGATCTGGGGTGGTGGGTGTTTCCGGAGGAGGGGAAGGGAGGCAGGATGGCCTGTAGATTTAGGGGACTCTCTTTCTTAAGCCACACCTTTTCTTAAGGGTCTTGTGGAGTGTCCTAAGTAGTCTTAACTCTGTTCTAGTACAAAGATTTGAGCTGAAGAAGGGTTTGGGAAATGGGTTGAATAAAACATATCACATTCTGAAGGGAAAGGGGGAAATGGGGACCATATACAGCAAAGAAAGAAAAAGGAGCAAGGGGGGAAAATGAAGGAAGGAAGATTCAAAAACAGTTTGCATTTGTTATATTTTATTATATGGGCGTGGGGGAGGATTTAAGATTAAGAATAGCTAGCTAGTCTCTCAATTTACTCGTCAAAATGCAGAGAAAACAAAACTCATTGCAAAAGAAGGCAAAAGATAATAGACAATAGATTTACCTTTTTTGTTGGTTTACTATTATCATTCTTTGTTGTGGGTAGCTCATGTTCAAAACCTTTACCCACCATCATCAAGGTAAATTATATCTTTATAAAAATTGCCCACTTCCCATTAGTGTCATCAATGTTAGGTGAATTAGGGAAGGGAAATTGAGATCCTTGTGTTCAGTAAAACACCAACTACTAAAATGAGTTGCTCAATCTAAAATGGTTAGAAAACTGCCACAAAGTAGGCATTTGCAATGTGTTTTTTTTTTTTTTTTTTTTTCCTTAAAGGAAAGGTGCAGGCAGGAATGAAGGCAAGCTGAGACAGAGAGACAGGAAGAAAAAGGAAGAAGAATCATTTTATTTATTTTATTTACTTGTTAATCTTGATTGTTTCCCCCCAGCCTGGGGTGGTGAACCTTAGTCCTTGGGAGGCATGTAGACTGCGTCCAGTGGACTTAACCATTAAACCACCAGGGAGTGTGAGCATTGCAGTTTTTAACATTATTATTGAAATCTTTTCTTTTGTTGAATGTGTTAATGAGTTTCCTAGCTTAGGTAACAAATACACTAAATAAACATGATACTGAGTTTTGATAGGAGGAGAATGGAACACATATTTCCTGTTTATATAGAAGTTTTAAAGTTAATATTACTGCTAGAAGGAATTTCTTATTTTGTTGTTGATTGTTTACTATTTTAAATATGTATGTTTCTTATTTAGTAGCCTGGACTGGCTGCTCTAAGAGACCCAGATGTCAGAAATGATACAGAAATAAATAACTAGATCTTGAAAAATCCAAATAAAATCTGGGCTAGTTGTTATTTTGGCAATTCTATTGCTATAAGCAAAGTTGGTAGGTTTGTCTTCAATGTTATCAGAGACAAAATCCAGAAGAAGCAGTGAGCACACTGCTTTACTTTTCTTTTTTAAATGAATGGTGCTCTTTGGGACTCAAGCTAAGAGGTAATTTAGACTTTGAGCATGGTGCACTGTAAACATATTTTGTTTCTCTTTCAGATTAAATTATAAAATATAAGATACTAATGTTTTAGAAACTTTTTTTTTTTTTCTGAAAAACACCAATTTTGCCATCTGGACAGAAATTCTGTTATTTATTTTTTACACATTGATGGTAATTAAAGTTTCTAAAGAAGCGTTGCCAAACTTTTAAAATAATGTCCTAATGTGACATGCTTAAGCATCATTAAAACTGACAGTTAAACTCCATCAGTACTGTTTTTTCAGGTATTCTCATTGCTTCTGTCTCTTTTGTGGAATGAAAATGCTAACAAAAAGTAAAACTTTCTCTAAAGTTACAGTTTTTCATGTCTATAATAATGAGCATATGAAATGATGTCTGATGCCAAGGGAACATTTATTATACCATGTGTAGGCTACAACATGTTAGAGTTGTTATTCATGAATCAGTGCCATCATCTAACAACTTTATACAAAGGATGTTAAGAGCAGCTGTTTTGTTTTTTTCACCATTAGTTATTTTATTCCTGGAAACTATTCAAAAGGAGCATACAATAACACAAAGATAGAAGAATGGCCCTTTGTTTAAAGGATGAATTTAAAATAGAACATTTGAACAAAATGCAGTGTTAAGAAGTTAACTCATTGGCTGCTTTGGAAATTAACTCATGGCCTCCTTCATGTATTGAAGGCAAAATGAAGACTAACATGGAGAAAAGTCTGGGGAAATCAGTCCAGTATGATTTATTTCATTGTTATTGACTGATAGATAATTTGACTTAAATGTCTAGAAGATTAAACAAAAAGAGAGAGATTTTCCCAGTTTAATTTACTTGGACCATAGTGCTTATAAATTTATATTTTTGAAAGGTTGAATGTGAGATCTTATTAGAAAAATTATTCTTAGTCTACCATAATTTAAATAACTTAGAGAATGTTTATATAGCCTGTGTTTATTCTGTTTAATGTAATAAATTGTACCTTACATATTACTAGTCATCCTCTACAATCTGAGTGGAGGCTGAATTGTCTATCTTCACCTGTGCATGTGTTTGATAGATGTGTGAACATATTTTTATTTGGAATCATCCCCAGTAATCACCTTTGGAAGGTGTACATTTTCACCTTCTATTTTCTTTTATTTTGTGGGGAAAGCCACAATTCTGTGAAATGAAAGGGAACACTACACTTGCTTTTACAATATTTTACAAAATAGATAAGAAGAATACATTTTGTAATGCAATTTACTTCTCTAGACATAACCTCAGGATATAAAATTAATAACATTTCTGGCAGTGTGCATGCTATATGTATTTTCATGTAAGAAATTCATATCAGGTTAAATTAAAATTTAGAAATATATATCCTAAAAATTAAATAAATTTGGCATGCTCTGCTAGAGTAGTGGTTTAACTTGCCTCCTCCTGCTGAGCACAGCCGCATATATCCCATACATACAGCCTTGGGTTCGCCTACCAGAGCCAGGGAGGAACAGCCAAGGTGAACAACTGAATAAAAATATAATACAATAAAATGCTTCCTCCTCTTCTCTTCCTGCCTGCTTGCCTATCCGCCTTCATTCCTGCCTGCACTTTTCCTTTAAAATGGATTTTCATTAAGATTTTCAGCATAATTTTGTGTTTGTGAGCTCACTGTTCTAGGAAACTCAGCCTGCTCATTGTCCCTCAAATACGCCATAGGCCTTTGTGCTCTCATCTCTTTTCTAGGCTGTTGATGTATTTTGATTCTGAGGGTTTGGAGAAACATTATGGATTATCTTGCTCATCTTACTGCCTCTCCTTGATAGCATATATGCAGAAAAGTTTTTATTATATGTAAAGTGAGAGACCATTGTATTCCGATTCAGCTTAGTAAACATTTACTGTCTCCTGTGTGTAAGGCTCTGTGCTAACATAGGTTGTGGTTTCCTCGGCCTGCAGACCTCCTGTTTCACATTCGTGTTTAAGCAGTTCCTTTTGTGTCATGTTTCATTTTCCTCATTGCCGAGCCGTTGCCAGAAGCTGGACTAGACGGCATCATGGCGATAGAGCCACATGGACATGAGTTCATCTACTGAGGTCAACACAGGATAAATAAATATGAACACAGCTTACTCAGACTGCGTACATGACTGGGGAAAGATCAAGTCTGTTGTCTTTATCTTTCTCTCTAATTCTACCTTCTTTATAGAAATAACTGGCAGAATATTATTCAGATTTTTGGATTGGTTGTGTTTTATCAAAAATTAAAGTAAATTATTTCAGTGGTGATTAAGGGACATTTGGAAAAGACACTGAAATATAGATGGTAGTGGATATAAAAGACAACATTTCAAGAAATTAATATGGTCACAGAAATGCTCTCCACAAAAGTGATTTCAAAAGAATACTGTCAGAAAGATAAAAACCAAATCAGTTTTGTTTGTTTAAATAACATTCAAGCCAAAAAGAACAAGAAAAGCACGAACTGGGGAGGTCTACTCATATTTAACTGGGATTATTTAAGATGCAAAGTGATATTTAATTGGGAAAATATAACATAGAAAGAATGACTGGGCTTAGGGTAAGACAAAAGGCAGAAACTCCACCTCAGTGCTTTCATAAGGTTGGCTCTTCTGAGTCCACTCCTGTCAGTCACTTAGTATTGAATGAGTGTACTGAGCATTTTAAAGTTATTCCTAGTATCTTTTGAGAATAGAACTAATACTAGAAAAGTTGAGAGGGGGAAGTGATTTTTATAAAGTGAAAAATGATGGAGTTTTTAAATGTACAAGCCGTTATGTTGGATTCTGATTGCTGGTAGAATTTAAGCTTCTATATACACATGATATTAAAATGTAAAAGCTATAAAAGGGTATAGAGAAAGAAAGAAGGAAGTCTTCACACGCTATCTCCCAACCAACCATTGCGCCTCTCCAGAAGCAACCTGTTATCAGTTTCAGAAGATAGCGTTATTTATTCATGATTATACTAATAATTATTGAACCCTTACTATATTGCAGATATTGTTTTAAGCAGTGGATACACTAGAGAAAAATGCACTAGAGAAATTCTGTCTCACAAAGTATCATTTTTGTGTGTGTGTATGTGTATATAGGAAGGGGAGGGGAGAAGAAGTTGGGGAGATAGAGAAAAAATGTGTTAAGGGATAAGTCCTATGGAAAAAGTTAAAACAGAGTAAGAGTAGTCAGAGAAGGCAGCAGAGACCTGAAGAAAGAGAGTAAGTCATACAGAGTCCTGGGAGATCATTTTAAGAGACGGGAACAGGCTCGAAGTACACAGGTCCTGGTGAGAGTGCTCCCTGGAGCAGCAGGGAGGCCAGTGGAGTGGAGCGAGCAAGGGAAGAATGCTAGGAGATGGACTTAAAGTGCATGGTAACAGGATGATGGTTGGTGGATACATTAGGTCCTATCGGCCATGGTGAAAGCTTTGTATATTACTTAGAGTGATGGGATTCACTGGGAAGACGAGATGTATGTTAAGAGGGGTGGAATGATCAGCTCTGTCAAATGCTGCTCGTAGTTGGGTAAGATAAGAACCAACCATTGGATTTGATAATGAGGAAGTTATGAATTTGATGAGACTTTTTCTTGTGGTCAATATAAGTGTTAAAGTGTTAAGAAAAATCCTTGGGTGGAATGGGTTTTAGAGAAAATGGAAGGCGCGGGAATAAGAGACTGCATCTATGGACAGACTCTTCTGAGGAATTGTGCTATAAGGGAAACTAAAAAAAAATGCGAGGTAACTGTATGGTATTTGGGATCAAGAGAAGGGGAAGTTTTCCTTTTTTATTTTTATTTTTTTTACTATGGGGGAATTTGAAAGCATATTTGTAAGATGATAATGAATGATTTACTAGGAATAGAAAGATAAATGGCTTAGGACTGAGAGAGCATTTCTTGCAGCTCTGTCTGTGGTAGATAAGGGGAAATGGATCTCGGGCACAGTGGAAGATTGATGTTAGATAGTTGTAAGGACAGTTCATAGGTACAACTAGAGGAGAGACAGAGGAGGAGGCATAGGTGCTGGAGTGGGGCTGAGAACAGGTGGAAGGTGCCTTTTGACTGTTTCCATTTTATCATCAAAGTAGGAGGCAACATCAAAAGCAGAGTGAAGACAGGAGTGGAGTTGGAAGTTTGAAAAGAGGGGAGAAGGTGTAAAATTGTATAAGTGAATGAGAGATTGAAAGGATTAGGGGAAATTATAGTAATTCTGAGTAGCTTTAGGGTTCACTAGGAGTTGATGGCCCTGAGTTTAAAGTGATTCCAGTTATAATATATATTAACTTAAAAAAGAAAAAGTCATGTTCAAGGTGCCTGAGTATTGATTTGGAGCAGGTGCATGGTTGGATGGGTTTTTATTTTTGATTTCTTGACCAAAGAAGGGAATGAAGCTGAGTGAAAAGAGGATGTGGATGGCGGATTGTATGTGCTGGCAGCGTTGAAGGGCAGCTGGAGCAGGGGCCCTAGAGTAAGGGAGCTGAATGGGCAGCAGTGGTGGTTGGACAGTGTGTGTTGAACAGAGATCATGAAGAGCATGCAGTTACTGAGCAGTGGGAGACTGAGATGGAGTGAAGGACAAGATCAGGGGTGGAATAATCACCTGTATGATTACTAAGATCACAAATGCCCAAGACAGAGATTAGACAGAGTGACAAGGTCTTTAGGAAAGGGCCTAGTGGTCTGGGCTTCACACCTCTAGGGTCTTCTAGAATAGAGGGAAGAACTGTGACCAGTCGAATGATATGCATGAAGTCCTGATGATGGCTTCTGCGAAGTCTATTTCATATGTTCAGAAGGTAGGAGATACAGCTGAAAATAGTTCCTTGTGGGGGATGGGAGCTTGGAGGGTTGTAATTAACTCAATATGAGCTCATGATATGGTAAAAGCACTGAACTAGCTTGCGTAATATTAGGTAGTATTAATAGAAAGTCTTTCGTCTGTATCATATGCAGTAATAGTGGCCCCAGATTCTGCGCTAGGCTGCCAAATTTAGAGTCTTATACTAAACAATGGGTGCCGTGCTTCGAGAGACATTTATGAGTTCCAGTATGGTAAGAGAAAAATGACCAGCTTGGTGAGGCTATTAGAAAATATGCTGACAGGTGGTTGAAGAAATTAAGACTTTTTAATAATAAGAAGAAAACAATTACAGGAGATTTTAAAGTTAAATTTAAATACTAGAAAAGCCGTGGTGAAGCCAAGAAAGAAGACGTGACCCAGGTGATTTCACCAGGCAGAACAGGGACGAGTGAGTAAGGAAGGACCAGATTTCAGCTTAACGAAGGAGAAAGTTCTGAAAGAAGGCTGATAATTTGAACTGCTCAGAGAAGCAATAGATTGGTGCCCAGTTACTGATATTCAAGCAAAAGCCAGGTTGCTGTTAACTGAGGGAGACTAGAAAGGAGGGTGTTAGTTTCACGAAGACTTTACTTTCCTAAAAGAAAACAATATGCCTGATTCTATGCTGTGGTGGTTACTGTGGACAAATTTCTCAAAGGAGAACAGCACACAAATGCATCCAGAAATAGTGTTCGTCCCCCAAAAAACAGTTAACTTCCAATTAGCTATCTAAACTATACTCACTCCCGAATCATGGCCTTCTTTAAATTCTTCTCCAATTCTTCAAAGTCAAGGACAACTCCATAATGTAACATAGTCGCTTCTTAAGAATGCCACAATTTTATTCAATTTTTGGTTATTAACCTAAATATGAAATATGATATCTGCAACCACCTCTTGTCTTTTTTTCTGAACGCTTTTTTACTGTATCTAACTCTGTATTCAACATCTTCTAAAATGTTTTGGGAATTCATTAAATAATTCTGTAATGTTAGAAGCATCATATGACTGTCTCTTTAGTCCTTTGCCACCTATTTGTATGTGTATGTCAGATTATTAATTATAAAACCACATTTGCTGGGTTGCCTAGTGAGTGACACTTTTTAAATGGAAGAGTTCTGTGATCTGATGTCCATGTTCAATCCCCAAATGGATTTTTTTAATTCTTCTACTTTATGAGATAATGATAAAGCCAGTTATAGAACAAATTCTTGCTTCCTGAGTGTGGAGAATTTGTTGACTCACAATCTTCAAAAGAAAATTTTAATTCCTTTCTAAAAGCACCTCTGGGCAACAGAAAATTGTATGTATTGCAGTAGTGCTGATCTTGTTCATGGATATACAAATAAAAACCAATGTCATGTCTACCTTTGGCATCAATTTTTCAACTCATCCTGAAAAATCAGGGCTTCTCAAAATGCAGTCGGTAGACTACCTGCCTTAAGATCACGAGGTAATTCACAGACATCAATCCAGGGAAGCAGTCCTGCCAAATGCATATTAAAACTTACGAAGCAATGCTTTATGCTCAGCATTTTACTAAGATCTGCAGGGAATAGAGAGGCATGAGCTATATCCCTTGCCCCATTTCCTCCAAGCTTACTGTCTAGAGGGAGATGTGACTAACTCACACAAAAAATGTATGCGGCTCAGGTCAGAATCCAGCCTGGTGCTTGGATGGATAGTACAAGCTATTAGTGTTCAAGGAATTTCTTGGTTTTGTGGTTCCCAGAATACTTGGCCTCTTGAAAGAGGTAAAGTGTAGCTTATGCCTAAAGGATAGAGAGGATAGGAATAAGCAGAGGTGAACAGAAGTCTGCTGTAGCTGAGGGAAGAAACATGGATGACATGGAGACTGATTTAACTTGTGCAGCTGGGTTGGGTAGATACATCCCGGGCATGAAAGCTACATATGGGACTCTAGACTTATTTTCTATGGATTCTGGGAACTTTGGCAGTCTGTAGGTGGGAGAAATAATATTATAAAATGGTGTAAGACGTTTGTCACAAAGTGGCCGAGAAGATGAACTCAGTGGGGATCATTCTGAGATGTTTGAAGATTTTCTGAAAGAAGGCTGATACCATAACATCAGTTTCAGGGCCTTGACTAACCATGGGACTAAAGAGGAAGGTACATGGGAAGCAAGAGGAAAAATGATGAGCTCTTCACAGGAACCTTCAGTAGGACTTTGTGACTGACAGGATATGGGGGAGGAGGGGAGGCATGAATCAGTTCTAAAGTTCTGAGCTGTGGGGCTGGGAGAATGTGCCACAGGAAGGTGGGAGGGGAACTGGTTAAAGAGGTAAGGGGTGCGAAGTCCTTTTTAGTTACATGGGGTTTGATAAGGTGAAAAACCGTTTGAGTGGAAATCTCTATTTGGCACTATAGATAAAGGAAAGAAAGGATTTAGAGATAAAAACGGAATTGCTGATATCGATTTAGAAAATATGCAGAGAAGCCAGAGAATAAATTTGTTTTTTGAAAGAGATTATGTAGTATGGAAAGAGCCAGGGTCAGAACAGGACTAGAGCAAGAGCTGTTTCCCTCTTGCTAGCTGAGTGACAGGCAAATTGTTGTATCTTCCTTATCATGTGTGATACTAGGTGTTGTATAGTGCCTAACAATCAAATGGTAATTACTTTCATTATTATAGTATATTGGAAGCCAAGATGACATGATGCAGAATGAGCCCTGGATAAGAAAGTACATTTATCGAGTCTTTGGCACTGAATATAATGTCAGTGTGGGCTAATCTGCTTTATGTCTAGTTTATATAGAAAAGGGGCATGATACTGTTGTTCTGGCTGCTGTGAAGATAAAAAGATGACAAGAGACGGTACATGCAGATTGTAAATTACTGCATGCTGTGAAGTATTAATTGGAAGTCAGGTTAACACTGTCAGATTCAGAAGACAGGTCTAGGAGAACAAAGATGGAGAAAAAGTCATGCTCTTTCCACCTTAGTGCTTTAATGGAAAACGTTTGCTGTGCTTATCTGGACCTCAGCCAACTGTGGGGTGCGGGTGGGAAATGGTAGGAGAGCTAGGAAGAATGAGGGCCAGGAGAAGCCAGTTCTCAGTCTGTGTTGTAAGACATGTTGCTGTAAGGAGTGCAGTTGGAGTGGTGGCCTGCTCCCTCCCTCATGCCCCAAAGGGTGACCTTTGGCTAGAATTGGGTCAAATTGTGCCCTTGGGGGATAATTGGAGTGAGGGAGGATAGTAGATGAGATCTCCTCAGATTCTCCTGCTTGATGTTAAGGCAATAAAAATAGAAAGCTGCTGCAGACAGATGTGGAGTCTGGAAGAATCTGCTTCTCTCACAGAGAGGGCATCACACTGAAAACCCAAGCTTGCTTCCTCTTCTTCCATTCTATAGCACAGGGGTGATTACCAGGACTTGTTTCCTGTTGCAAATGTTCACTGAGCCTTTATGAGTGACAGACATGTTGTCTTATATTTGCTAAATATATAAATTATCTGTGTTGGTTCAGATGTGGCCTTCGAGGTGAATAATCAAATACCCCTTTAAGTCCTTGAGATGTTTTTCACATTTACAATACTCCCTGATTTCTGACACCCTGTTACTAAAATAACTAAATATATACACTATAAGCTGAATGATCTAATAATCAGTTATGTGGCACTTATAATGTGTCTTGAACTCTTTACAAATGTAAAGATAACCACCCAAAGATGTAGGTATGGTTATTAAGCCACATTGGAGAACCCGAGGAGATTTTGGAATCTCTGCCTAGAGAAGTGCACTCACAAACACCATTTTGCACACATTCTGGGATTTTTCAGAGACTTTTTATGGATGGAGCTCTTAACTCTTAGCTCTTTAACTCTTAAAAATCATTGATTTCAGATATTTTTATATAGGTCACTGTTTCCATAGTGACAGTAGTTTCGTGGTTCAATAAAATAGGCACTTGGGTAGATGACACTGAAACATAGAACCAGAATATAAGCGTAAGTGCAGTAAAATAGCAGCATAGTTGGTTATGAAGAAGAGCAACCTAAATTAAGGAAACAGCATTCATGTCATAAATGTTTTGTTAGTTTCACGAAGGCACTGTAACCGAATTTGTGCTTTTCAAAGTGCGATTTCTAAGTTCGCCTTGGTGAAGTGGGAGAAAGTGCATGGATTTGGAGACTTACTGAATTCCAGGCACAGCTTTCAATTGCTGGTAACTAGTTTCAACCTCTGTGGGAAGGGCTAAACAATGGGTCTACGAGAATCTTCACTGTCCAGGTAGTGATGTAACATTTGTCTATTTTCTGCTTCTGTGTACGGTGTGCACGTCTCCATATGCTTCAGTCACTGAGAAAATTTCGAAACTAGTTGTTACTTTAAGTCGGTTAAGTAACATCCCTTTATTGTTTCATCAGAAAGTGCTTGGAGTCGGGTTAGAAAAGATGTTAAGTCTCCCTCTAATGATCCCTATCAGCCATAAAAGTCACCCTAAATAAATATAATATTCTTTGATGTGGACAATTAACATTTTCTCAGTTTTATGTAAAGTGTGCATATCTGATGTTTAAAAAATCTGTACTACTTTATGTATGAGCATGTCATCAAAGTAAAATCAAGGTGTTTCTTTTATAAATGCAGCTTCAAAATGAATCAGCTCACTTCTCTTCCAACCCAAATCTGACCTAGAAGCATCACCATCTTCAGAAATTTTTGAGTCACAACTGCTTATCAGACTGTTAAATTGTCTTGCAAACATTGTGTTATACATCATAAAAGGGTAAATTGCAATCCAGCCTGTTTGCATTTGCAAAGTTGAGCCTTTATGAGTTTATTTTTTGATTGAATTCATGGCATTATAGAAGTGTTCTTATTTTATTAGAAGTGTGAGAAGTAACAGATACCTAGAATTGTTTGCTAGATAATTGTAGAATCGTCTAAAGATCAAGCAGTTACTGTTTACTGTTTATAATTTCAATGTTTGCGTAAAAGAAGTTTCAGAAATAAGAACTCGTTTCACCTCTATAACCAATGCAACAGAATTAAAAAGTTATTTTTAAAAAAAGAAGTAATGTACTTTTCTAAAGAGATGAGCCCCCCAAATATCCCGTCATGAAGTAAACATAGGTTAGGAGTAGGGAGTCGTTTGTGATGGACTGTCAAGGCCACTTGCGTTCATTTTTATTTTATTTTATTTTTTTATTTAAGTGTAGTAATCTGCTCTGTGCTCAGTACTTAACTAACCACTGTAATTACTCCCAGGAATGTTAGTTCCTGAAAGGAATCTTCATCAAACTGTGAAAAACAAAAGAGCTCTAGCGTTCTTACAGACGCGACATTAAGATCCACCTTTTAATGTATCACGTCACACAAATGATTGTTTCCACCTGATCCTTCTTTCGATCATGCTTTTTGATTATTGAATTCATATTGCTGTGCTCTGCTATATAATCATATTATTCTGAACATTGTGAAGCATTAGTTTCACTTCATAAAAGAAGAAATTAATACATAGTTTAATCACAAGTCTTTAAAATGAATTTTTTTTTATGAAGGGTCCTATCCTATAAGGAATAAAACAGTCAGCAGATGACTGTGTTTAAATAAAATGGAACTTAATTTAGTTGATTTTTAGTGGAGTGGAAATGTTCAGTTCACAGTCTTGTTTTTAAATTATAAAAACAATAAGTGTTTGCAAAAGGAAAACAAATCATCCTCTTGATCTTACCCTCTCTTCACATAACTCTTGGGGCCAAACTCCTCTAGTGGTTGAGGAGTCAGTGAGCTAATATTTGTAGTTCTTGACGCATAAAACTAGTTTGCTATTGTTATTGTTAGTGATTTTATCAATTTTATTCGCTTGCATAATAATCACAAACCCTTAGAAGCTTTAGAATAGAGGAAACACTGATGTCCTTTATCGAATGATCTAAACAAGACCAAAGACTCATCTCCGTATGCCGAGTCTCATGCTTTTTCTCCTGCACCTTGGGCCCTTTCTTCCTCTGACAGACAGCATAAGGAAAAGTAAAAAGACTTCTTTCAGATGACAATAAATTCAGGACAAAATTTAGCTTTATCTTGCAGGGAGAGAAGGACATAATAGGAGGAATCTCAGTTGGCAAGACAGGAGAAGACACAGGAAGAGAGGGGAGGATGGAGAAGAGAGCAGGCAGTGGGATGGGAAAGGTGGTCTGGAGGGAGAGCACTTAACCCCTGTAATGAACACAACTAGACAAAAGAGGAGGGAGGTGGAGGAAGATAGAAAAAAGGGGGAGAGAGTCAGGGATAAGTCAGTATACAGAGGGAAGAAAGTTCTTTGAGAAAGCAGGAGAAATATATATGGAATGGATGTATAATAAACCAATATTAAAATATATACACGTATGTCTATATTATATCTCTATCTCTGTCTATGTATCTATCATCTATCTATCTGAAGTGGGTTTGTAATAACGAGAAAAAAACAAAGTAGGCAACAAAGCTTTCCTAAATTCTAGAATCCAGAGTGACAGGAATGCTTGGCTTTACTTCTCTCTGAAATTGTAATTCACTTCTTGTGATTGCTTATGTCCTAAAGCCTTGAGAGACTTATCTTAATGGGGTGACTCCAGCTTACTCCAGGACACAGGAGTAGGAGTTGTTTTTTTGTGGGGGGTTCCGTGTCGGGTGCCCAGAGGTTCCTCCCTGAAGGCCGAATGAAGTCAAGCAGTGGGCTGAGTCAGACTTGTGGGCTGAAGTGTTCCTTCCTCTGTCTGGGGATTTTCCAAAGAATTCATTCTAATTTTATCTAAATGTTGGAGAATCTAGCTCAGGGTTTTCCCCTCAGGTCCAAGGAATTGTTTGAAAGCTCTTCTCTGCTCAACTGGTGCTGAGATTTTGCAAATGCACTGGTTTGAATAGCATTATCAGGGAATTAATTGGCTTTCTTTTCACTATATTCAAGTACAAAATGTACTTTACGTCGTGATTGGGGGGGGTGGGGGTAGCTAAAGAAAAGAGAGGAAATAGATAAATGTGAAGGAAGTAAACAGTTATTTAGTACTTAGTGCTAGGCTGGTACTGTCGTAGACTTTATGTACTTTCTTGGATTGGTTTTAGAATCCAGCGGCCTATGAGATAGATAGCAGAGGGTCTCACTCTCTTCTGGTTAACGTGAGTAGTGGGGCAACTCATTTGCATAATTATCTTTATTTCCTCCAGCCAAGGCCATAATTAAGGTGTCTTCTAGAGAGATTTTGCTAGGTTGATCAGGATGGAGGACCAGATGTTGGGGTATAACTGGTAGCTAGTGGCATTTGTGCATTTTCAGGAATTTTTCTTTAAACTGAATTTTTCCTGGGGGCCAACTGAGGTGGTCGGCTAAGGATTTACTGTCCTTATCTTTTCATTGGTGGTGATTTAGATACATGCACTTGAATGCATCAAGTGAATGAATATTTTTCCTTTCTTTTTTTTAAAGGAAAGGTACAGGCAGGAATGAAGGTGAATAGGCAGCAGGTAGGGAGAGAGAAGAGGAAGAAGCACCTTATTTCATTTAGTTCTTGTTTGTTCTCCCCGCTGTACCCCGCCAATCTTGAGCCTGGATCTTTGGGATGCATGTGGATTGTGCCCAGGACCTCTAGGCCACCAGGTCATGCCTCTTTCCTTCTTTAGGTTGAAAGTCCTTTAATGGTAGATGTCCTGTCTCATTTGTCTCTATGAGCCCTGCAGAGTCAAGCATATTCATGACAAGCGTGTCATCATTTGGTGATTTATTTCTTTGATTATAAAATTATTTTGATAACTTATTGGGATCCTAGCACATTTTCATAAGCTATCAAAGTTCACAGAATCAGTTTGTGGAATTTAACTTGTGTCTCTACAGCTCCTAGGATGGGATTCACCTGAATGGCACTCAAGGAGAGGCTGGGTCACCTTTGGCTACTGCCCCCATTCTTACCTGTGTGGGTTCACCATGCTTAGCATCCGAGCCTCCACTCTCTCTAACTTCCCTCACACTCAGCGAGACCCTTGCTGTAGAAGGAAGAGGAAAGACTTTCTCCTAAAGCTACAGCTTCTGCTCTAGATTTGTAAAACAAAAAAAACAAACAAACAAAATATAAAATAAATCAGAGAGAAAATAAGTTCAAAGAATCAATGACTTTTCAAAGATTTTCAAAGATTTGTATCTTTTATATATCTCATGTGATCACTATTCAATTACAATATAAATTCTTGCTCCTCTTTATATGAATTATAAATATAATCATCAATTTTTTTTTCCTGTCATAGCCTTTTGAATTTCTTTAAAAAAGCTCTAGAGTGCCAACTTGAAAACATAAAATCAACTCTTGACAGTTATGATTAAAACTATCTGATGATAAATGGATTCTCTTAACATTTTTTAAATTAATTGGATGGATGTCCTTGATAAGGCATTCAATTATCCTGAGAATTTACATAATAAAATGCAGTAGTTTGCACTGAGATTAGTTTGACACAATTGCCATTAACAGCTCCTCCTTCTTGGCACCTGGAAGCTCACCTGGCAGCTCTGTCCTCAAAAAGGGGCTGCTGTGTTGAGGTGCAGACCCTTACAAGTCAGAGTCTCACTTTCTAGAAAAAGCAGGAGTACTAATGGTGATTAACCTTTAATTAGTTTGTGGAGAACAAGGCATTGCAATATTTTCAATTCAATTCTAGCCCTTCGAAATCAAAACAATTACCTAAGATGAAAGAGGCTGCATCAAAGAAGGACTTCAAACCAGATTTGGGCCTGGGCGAAAAAGGTGATTTCAGGTGCTCCAGCCAGGATGGCTTGGCAGAAAATCTTCCTATGGAATTCGAAAATGAATTCAGGCCCTGAGCCCAGTTCCTGATTGTTGGGCTGGGTCATCTGTGCCAGCTTCCTCTATTTCCCTTTGGCCTGGCCTGTGTTTGCCGCTGTCTCTTCGTATGGCAGGACAAGTCTATGGGTTCAGGAGGAAGAACTGTTCTAAAAGGATGTGGCATGAAGGAGAATATTCTCTCACAGAAAGAGTTCAAGCTGAGACAGAGTGATCACTTATCAGGGATATGTAAAAGGAGGCTTAGTTTTTAAGTGGGAAGTTGAATACAATACCTCAAATATTCTTTATATTACATTTGTCTCAGAATTCAGTAGTTTTACAATAAAAGCACTGAGTTCCATGCATGACTTCAAAATGACACGTCCATTTTGTAATGTTGGGACTTTATGCCCTTAGCTAAAAGTTGTATGAGCCCATAAGAATGAACCAAAACAGCAGCTATCTAAATTAGCAAGTCATCTTAGCACAAAACTATTTTCTACTTACTACTTTTATGGCATGCTGAGATAAAATGTCATTGATTAATAAAATGGAAACATTGATTGATAATTATGTTCTCTAAAATACTATTGGTAGACAAAAATACTTTATCATGTAGTTCTCCTCTGGGCACAGTAAGAAAGAGATGGAGGAACTGATTATTAATTATTATGTATTTATATGGCAGGTATTATTCTAAGTGCTGTAGATAGAACATGAAAAAAAAAACCACCTCTTTCCTCAGAAAATATATAGTCTAATTTAGGAGATAAATAAAGCAACAATTATACTTTACTGTGAAGAAATATGATAGAAGTATGTGTATGATGCATCTTAACAGAAGAGAAGGTTAGAAAAAGCTTTTCATTGGAAACAGTTCTGGAACTGAGTTTTAATGGATAGAAATTAGCAAGAGAAGGCATGAAAAAGACTAGGAAGGAGAGACCTGCTTAAAACTAAATTTCTCTTGTCATGCTTTTCAAAGATAGTTCTTTTATCTCCCAGACTCTTGGTTTTGTGGAATGGACATGAAGGGGTGCAGAGCTCTTTATTTACCTGTAAGCCTCTAGATTATTCCTGGTTCATAAACAAAATCAGTCTCCTCAAAGTGGCTGCTTTTCTGAGAGTGCATATGGCTTTCAGAATTGAACAGACTGTGCATCTCAACTAGGTATGCAGACACCTGGCTGAGGACCAAGAGCAGTCAAAACTAGACTGGACAAAGCCAGTTTTCTCCATGTACAAGCCTTTTGAAACAATTTTTTATACAAAGTAAGTAGATGCATTAGGAGTAAATTCACATGCAGTTTTGAAACGTGAGACTTTAAATAAACTTACTACGTCATGCATCTAGGTTATATCCACAGGCCCTTGGGATACACACTCTTCTTTTTCCACAATGCTTTACTTAGTTGGAACTATTTGAAACACAATAGGCAGGAAGGTGTCCAGGTTGATGCTCTGGGGTGAATAATGAGACTCTTAGGAATAGGTGGCAGATGAGTGTGCATATCCATGTGTTTGCATGTGCATGTGTATAGTCATGTATCAACTTATTGATACAGATGCTGAGTTGGGAAAAATGCTGTGGAAAATAATGCTAGGTTGATGAGTGAAGAACAGTTGGGCTAGGACTTATTCCTTAGATCACTATTTTCTTCTTCTTCACAAAAGCGCCAGTTTTTGTGTAGTCAGGAAGGGGTAGTGGAGATGGCACAGCTCTGATTCTGTTTCTTTCCTTCCATCATTCTTGTTCTGCAAAATCACTGATCTTCTCTTATATCCCCTATATGGTTCATTGCCCATAATAGCCCACCCCTGGCTAATTGCTTGTAGACATCAGGGCGATTATTACAGAGGACTCTCAAATTTCTTTTGCGGATGTTCCAAGTCCAGATTTTAAAAAAATATGGTCTTCATCAACTGTACATTTATAGTTGCAACTACTGTTCTTCTTAATCTACTGTAGTGCAGGTATACATGTTGCTGGAACTTAGATTTTTTTCCTTCTAATATGTCCTCTGTAGAATTGTCTGTGGTGACACCCTAAATGAGCTTCTGTTACTGGGCCTTAAAGGTTGTCATATACTGGAAAATTGTGCTGGGGGGAAGAGGGTCCAGTGGATGCAACTGCAGAGTGGTAAAGCTGGTATGATGGAAAAGTGACAAGTGGGTCTATGTGCCTAGATTCTGGGGAAAGAGAAGGGAGAGTGAAATGGTGGATATAGGGATTGGACAGTGGGGAATTTAACGTTGTTGATGCTTATCAAGAACTTTAGATTTTATTCTCTTGAGAATTGATACTCATTTGAGATTTTTTTTTTAGTAAGATAGAAGCTCTTTCATATTTGTTGTCAGAAAGCACTCTGGCGATATGGAAGGTTGAGTGGGAGCATGGTGAGCCGGGGAGGAGTGTTAAGAGGCTTCTACAGCAGTCCTGTGAGACAGGGTGAGGCTGAAACTGTATAGTGAAGTGCAGTAGATTGGAATCGGAAGTGAAAAAGAATTATTTCTGTTTTTGGCTTAGACGTGTGGATACTTGGTGATGCTGTTAAGTGAACTGTAGATACAGGAAGAGAGAATCAATGTAAAATACTTTCAAAGATAATAGCACTCCATTGCAAATGTAATGTATTAATATTAAAACCATATTTCACTGAGCTTATCTTTAAGGTAATGGTCATACACAGTATTGATTATACAGATGTAGAGAAACCATTAGTACACTGTACAAAAATGCAAACTTATGAACCCTTTGAATTTTAAATTTTTAATTGATGCAGAAAATCTGTAATGTCAAGTTCATGTATAAGGTGATTAAATTTTTCTTTGGTTATAGATTTTACTTTATTAACATTTTATGATATGGAGAAACATAAACTAGTTCTACCAATTGAGTATGGGTTGATTACACAGTGGTACCCTAAAATTTCATTATTTAACATTCATAAATACTAATAGAAATTTTGTCTTGATTAGAGAACAAAATAAAGCTTGACACATTCTAGTAAGATGTAACAGAAAGGTTCTTAGGTGTATATTAGCCCATTAGATAATTTATTAAATAAAACAACAGGATGATTTGTTATTTTTCCCTGTGATTATTATTTTTTAAAAATATTTTTAATGTGAAAATATGCACATGATAAAATATTTAACCTTCTTAATCATTTAAGTGTACTGTTTGGTGTATTTTAAATATATTCACATTATTGTGCAGCCATTACCACCACCCATCTCCAGTGTTACTGCAGCCATTAAAATCTTTTTTCTCCTGCCCACCCTTTTCTCAGTCCCAACCACCATTTTACTTTCTATCTCTATAAATTTGATTTCCTGGAAGGACTCATTACCCTTTAAGAAAGATAGAGCTACATAGTTTTTCTCTAACATCTTATTGGTTCCATGTATTAACTCACATTGTCTGACTAAACTTTGGAATCTTTGAAAGCTGCGTTGTGCATTGAGCTTGGTAACAAAGTAGCGCCCTGGTGCTCTCTGGACAAGTCCTGCAGATGCTGCTGAGTCCTCCCCAGGAGTTACGGAGGAAAACGGTTGCCTGACAGGCAGTAGTTGTCAGGGGACAGTCTGGGAGCCTTGTATCTGCACTAACTTTATCTGAATTTGAATCCTGGGCCCCATTTTCTAATTGCATTGAATTGATTGAACTGAACATTTTCATCTCTTCATCTGTAAATCAGTAGAATTTGCCTTGTAAGTGTTTTTGTGAAACTTCGATGAGTTACTGTATGTGAAAGCATTTAGAATAGAGCCTGGTGTATCAGAAACATTTAATCCATGTTAATTACTTTTATTTCTCATAGGAACTGCTACTCCCAGTATCTTGTATTGTCAGTCCGAGAGGACCAGAGAGTACTGAACCGTGATCATGGAATATTTTAAAACCTTGTCACAGTGTTTTTTGAAATTCATTAGAACTAGAATGTAAACTGTGGTCCTGGGTTAGTGAAGTCTCTGAGGTTCTACTTTGGACCTATGTGTTTTTATAGTTTTGATGACAGAAATATTAAGTGTGACAGTTCTTGCAGTTTTAATATGGTGACTCACAACTCTGAATACATTTGTAGCCTCCAAAAAGATTAGACTCAAAGCATCACATCCTAGATGGATTGCTTAGGTTCTTCTGTAGCACAGCAGAATCTGAGCATGGGATGGATTGTTACCCCATGTAGGTAATTTTCTCCTTTATGTTGAACTAGAGCTCCTCTCCCCTTCTCCCAAGGTTTAGTGAAGAAATCCATTGCTCTAGTTGAAAACTCAAGCTGGGTCCCCACTCCCACCCTAGTATGTTACAATTGCTTTCCCTTTTCAGGTGTTTCTGATGGATGTGGAGAGGCAAACAAGGTTCTTGTGGGCAGCTGCTTATTTAGAAATCTGGAGACAACAACTCATTCACCAGCGTCTGGTTCGTTTCTTGTGTCTGGAACTTAGATGCAAGTCTCGTCAGCTTCTCACTATTGTATCTCTGTAGTCTAGAATAATACTTATGGAATAAAACAATACATGATGGCTAGTTTTCTTGGTCGAGTGAGTACTCAGCAAGATTACAGGGAGACAACTAGAAGCAAAAATATCTGAGCCCTAACATTTCCAGGTGCAGCATATAATTTTTCCCTATTCAGAAAGTGCCGTGTGCTTCTTTACAGTTTACTTCATATTTTTCCATTTTAAGAATTTTTTTCTGCTTAATAATCATATATTCTTTCTTTTCATATGAATGCAAGGTCACTGTTGTAGTCTGACTTTATCCACCCTTCCAGGTTTATAAGACCTGCGTAACTGAGCCTTCTAGAACACCCACCAACTTTTCTTGTTCCTTTACTCAGGCAAGACTCGCTCCTCACTGCTAAACCAGACTGCATTCTTGCAGAGGCAGGGAGCAAGGGGTCCCAGGAGAATGTGGAGATTCTAAAGCAGCCTTCTTCCTGGAGCAAATTAAGGACAAACACAAATCTTTTGGGATTTCGACCTAAATCTTAACCCATTTATCATCTTAAAATAAATCTTTTTTTTTCCTGTGCCTTTAATATGTTTGTAAAAAAGTACTAAGCTGTCATTGTTGCTTTCTAAATTGAAGACTTTAAAAACAAATGCCATGTTGCAAAACGCCATTGGCTGTGAAATTCATGAACATTTTATGAAGTTTAACCATTTATAGGTCATAGGCTCTGTAAGTTTTGTATTCCTTCTAGAATCTTACTTTAGTAAAGTTGCACTCACATTTTCCCTTCTCTTGTAGCTGCCTTTTTTCAATTTGTTTCAACTGAGTTTCCAAGTAACTGCAGTTGTCCTTACTTCATAGAGACCAGTGATAGACATTTAAGTTAGAATAATAATAATAGCTATAATTTATTAAGCATTATCCACATTTCAGGCTGATTCTTTTAATTAACTTCATTGTATAATTTAATTTTCTTAAAATACAAAAGTATAGTGTGCATATAAAAATTAAACAAATCTTATTTGTATAGTTAGATATGTACCTATCTATGTGCCCATCAAGAAAGAACATTTCCATTATCTAGAAGTCTCTTTTATACCACTTCTCCCAGTAACTCCCCACCACCAAGACAACTATTATTAGTCTGTTACCACAGACTAGTTTTGCTTGTCTTTGAATATTTATGAAGGGAATAATTCTTTTTTCAACATTTTTTTCTTAATTAGGTACTTTTGAGATTCATCCATATTATTATGTGTATAAATAACTTGTTATTTTCTGTACTACTGTTCAGTGTTCTACAGTGTGAATATATCACAGTTTATTCATTTTTTGATGGAAATTTGTATTCTATTCTTTTTTTTTCCTAATGTGAATAAAACTATTATGAATATTATTGAACATATCACTTTGGACCTATGGAAACATTTCTCTTGAGTATATATCTATGAGTAGAATGGGAAGGCTTAGGGATGTCTATATTTAGCTTTATTAGAAAATCCTAAACAGTTTTCCAAAGTAGTATCATTTTGCACTATTATTAATAATAAATGAAAATTTCTGTTGTTCTGTGCCCTTCCCAGCCCTTATTATGATCATGGTCTTTAATTTTAGACATTCTAGTAGATGTGTAGTGGAAAATCACAATGGTTTTTCCTTTTTCTTAAACTGAAATGTTTCAAGATGTAATATGCATTCATTTTCCCTTGCATCATTGTAAAACTATGAGAATAATAATTTGACGTATACTTCGTCTGCTTGCTTTCTTGTGCTTGTTTGCTTCTCTTTGCTTACTCTTCAGCTTCCATCTATTTAAATCTCTATAAAGTGTCTCCTTAAACAACATACCATTGAGTCTGCTGTTTGCTGTCTTATCCAGCTTGACAATCCCTTCTTTTAAAGTTTTTTTTATTGAAGTAACTTTGCATTATAACATAAAACTTTCAAGTATGCATCATTATCAATCAGTGTCTGTAGATGCTACATCAAGTTCACCGCTAAAAGTCCAGTTCTATCCTTCACCAGGTAATTGACCCCTTTACTTGATTTACCCACCCTTCCCTCCTTTCCCTTTTGGTAATCACTTATTTGATCTTATAGTGTAAATGGTTTTGTTTTGTTATTTAAGTTTAGTTCATTCAATTTATGTATCATCTCTTAAGAGGGGAATGAAGGAAAGGAGAGGACAGAAAGCATTTAAGAAAGGAATGAAGAACTGAAGGAAGGGAGGGTTGGAGGGAGGAAGGGAGAAATATCGTTATATATTTACTCCCTCATTTTGGTTTTTCATCCCAGTCCTTGCTCTTGATCCTCTTTCCTTGGGCTGTTTGTGGTCAATACACCAGTGTTTCAGTCACCTGAGCACAAAGGTGTACCCCCAGTCTCTTCTTTTTAATGATAGTATTTAGACACTAATGCTTATCTTATTATCTATATGGTTGGGCTTAAATATACCCTGCTTTTGTTGGTCTCATCTGGTTTTTGTTCCTTTGTTTCTACCCTTTTTGGAGTTAAAGAATTTATTACTATTTTTTTCTTCAATTATCTTTAGCTATTATTTTTAGTGGTGGCTGTTAACTAATACCCTTATCAAGTTATACTTAGAATGAAATTTAGCTTTTTTGACCATTTCATCTTCACATCTTTTCTAAGAATTATATGGTATTATCCAGACTTTTTCGATAGATGAGAAAGCAGGTCCAAAGAAGGTGATTGCTTAATGTCATGGGAAGAGGTGAAATAAAGTCGCTGTCTAAAAAATGCTAATTAAATGGCCCCAGTGAAGCTCAGTGATTCTTTCCACAGAGCCATTCTCTGTAAAATGAAAAAAAAAAAAAAATCTCTTGAGGACTTAGTACAAGTTCCATGTGAGTTATCATCAAATGCTTTAATCAAAGAGATTCGCATCTAGAAACTACAAGACTGGCTGCTTTCTCATAGAAATATTGATGTTTCTCCAAGAGAACAAGCCCGTAGAGGAAGAATTACAGAGAGAAAATGTTGACTGTTTTGAAGGATATAGACTTATCCATTTATCTGTCAGTGAACATGTAGGCTCCTTTCACAACTTGACCGCTGTGAACAGTAACTGCAATGAACATGTCAGTGGAGATCACTCTTTGGGATAATGATTTTAACGTCTTCTTTCTGGATCTGTGCCCACAAGTGGGATCACTAGATCTAAGTATTATAACATTTAATCCTTAGAAAAGTTACGTGGTAGATACTTTTTTATCTCCAATTTGCAGATAAGGAAATTGGGGGCACAGAGAGGTTAGAATGTGTCTACAATCACACAGCTGGAAAATGATAAAACTAGGCAAGCTAGTTGGAAAGTCTGCGTTCATAACTACTAAGCAACTTGAAAGTAGAGAGGATGACTTTCAATTTACAGCTTTTCTGGACTCTGCTTTATGTAAACCTCACAAGTTTTTGAAGTCGATAAATGCGCTGACTATTTTAATGATTGGAAGATGGAGAGGGTGGTTAGGTGAGCTCACCAACGTCTAGCACTGCTGTCAACAGCAGTCTGTCAACTCTTAAGTCTCCTTGCAGTGACCAGGATGGGCCCACTGTGGAGTGCGGCAGAATGGGAAGACACAGAACCATAACACAAGAAACACAGAGCATGCAGTGCGTTCGAAGGCTGAAAGTGGAAGACTTGGAAAATGATTCTGCAACCCTGTTTTGAAAAGTTTGGGTGAAAGAAAAAAATCAAAAGATGGAAAGAAGTTTAATTATAAAATACTAAGAATTCAGGTAATCTTAGGATAGGAAGGGCTAAGCTTTATAAGGTGGAAAAGAACTAATGATTGTTTTCCTGCATAATTTAACACTAAAACGGAGTCTCTGTTTTTCCTATGAGTGAGAATTCTACAATAGAAATTGATCATTTAAAATGAATTTTATGTATTAGAAAAAAAGTTGAATTTTTCCTTTGACTCAAGCTGAGTTTGTTAAATATTTAACCTTAATTTATGGGGGAAAAATTCTTGCTTCAGAATTGGAGTTAGATTTTTGAATTGCTTTTGATATATTTCCATTGATTTTCTTATAAGTTTGTAGATTTGTACAATACAATACATTTTGCTAATGTCCTGGACTTTTGCTTTTTTAAGCTTGTAAAGTCAAAGAACCACCAACATTTTAAGGGGTGCCAAAGGATCATAGTCAAATAGTTAATCTGGGTCTCTCAGGAGACTGGGGTTTGGTTAGCAGGAGGAAGATTATCAACTCTTCATATTTTTCTGAATTAGTACACTGATTACAATAAGCAGGCATTGCTTTGAAATAGCAATAATTTTAGGTACAGTGAAACAAAATCAATGTATTATATGAACTGAAGCTAAAGACAAGCTAATGTGCATTTTAAACATTCTTAGAGGAAGAACAGCATTCCTGTAATCAGAAAATATTTTTGTAGTAATAGATATAATCAAACTTTTATTTGTAGTATAAATCAAGTTATATTTGCCTGTATTTGCTAGGAACATGAAAAAACACTGGACAGCAACCAAACCAAACCATTGAAATATTGTCCATTCAAATGAATTCACTTGATATTCTAATCTATCGATGATTTTCAACTTCCTTTTTTATTTGTGATGAAGAATTTCAGTGAGAAATCTGGAAAATTTTGCTAGTAAAATAATCAGAAAAAATCTTTGTTTTTTATCTATGCTTTTTCCTTATTAAATTTTAGTAAGTTTACTACACATAGAAAGGGTAAAATAAACAAAACCGGACCATTCTAGAGGTTTGAATGAGAGACCAAGTCATAGGAGAATTTTTAAGTGAGAAGCACAGCTGTATTTCAATAAACTTAATATTGTAAGTCATATATGTGTGTAATAGCCAAAATATTGCATCTGATTTTTGTGAACCTTTTCAATTTCCCCATAGAATTAAATCTCATGGTGTGATGCCTACAGTTGTGTGCCCTGAGAACTTCAGTGGATGGACTTAATTACTATTTAGTGGCATAAACACAAACACACACGACACACATTTGAGATTACCGTCCTTCTGCTGTATAATGACATTTTTTCCCACTTTCCTGGATGTTTTCAACATCTTCTAATATCATTCACTATTTTTTTTACCAGCATAGTTTTAAAGTTGTGTATTATTCCATCATATAGATGTCTTATAAACATCAAGTTCCCTATCACTGAAACTTTTGATTTGTTCAACTCTTTTCCTTCTAAAATGCTACTTGTTTTATACATTTTGTATTTAGATCTTTGTGATTTTTTTTCTTTTTCTTCTGTTATTTCTTTTAGATGAACACCTAGAAGTGGAAATTCTGGTTCCAAAGATGTAATTTTAAAATTTTTGATACAAATTGTCAAGTTTCCTTTCAGAAAGGCTGAATTCATGTTTTTCAAACATTACTATATAACAGTGACTGTGTATTCTAAAAAAAAAAGGATGTTATCATTCCAGTGATTTTTTAAGTCAATTTTATAGGTAAAAATAAAATTAATTTTTTGATTCCTAATAAAGCCAACTTTTTTAAATTATTTTTATTATCATTTGCCCTTATGAATTTTTAGTCTGGATCTTTTACTTGCATTGCAGGAATGTTTATCTTGATAAAATGTATATTGACGACATTAACTTTTTTCTCTTATGTTTTATTAACATTTTTCAGTTTTTTATTTAATGTTTTTATCGGTATTTTGACATGTGGAAGTGCTATTCCCCGTATGTATGTGCTTTGCTTATTTTTAAAAATTTTACCACTTAATCCCTTTTGAATTTGTTTTGGTTAATCGAGGTGGAAACACATCTTTATTTCCACATTAACCAATCTTCTCAGCATCATTTACTGACTTATTTATTTTAGTCACTGACTTGAATTACTACCTTGGCAATCCACTAAGTACTTGACTTTACATATACCTGTTTCTAAGCTTTCTGTTCTGTTCTGTTCTGTTAATCTGATTATTAGTATACTAATTCTATATTATATTTAGTTATTGGAGCTTGGTACTGTATTTTATTATGGTGGTGTGATTTACCCTTTTTTTGAGGTAACTTGGACTTATAAAACAAAGTAAGTTTTAAATGCAAATATATAACATACCACTCACATCACCAAATTTCTAATAGTCCTTCACCACTGTCCATTGGACTTATACTGCCTTTTGTTTCCACTATCCACCCCCTTTCCCCCCTGGTAAGGTGAGTTCTGTTGTCAATGTTAAAGGGTGAGTTTTCGTTTTGTCTTTGTTTTCTTTGTTTCTTTATATTCCACATGAGTGAGATCATCTGGTATTTGTCTTGCTTTCTGATTTATGTCAGTTAGCATAATCCCCTCTAGTTCATCTAAAGTTGTTGCGAATGGCAGAATTTCATCCTTTTGTTTTGACAGATAAGTGATATTCTTTATCCATTTATCTGTCCATAGCACGTTTCCGTTTCTTGGCTATTGTAAACAGTGCTGCAGTGAACATGGGGCGAATATACCTTGTTGAATTAGCATTGTTGTATATTTTTGGTAAATATTCAGAAGTGGGACAATGGGATCTTATGGAATTTCCATTCTTAATTTTTTTGTGGAATCTCCATACTGTTTTCCATAATAGTTGCACCAGTTTACACTCCCACCAAGAGTGTATAAAGCTTCCTTTTTCTAGTCATCCTTGCCAACCGCTGTTTTTAAGATAAAAGTCATTGTCATGGGCGTGAAGTGATATCTCTGTTATTTTGATTTGCATTTCTCTAATAACAAGAGATGCTGTACATCTTTTCATGTTCCTGCTGGCCATCTGTATGTCTTTAGAGAAGTGTCTGTTCAGATCTTCTGTCCATATTTTTGTTAGATTGTTTTTCTTTTGAGTTTTTAAATACATTTTGGATATTAACCCTTGATGAATGTATGATATGCAAATATTTTCTTCCATTCTGTAAGATTTCTTCCTGTTTCTATGATCACTCTGCAGACTTTTAGCTTGGTAAGTGTCCTAACGGAGGCCTCTGGTGGGGAGGGGTTGTGTGCCCCTCAGGGACCTCAGGAGCCAGTTTTGGCAAAACATGTTCCCTCAGAGACAGTCCTCTCACTGGGCAGCAGCCCCAGCAGGGAGCCATATACAACAAGCTCTGGTTTGCAGGCAGGGGGTACTCTGCTTGTTTTAACATATTAGCTGTGGACAGATGTGCAGTGCTGACTAGCAGCAGCCCCAGAAGGAGAGGAGCTGTTGTCCCATGGGTCCTCTAGAGCCTCTCTAATGATCTTCCTCAGAGAGTTGCTGAAACTTCCTCAGTTCTGGGTTTGCAGGGGCTCAGCCATGTGTATGTGTGTGTGTGGTGGGGGTACGGAACTAACCAACCATTTGCTGCCGGGAGCAAGTGCTGCCCCAGCAGCTGTGAGCATCTTGAGGACCGGCGAGGACCCGCGCACCACGAGCCTGAAGCGTTTGGCGCCACAGGTGGACCGAAGTTGGAGAGATGGAGAGATGGCGCCAGTTCCTGCACCACCCACATAAAAGAGAGCCTGTGGAGGCCACTCTGCAGTGTCCTGTTCACTGGCAGGCGGTCACTCTTTTCTTGTGCCCAGGTTGAATTTTTTGGCTCATCAAATGAAAATCCTTCTGTCAGGTTTGTGCTTAACCTTATCCACTCCCTGTGCTGTCTGTCCTACCCGCTCTGCTTCCCAGAAGCCTGTTTTCTGAGGAAAGTCCCCTCTATCTCCCAAACCAGGGTGCTGTGCTCACCCTTTAGTTCCCAGGTAGGGAGGCACCGGGTGTGGGAGCCAGCCCTGCAGCCCCAGTGCTGTGTCACTGGTGTCCTCTGGACCCCAGTGTCTTGGTATGGGCTGTGCATGCCAAGATAATACTGCAGCTCTTATTACCCTTTGGATGACTTGTGTTCCTTCTCTTTGTTTGTGGAGACACTGGTCCCTGTTCTTTTTTCAAAGGTTGTAGTTCTTAAATGGGTATAGTTTTCTTGTTTGTTTGTTTCTGTTGGGAGGAGGTGAATTTGAGGTTTTACCAACCCACCATCTTGGAACCATCTCCCTTCTTTATTTTTTATTTTATTTTTTAAAAGAGAGGCACTGACAGGAATGCAGGTGTGCAGAGGCAGGTGGGCAGGCAGGAAGAGAGGGGAGGAAGCAGCATTTTATTTTTTATTTAATTGTTCGTCTTGGTTGTTCCTGGCAGCCCCAGGAAGCAAACTGGGTTTGTTGGGATGTATATGGTGGATTGCATCAATGGAAGGTGGGTGACCAAACTGCTACACTACCAGGGTGTACCTCTCCTTTATTTTTGTTTTCTTAAACATATGCCTGATCATTCTTTCCTCCTTATTCTTCCATGTGAACCTTAGCACTTTTTCCTTAGGCTACAAAAAGAAGTCAGCAAAGATTTTGATTGAAATATTAGGCACTGGATAAGCTCTCTATTTAAGTTGTCTTTTATGTCTTTTTGGAAGAGTTTGACGCTTTCATCCTATATACATCAGTACATTTCTCCCTCTTCATGCTTCTCTTTTCCATTTTGTACCTATTGTTGAATTTGCCTAAAACATGCCTGTGATTGTATCATCCAAGCTTTGTGCTAGTTTCTTTTCTCCTCAGCCCACCTTTACTTACTTAAGTCTAAATCCTTTTTCCTTTCTAGTTCGGGTTCCAATCCCCTTTGCACTCTTGTCTCCTGCTACTCCCCAACATGTGTCTTTTGCCCTGGTTATGCTAGACTCCTTGACTTTCCTCAACAAGACATTTTAGTTTTCCTGCCTCTACCCCTTTGTTCATATAATTTCTCTCTCTGGGATATCATCCCTTCTATTTTCATCAGTTTTTCCTAAAAGTAGCAACTTGCTGCATGCCCATACATGAGAATTAAGTAAAACCTCATGGCTTATGAAGAAGTGTTGTAGGTACTGACAAAATTAGGTGTGTTACCTGGGAAGTTCATTATTGGCAATATATCAATCTTTTTGTAGAATGGGGGCAATCAAACTGGCCTCATAAGATTGTTGGGATGATTAAATGGGATGATGCAGGTAAGTCCTTGGCAGCATGCATGGTGCCAGATGAACGCAGTAAATGCTGAAGAACTTAACTGATGTGGTAGGCAGAATAATATTCCCCTACCAAAATTGTCTATGTCCTAATCCTACCACCCTGTAAATATTGCCTTAGCTGGCAAAAGAGATTTTGCAGATGTGATTAATAAGGACTTTGGGATGGGGAGATGATTCTCTGTTATTCGGTATAATCTTAAGGGTCCTTAATAAGAGGGCCACAGGACCATCAGAGTTAGAGAAGGAGATGTGATTATAGAAGCAGAGACCAGAGTGATGGGAGGAAGGGTCAAGGCAAGAAAATGATTTTCTCTTAGAGTTTCTACAAGGAAGAAACTCTGATGATTCCTCACTTTTAGCCTAGTTAAATCCATGTCAGACCCTTGACTTCCATAATTGTAGGATAATACATTTCTGTTGTTTTAAGCCTTTAAATTTGTGGTACTTTATTAAAGCATGACTAGGAAACTAATATAATGCTATAATTAGTTTTATTATCAACATAATAATAATGATTAAACCTGGAAAAACGAAGTCTTATGACATGAACTTAGTCTTACAGATCAAGTATGTTTCTAAGGTGGCCCAGAGGGTCAGAACCAAAGCCAATGATTGGAAATTATAAGGAAGGACACTGTGCCATTTGAAAAAAAAAGCTTACTGAACATACAATAAAATTAAATTACTGATATGTTGGAGTAGTAAGCAGCTACTAGATGACCTCATATTGAATAAGTTGTGTGCCCCCTGTATGGGGTCAGACTGAATTTCAGTTTTTGAACCTTGCTTTTTCATGCTTGTTCTTTCAGTGTCTTTTCCATATTCAGACAATCCCTGCTTTAATGCCATTACTCTTAGCAGTCTCACTTCCTTGATATTTATCACATATGACCTTGTGTTAAATAGATTCCAGGATTCTTGAAGGCCAGGGTGGTCTTCATAGCTCAAGTGTTTACCATATTTAAGTGATCATTCATCTTCCTTAGAGTTGGATCATTTTTCTACACTTACTTCAATGTTGGTTCAGATTCCTATTTTGATGACGTTATGAAATCTGGGATATGTGAGTAATACTGTTGAAAGGGGCACTTATTTCTCGACCTCATCCTGTACTTAAAAATTTAAAGATAATTGATTTGTGCTGCTTTAAAGACCTTAGTTTGTGAACTTGTAATTATTGAATACTTCCCATTTATATTTTATATGATTTGCATATAGGACTTTTGAGATCCATGTGGTCTCCTGAAAACTTGAATTCTGTTCCTGATCAGGGCCACCCTTAAATCAGACCATGGAGAACTCTGACCAGGAGCCAGTTCCTAACAGGGTCTATGTATCACAAACACTGAGACACAAAGACTAAATAAAACTTTTTTCAATCTTGGAAACTATATGTTTTTTCAAGTACCAAAACCAATTGAGCAGTTAGGAGGACTGTTGAAACTTGTTTGTGCCCAGGCAAAGGACTCACAGGTAAGAATGTAGGGATCTGCCAGGAGGAAGGAAATTACAGCCTCTCTCCTGGACAGATAGTGCCTAAGGAGCCAGGGTTCACCAGGTAACTTACTCTTGTCCTCTGCATTGGCTGTGTAGTTTTGGGATACACCTGGAAATTCTGAGTCTACATGCTGTGAGACTTGTAGGAAATGCTGAGTCCTATGGGTCTGCTCAAACTTTTAGGCAGGCCTGGCTTAACCCAGCCCTAGGTATTCATGCCTTGTTCAGGCTTATAAGAGGCAGAGTTGGCCCATTAGAGCCCATCAGAGAATGTGGGCTGAGGAAGGACATAGCTTGATTACTGCTTTTCTGTGAGCCTCTGTTTGTACTCTTGGCCCAGTTTCTGCTTATGTTAGGGGAAGACCTGCTCCTGACTCTAGTTTCTAATGTTAAGCAAATTTATAGTAAAATGAAGATATTTTTATTTAGAGAGGGCCACAGAGGAATTTTTGTCGTGTTTGTTCAGTATTGTGTCTTGTACCTAAGTGGTGCCAGGGTACTGTTATACAGAGTAGGTGTTCACCAAATTTGTTGAATAAGTGAATAAAATGATTTTTTCTTTAAAAAACTGAATTAGGCATAATTTCTGTATAATAAATGGCACGTATTTAAAGGATATGATGAATTTGATGTATGTATTTCTGCGTAAACATCCCGACAATCAAAATAATGAACATTACCACCACACCCAAATTTTCCTGGGGTCCCTTTGTGATCCATCCTTCTCAACTTCATGAATATAAAATTTGTCTGTATTGTTGTGTGTAGTATTATATGGATGAACCACAATTTGTTTTTCTGTACTGTCGTAGTCATTTGAATTGCTTCCAATTTTAGGCTGTTGCAAAAACTTACTATGAACATTATGGATAGATTTTCTTATGCTTTCATTTCTATTGGGTAAATACCTGGGAGTAAAATGGTTGAATTATAAAGTAATAGTCTTAAGTTTGTAAGAAACTGCCAAACTGTTTTTCAAAGTAATTTTACTGTTTTACTTTCCCCAATTATGTGAGAATTCTGAGTCCTTCAGGTTCTCACTAACTCTTGGTCTTTAATTTTGACCCTTCTAATAGGTTGCAGTGATGTTTCGTTTTGCTTTTAAGTTGAACTTCCCTAATGATTCATGATAGTGAACATTTTTTCTGTGCTTATTTGCTATCCGTGTATCTTCTTTGGTGAAGTATCTGTTCAAATCTTTTGCTCATGTTACTGGATTTTTTTCTTAGTATTAGTTTTAAGTTTACATTATATATTCTGCATATACTTTTTAAAAATCAAATATGATTTGCAAATATTTTATCTGTTTGTGGCTGTCTTCCCATTCTCTTAATAGTCTTTTTGAAGAGCGGAAGACTTATTATTTTTTACCAAGTCCAGTTTAAAAATTTGCTCTTTTATGTATTCCTGTCTTTTATGGACTTTTGGTATAGTGACAAAGATTTTCTCTGATGTTTTCTTCTGAAAGTCCATGTTTTATGTACAGATCTGTGACCCATCTTGAGTTAGATTTTGTAGATGATATAAGTAAGAATAAATTTTGTTCTCTCTTGTTTTTGTTGGTCATGGATATCCATCTTACACGGCACCATTTGTTGAAAGACTACTTTCTCCAAAATTCCTTTGTTGACAATAACTTTTCCATATATATCTGGGGGTTATGTCTGGATTCTGTTGTGTTCCATTGAACTATCTATCTATCTTTAAGCCAATGCTACTCTCTCTTGATTATTGTAATTTTATAGTAAGCTTCGGAATTAGGTAGTGTTTGTCAAACTTCAACCTGGTTCTTCTTTCAAATCAAAAGAAAATCGTTTATTTTTTATATTGTATTTTATATTTATATATTATATATATTTATATTTATATTTATATTGTATTGTTTATAAGAATCTTTCACTGTTTCAGAGCTAACATTTGCTTTGGGGATCAAACATGTCTGTGTGACCTTTTTAATTATCTGTGTTCTGAATGAAAGGGTGTTACCATATTATTTATTAGATTATGCATATGCTCTGAAACAAATGTGTAAATCATGTCACTAACTCACCATTATTTAATGTTTTCTATAGTTAGAAATTTTACATTACTACTTTGCACTGTATATTTATTATATTCTCTCTGTCCCTTTTAGACATATCTCCCATATGAATCCATATGAATGTAAATGTCTCATTTTCAGATAAATTTCTGATTTACAAGCTGTTTCTTTAGGTTTCTAGGTGCTGCTTCTTGGAAAATACTTGTTCGAGCTTCAGTTTGACAGTTACTCAGATGGATCTTGTTTTCCTCCTGAGACCCTTTGTCATATTCTCTTCCAGATACGCTCTGTGTATTTCCGTTAAAAAGATACTCCCTGATGTGTAATCTTTTTAGAACACAGTCTCGATTTGCTCTGCAGAGTTCTTTTCTTGAGTCCCTAAGAGGAGTGAGAGGAAAGTGAGGAAGTGGATTCAATAACCATTTATGGGCTCTGGGAATTCAAAGATAAACAAGAAGAAATTATCTATACCTTATTATAGATAATTTTAAGTAATTACCTATAAAATACTCATAGGTGAATTGAAGAACAAATGTAATTATTTTTCTTTATAGAAGATACCAATCTTTATCTTTATAAATATGAATATTATAGATAAATATAATGACCCTTTCCTGTTCCTTACAACCTTAATTACAGATGATAATTTTTCTCATCTCTGCTCTGCAGATGGTTGGCATGTACTCTTCGAACCCTGTAGTCTGGAATCTAAGTTAGATTCACCAGAATATACAGAGACTGTCAGTGTGGCTTCAAGGAAATGTTGCCTCAAAAGGCCTTTTATTAGAGGTGCTGTCTCCTGTGGGTGAAGGACTGAGTAAGGCAGTGTGTTGGCTGGGTTGAAACAGTGTAACTCTTTTCAAATGTGGGAGAAGAGAATTATTTTTGTTCTAATGTCAAAAAGGTAGCATAATACTAATTTTTTTTAAAGGAAAGCTGCAGGCAGGAATGAAGGCGAGTAGGCAGGCAGGCAGGCAGGAAGAGAGAGGAGGAGGAAGCACTTCATTTTCATTTAGTTGTTCTCACTGGTTGCCCCCTCTCCCCAGCTGGGCACTGGAACCCAGGGGTGTGTGGCCTGGCTCCTCTGGAGGTGATTAGCCTAACTACCGGGGAGCCCAGGGCATGTGGCATAATACTAACATATTTTCTTTTAATTTGTGACCCAAACATATTTTCTTCTAATTTGTAACCAGTCTTTAACTTTTGTTTTTAAATATGTTCACTGGAAAATGGTCTAAAACATGTTTGTATCTTTTTATAAACTGGTTGAGGATCTAGAGCTGAGCATTCTAAGTGTTGCTGCAGTGCCTTCTACTTTGTTTAATAATAGTAATAGCAATAATAATAATAATGATAATAATAATTACTACATGCCAGATACTTCCTACAACCTTACATAAGTTACCTCATTTATGCATTACAGACAACCTGTGAGCGAGGTCCACTGCTGACTTCATTTTACAGAAAATGGAAGCACAGAGCAGTCAAGGACTTACTGAGGTCACACTTGCTAGTTAGGGACAAAGCTGTGATTTAAACAAGTGATCTGACTTTTAATTAAGGGATTCAGAGATGATCTGGTGCAATCCTCTGAATTTAAAGACAAGATAATGTGACTGGAAGAGGATGACGATTTTTTTAGAGGCAGCTGACCTCCAGGAGGCAAAGCTGAATTTGGCCTCAGGCGTCTGCCACACCTTCTGGGTTCTTTCCTTTTGCTGCTTCTGATAGCTTCTGTCTCCTGACTCCTGAGCTCCTGTCTCCTGGGCTCCTCAGTCTCTGTTCAGCTCTTTGCCTTGTTGCTGCCTGAGCTGGAGAACTCCCTATAAGCTTCCCTGACTGTCTAAGCACATGCTAGGCTTGCAGACTTGGTGGGTGAGAGTGTTGGCTTGGTCGCATCGTGGCTTGTGTGTGATCACTTTCTGACAGCATGTACTTGAAGAGTCAGCCCAGAACATCTTTCATGTTGGCACTGAAGATGTTTGGCCACTTTAAAGTTCAGACTCATATCCGATGTAGCTTGGATTGCATTCCAGCCAGCATTACCCACATCGATGCAGATTCTCTTATCGTGCCTTCAAGAAGGCAGGGTCACAGCAATGCTCGGCTAGTAGGAGTGTGGCTAAATAGTCACAGGGTCTCTTAATTGCCCATTCTGTCACCAACCAATTGGGGAGACCTTGTTCAAGTAAATCCAATATAGAATTTACTCTGGTTATGAGAAAATCATACTTAAGGGTAAACATTTACTGAAAATACCTGTGATGATTTGTCATAGAAAACTTCTGAAACCAGTGCTAGGTATTTTTAGTTTTCTTCTGGGCACATAGCTGTACTCTGGAGACAGGCATGGCCATGCACTTTACTTTGGTCAATAGCGTGCATAGGAGTATCATACACCTGTCTGGCGTGGATGTTTTAAGAACCAATCCTTGTTTTTCCTGTATTTCCTCTATACTGCTGCCACAGGCCCAGGGGTGGAGCTGCCTGCAGCCTGGTCTGAGCTGAGGTCTTCAGAGTGCCCCTGCTAATCTGCAAGACAAGAAGCATGAATAAGAATGAAATGTGTACCCGCTTCACTCACCTGTTATTTATGTTACACTTTTTAGATAGCGGTAACTACAGATTTAGAGGATGTTGCAAAAACAGTACTGAAGTTCCTTGTGTCTTTCACCCAGTTTCCCCAGTGGTCCCAGTTGCACCTAAGTTTAAAATGCTGCTTTACGTCACTGACATCTTGGGGTTGCCTCACGTTATCTAGTCTATTTGTGGACTGTAGTGGTTTATTTATTTATTTTTTAAATGCCCACCTTAATTGCAGGGGCATAAGACTCTTCCAAACTCACAACATATTTTGCTAACCCACCCTTTCTTCTTATCCAGTGTAATGTTTTGCCCTGTGTTGTAGTCATTCTTACATATTTTTATTCTTCTACCAGATCACAAACTCCCTAAAAGAGCACATCTGATTTTTCTTTTCATCCCTCCCCAGATAGTGCTTATGTTTCATTTCAGAAGGTTTTCTACACGTTTATTGGTGGGTGAATGATGAGTTGCTGTGTAGTTGGTGACACTCTTAGGTAGAAAGGATGGCAAATGAGAAGCTCTGGGGACTTAATATCTTAAAGTTCATCAGTCATTATTCAGCTAGGAGATCAGTAAGAAGTATGATCAAAGGCTGGGTGGCTTAAAAACCATGTGCAGCAGAAGTGGTGTGGCTGGACAAAGCGCTTACAGTGCATGCAGCAGGACTCCACTGGGCATGGAATTCTACCTTGTACCGCCTTCCTTCTTTATTTGCTTACAGATTTTCAGTGCCTTAGAAAATGTGTCTGTGAGTGTATGTCTCTTTAGAGTCAACATTTTCATTTTTTGGCATGCCCTGGTGGAGCAGTGGTTTGGTCAGCGGCTTCTGGTTGGTGTAGTCCACATACATCCCAGGACCTGGATGTGTGTTCTGGCATGGGGGTGGGGGGGCTGGGACACACAACCAAGATGAACAACTGAATAAATAAAGTGCTTCTTTCTCCTCTCTGCCTCCCTGCCTGCTTCTGTCCGCCTTCATTCCTGCCTGCACCTTTCCTTTACAAAAAGGAAAAAACAAAAGATTTGCATTTTGAAATCATGATACATTTCCCATCTCAGTATCAGATTTTGGTAACTGTCTACCTTTGGACTATATATAGGGCATGACTAAAACCTGTCAATTGTAGTCAGCAATGCATTTACCCCAGTGCTTTAACAAAGAATAGCTGACCGGTGTTTGATGATGAGGACCCTTCTGTAGCTGCATCTGTAACAAGTCATTGCCTGAGACAAAAAAACTAGGAGTTAATTGAACCATAGGCATCTGGTTTAAGGCCATTTGTATTCCTGTGCTGCTGCTATGAAAATGGCTGCTCTTCAGCCTTCCCTGCAGGCCACAGAATACCCACTGTTCCTCACCACCTCTTCTATCAGGCCTCTGTCATCTTCCCTCTGTGTTCTATCCAGAATTCTTGACAATCCTCTTAAGGTGGGCTTTGTCCAGCCCACAAATGAGCACAAAACTCCCGGGTGAATCAGAGTGGTGGGAACACAATTGCTTCTTTCTTTCTAGGTAGTACAGCCAGTCTCCCTCTCTCTCTTTTAGATCATGGGGTAAACTTGATCATATCTGATTAATTCTTTAGCTCTCCTTTTGAATAAAAACCAAGGACAAATATTTGAAGGTCTTCAGGAAGTGACTACAAAGATACACTGAGAGAATGTCACAGTGTCAGGAGAGATGATTCTAAATTATCATTCAAGAGATGAGATTACATTTGCCAAACTCATTTCAGTGTGAGGTGAACAAAAGTAAACAAGCCTCCCCTGAACTCACTTTCTGGGAGAAAAATAGGATGGGAACTTATTTTGGTCCTACATGGCTCATTAAACATGGAAGTATCCTGTTTATTCACTTGTATGGGAGAACTTAAATTAGATGCCACAGTTGAGTAGAAACAAAACCACACATAGGCGGCAACTTCAGGGAGTATGCCTTACAGAAATACTGATTTCGAAAGACTCGTCTCAAGTGCAGATATATCCATATTGAAAATACAGGGAAGCTGACTATAGAGGGATAGAGAAGAGCTTGTGTGGTATCAGACAGGGCCATTATGAGCTGCTTAGGTTAGTTGACCGAGCCTTTTGTTGAAAGCAAGGTAGAAGCTGGTTTGAGAAGGCTGAGCTAATTTTTAGTGAAGGATAAGAAATGACTGAGGATTTCTCGTGGGACGAGACTGCCTGATTTATTTTCAGTTTCATCTGAATAGTCCTTGGAGCTGCTATAAAGAGTTATGGGGTCTATTGTTTTCTAAATAATGTTTCCATGACTAGTTGCTAGGATTGGGTATGCGCCGAGTGTGGGCTGGTGAGTGACTGGGTGGGCAGAATAAAATGATCTGCCCGGTTGCTATGGCGGCCAACAGGCGGGCAAGTCCAGCGAGAAAATGAGCCCAAGTGATGCAAAGAAAAAACTGCAGTAAGAACCACATGTGCAGTACACTCATTTAGTGCTCCCAGACCTCCGCTTGGCCGATGCTTCTTGTCCTCCAGACATAGCTGGAAGACTTCGTCAGCGGAGAAGTACCCACTTTAAATGACCACATCCCCCTCCACTCACTCCCGATTCCCAAATCTGTTTTATTCTTTGCTTTGCATCCATCACTAGCCAATGTTGTATTTTTGCTTATTTGTTGTTGCTAGAATGTAACAGCCATGAAATCAGGGGCCTCTCCTTTGTCCATGGCATCCTCAGAGCTTTGTCTAGATCTTAGCAGAGTAAGAGCTTAGTGTATATTTGCTGGATGAAAAACTGTGTGGTTTTGGGAAGCCTTTTTTTTTTTTTGAATGTTTCTGAAATACTTATTGAGCAAAGGTAGACAACTATAAATCTGGGCGATTATCCCTGTGACCTTTGTCTTTCTTGTCACTTGTTCCTGGGGACCATTAGTTAATGCTAAGTCAGGGGCTTCCAATGAGCTGGTCAAAAGTTGTAGTTGTGTGGTTGTAGTTGGAGCAGGGAGGTGTAGAGGGTTCAGATGTAGTTAGTTGTCTAGACTCTCCCCTTGAAAGCTGAAAGATTGGAAGGCAGTGGTCAGAGAAGGTATGTGGTATGTGCTCAAAATTTATCACATAGGAATCTGGGAGAATTTTGTCAACATTAAACAAATCTCATTAATGAAATCAGGAATTTCACACATTCTGACAGCATTAATTCTAATGACAGCTTGAAATTAGGGAGCTAGACTTCTCAGTTGGTGAATAAAATATTAACACGTGAAGTGCAGTGTAGTTGCTTTTTCAGCTAGTTTCTGGCCAATATTTTTGTTGTTGCAATTTCTAAACTGTGTTCTGAAAAAATCAGCTACCTCTTGTATAAAGCGAAGGTGTTCAGTGTGGGAGCTGCTCCCACATTTTCCTGATCAGATGGAAGCAAGGGGAGTATTTTCCTGGGCAACATATTTCAGGAGTCCCACAAAACAAAGATTTTGCATGGTAAATTCTATACAGTATTTCACTTTTCTAACAACCATATTTTAGACAACTTCAGGAAATGATTGTGAAATAAAGATGAACATTCCAACTGGTCCTCCATACAGTTAAACCCCCAAACTGGGTGCCACAGAATCCTGAAAGCAAAGCTGAAGTATTAGAAGAGGTCCGCCAGCCCTTCTTCAAAATGTACTTATTTTACAAAAAGCTTTGTACAATAAGAACAACAGCATTAAGAGAATAGAGAAAATGGTGGAAAACATTTTCATTTTGTTAGGTTAATGTTTATTATAATAACAAGAGTACTGACAAATCTAGAAGAACACTAAGTTGAAAATGAATCATAAAGATGATTATCATCTATTGAACATTTGCTATATCCAAATATTGGGTTTAGCATATTAATAACATTATTTAATTTGATTCCTAAACAGTGCTGCAGAGATGCTATTGTTACTATTCCTCTTTGACATTCAAGGAATATTACACTTAGAGAAGGTAAATAATTTGTTCAAAATGACATAAAAGAAAAAAAAAACAGTATATTGAAAACTATTTAACCTCACAGCAAAGACACAAGAATTAGGTGCTGCTTTTTTTTTTTTAATCAGCCAGCAAAAATCGAGAAGACACTGATGTGTACTGTTGACAAAACTGTGGACAACTGGGTACGTGCCAGTGTGGTGCACTGCAGGGCCCTGGGCTGCAGGATGCTCCAGGGGCATAGAAACGCTTCAGGCAGTCTAGCAGCGAAACAAAGAGGAGATAGAGATGCAATTAGATGCTTTAGTGTATTAGCAATCGCCGATTGATAAGGAAGTTGGTAAGTTAACATAGCTGCATGTCTTACAAACAAGAAACATGAGTTTTATCCTCTTTAGGGCCCTCCCTGTGTCAGGATCATGAAATGGGATATTTTAACAGATAATTGGAAGATTATAAGACTTAAAGAAATGAATCCAGGTACGTCTTTGTTTTTCACTTGGCCTTTTTAAAAAGAAATGCAGTTTTTCCCCATCATCTTGGTCAGGTCCTCCTGTATATAGGCTCATGGTGTTCTTTATTTTCTCTTTACAGCACTTGCATTTTTACTTTCTTTGCTACTAATTTGCTAATGTCTATCCCCCACTCCCCGTTCCCGCTTTACCCCCACCCCCGCCTTGTCCCCCACCCCACCTAGGTTATGAGACATCCTGTAAGGACGAGAACCTTAACTCTCATGACACCAGTGCTTGGTTCAAGGCCTGTCACATGTAGGCACTTGATAACAATTGCCTGAATAAGTGGCTGCACATGTATTAGAAACTGACCTCTATGCTTGACTAATGTGTCCACCGTATATTGCTCATCACACTGGGATTTGCCATTAAAACATGCATAAAACAACCTTTATTATTGCTGGATATTTTTTCACGGCATTATTATTGTACAACTTGCCTTTCTTCTCCACCAGATCTTCATTTTATCCCACAGGTTGGTCACAACCTGGTTGCATCATCCATCTCAAAACTCATTTCTACATGCAATCAATCTTTATTAAGCTCCTACTCTGTCTTAGGTTGTATGAGATACTGAGGTACAAAAACCATATTCCATTTTGGTTTCCTAAAGGCTCCCTGGACATCAAACAAGGCAGACAAGGCAGAGAAGGTGGCTTTGTTACCATGAGGTCAGCTCTATAGAGAAATGGGCAAGGCACTAGTAGAAATGGGTGAGGATGGATAGTGACTTCTGAAGGAATGGTTGTTTTGTTCTTTGCAAAATATTTAAGTCACTGTTAATCACTCAAATATCACTTGTGTTTAAATGTGCGCTTCTTTTTTTTACATTTTTTTGAAATGAGAGGTGCAGGCTGAAATGAAGGTGAGTAGGCAGGAAGGACAAAAAAGAGGCTGAGAAACAGTTTATTTTTAAGTTGGTTGTTTCCCCCGACCCTGAGTCTTGTACCTAGGACCTTGGAATATTTGTGGGATTGATCCCAAGGGTGTACTACACCACTAGTCCACCAGGGTGTGCCCTACATGTGTATTTCTGTGTGTGTGTGTGTGTGTGTGTGTGTGTGTGTGTGTGTGTGTATTTCCAGTCCCAAGTCTCTAAAAGTATGCCTATGGCATTGAAGATGATCATAAAAGAAAGAGAGACAAGAATCCTACATTCAAACCTCAGAAATAGTACTTCTTTGTATTAGGGGATGCTGAGGCAAATAAACAGTGTGGTATCAGTCAGGGAAGGCCCCATGGAGGTACTTCTTATCTCTAAGGATAGGTGGTACAAGTGTGTGCACAATGGCAGGGACAAGAGACACTGTTAGCAGAAGTAGGACTTCAAGCAAAGGCATGAAAGTTGGAGTTAGTAAACACAAGAAAAGAGAGCAGACTAACAGGGCAACTGGAAAGGGATGAGATACTAAAGGGCTCCAGGGGTCCTGCAAGGCCTGGGAAACAGCAATATGGAAGGATTGAAGAAAGAAGTCTGTCTAATAAGGGAAGGAGAGGGGATGGGGAACAGCTGGCCATGGGAGCAGGGTTGGAAAAGAGGAGTGTGGAATTGGTATGGGGTTGGAGAACTGGACGAGGAAGGAGAGCATTGGAGTTCCTACTAGGGGACAGAGCAAGTGTCCCTGAAAGCCTTCTGCAGAGGTGCCTGCTCAGTTGGCATGGTTGATAGAGAGAGTGGTAATCGAGAGGTTATGATAACAAGGATCACCATCCGAGGACCTTGGTGTCAAGAGAATGAGTTGGGACCATGGACACTGCTGAACTAGTAGGGTTCAAGAGGAAGTCTTTAAAGCCAGGACAGAAATTTTCGTATGAGAAGGCTCGAGGATGAGTAATGGGGCACCGTCTCTGAGGAAGCAGCGGAGTGGACTCCTAAGTGCTCGAGGGAGAATTGCACTCTGCATTGGGGGGACCCAAGCACTCTAGTTCTTCCGGATCTGTCACCCTCAGAGTGTAAAATTCAAGAAAGAAAATTAGATTTCTGTTTCAAGCTACGGCATGGAGCTCACACAGTGCAGTGTGCAGAGGCTAAAGAGTAGACGCTGGGAGGGTTGTCAGGGCCCATGACAGTGACCTTAAAGCAAAAAGCTCTCTGAGAAGAAATCATTTTTCAGAGTAAATATGAGCTGTCTTGCTCTAAATGGTTGTATCTCAGCAGTAATTTATAATGTCTCCTGTTTGGAGCAAATGAATAATGCACAAGGCCTTCTAGTCTTAGCAATATAAAAAACCTGGACATACTGTTTGTGAGAGCTACATAATCTTAGTCTTTCATTGTACTATTTCTGCTGTTTTAACCAAGTAGCTGATTCTAACTATTATAGAGCAAAAATATCAAAAATACGATATATGGGAAAATCAGGAAGACACAAATCAGGGTAACCTTACCAGGCTAAAATTATCCTAGAGACAGTTGGCTTCCATTTTGTGTTTATTTTATTACTTCTTTTATCTCTGCTGTTCTGTGATTTTTAGGGCATTGGAATTACACTCGAGTCTGTGTGCATTTCACACCACTCCTACCACCAGAGTTCTAGTGCCTTTTCCCACCACCTCACTAACTTCTTCCTTCTCTGTGTCGCCCGCCCCCAGCTTAAGCCACAGTCTTGTGTCCTGTGAATTCTCTTGAGATTTGTCTATCGTTTTTTAAAATTTCTTTATATTTCACCTATGAGTGAAACCATCGTGTACGCCCCCTGCCCCTGGATCTAGCTCTCTCTCTCTTTTTCATTCTCTCCTGGCTTAACACAGTCACCTCCAGTGCCATCCAATTTATTGCAAAGAGCCTGGTTTTACCTTATAAAAACTGCTACATAAAATTCCACTGAGTATACATACCACGGCTTCTTTATCAAAGCCGTCTGTTGATGGCATTTAGGTTTCTCCATGTCTTGGCTGTTGTAAACTGAGCTGCTATGAGCATAGGGGTGGGTGTAGATGTTTTTCTTTCTGATTAGTGTTTTTGTGTTCTCTGCATATATTGGGCTGCCATTTAAGTGTGGATCTTCTGTAGTTTTTCTTGGGGTTGCTTGTCATAGTTTAAAATCATTAAGCATGCCTTACATGGGTGAATGAATGCGATCATTTATAAATTAATTTTCAGTATTTCCAATCAGAAGTTTTCCAAAGAATATTTTGAAGTAGGCACCAATATGGCTTGTTAATGCCACAGATGCCAAGATGTAGTATTGCTTGCAAAGATGAGTTAGTGTGTTAAAAAATGTGAGAGATGTGAGAGGGAGTGGTACTTGTGAGACGTTCATATAGCTCTTCCTTTCCTTAGTCTTCCTGACACTGAGCTGGTTGTTCTTTACAGAGAAGTGCTACCTGCCTGCAGGGCCTGGGCTTTCTGATATGCAGTGAGTTCCAGGCTGCTGCCTGTGGAGGAGCCTGGGCCCCACTTCAGGACAAGGTTGACCTTGACTCCTCACTGCTGATAGGCAGCCTACTACTCATGTCTTTCTAGTAACTCTACTTGATGCCCAACTTTCAGCCTCTGGCTCTGCTGCCTGCCTTGACACATCTCCCCCAACCCCGGTTGTTTAGCCCTGTTTAAGCCTTCAGCGAAAGTGTGTGTGATCTGTCTTTTTTTCTCTTTACCTCTTCTCACCTGGAAAGTGGACATGATGCATAGGAGTGCGGCATCTACTTTATGTTCATGAGGGCAATTTTTATGTTAAAGAAGGCTTTGTAGAAAGGTAAATAGAAGAAGTCGGGGCCACACATGAGTCCCAACCTGGCACTGTCTACATCTAGGCTTCTTTTCTATGAGAAACTTAAACTCTTTAAAGTAGAATTTCTGATGACATGCAGTTGAATGAAGTCCCAGCCGCTTTAGCTCCCCATCAACTATAGCAGTAGTCTCTGAAAGTTTTCTGTATTTTATATATAAACTATCCAATGTACTAACTTATACATTAGGCAAAGAGAAAAAGACAAAATAAAGGCACAAAATGTTTAGAAATAATCTTGTATTCTGTATGTTAATGATGATACAATCTTTTACTCAGTGCTGAGAAAAATGGAACAAGGATTGTGATTTAATATGCTTTCATTAAAATTTTTAAAAAAACTCTTAGGCTAACACTTTGTGGAATGGGCTGAAGTTCTGTGTTCAAGGTTAGTTCAGTTCTTTCTATTTAGGTCTCTTTTTATTTGCTGTCAAATCTGAAAAAGAGACATATTTTCTCTTTCCTCCCTCTCTCCCTCTTTCCCTCCATCCTCCTTTCCTTCCTGGTACAGGCAGAAATGAAGGCAAGTAGGCAGGCAGGCAGGGGGAGAGAGAAGGAAGAAGCCATTCATTTTATTCAGTTGTTTATCATTGGTTGTTCCCTGACTCCAGGTCTTAAACCGGTTGCTGTGGGATGTTTGGAACTGTGTTCCCATTTAACCAGCTAGACCACCAGGGCCCACCAATATAAATAGTTTCTAAAGGAGTAAGCAGATCATTGGTTGAGTTTTGTAAGTCTAGATACTTATTTTTCAATCCTGTCCATCAACGACGCAAAGGTTTTTGATTATATTTGGCCGGTAAACCTCAATCTTCTCTGATGACTTTCCCTGGAAACTAAATGGAATTGATGCTTTTTATACTTCCAACAACTGGTTTCAAAATTCACAGACAGACACTCCTCATAGGAAAGATTTTAAATGCATTGGAAAACTCAATTTCTAATTTAATGTGTACAAATTACAGTTTTTATATATGACACATCATTTTCAACAAAAAGTCACCTAATAGTAGAATCGTTTTCAAAATATTCCCTTCAGACTTCAAGGCTCTTTTGAAAAAACTTTACTTTTCCTCTCATGATTAAAATGCCACCTTATAATGAAGGGAGAATTTACATGTGTTTATTTTTATTAGAATATCTAATAGGGTAGAGGGGATTAATAGTAGAGGAAAAATGAAAAAGTGGAAAACTTATGGTATTATACATAGATGTTTATTTGTTATAATGAAACTTTAAATCTATTTAATGCTATAATGCAATATTCCTTTAATAAATTAAAAAAATAGAAATATCATCCCCCCCAAAAAAGAACAAAAACAAAAACAAAAATACTTGGTACCTTATTATAAAAGGTATAAAGGTATAAAACGTAAGTGAACACAGAAAATAGCTGAATACACAACACACACACACCTAAAACATTAATTAGTTGTTTGTTCTGCCATATTATATACCATATTATGTGTTATGAACTAATTTTGTTCACATCTAGTATGATAATTTTCCATCCAATTTAGATAACCCGTCTTCTCTGCTTCACAATAGCCCACAAGCTACAATCCTTCCATCGCCGAACTCTACAAGCCTTCAGGGTTTTTCAAGGTAGAGTGCCGAATTTATTATGTATTTCTTAGTCATTCAACACATGTAAGGCCGTGGTTCTCTTTTTATTAAATTTCTGTCTTTAAAAGTGTCATGGATGTTTTTGAGTGTTGTGCTTTTATTTCATTTTCCCATAAGCACCGTGATTTTTATTGCAATTTGTATAAGGCAATTCAGCAATTTTTCGCAATGGGTATATCATGTTATAGCATAACTGATTATACACTGGTGACCTCAGAGAGCAGTTTGTACAGTCCTGACTTGTCACAGTGGCTAGCTTGTGAATGTTGAAGGGACAGGTTTCACAGTGAGATACTATCAGTGGTAAACTTCCTTCCTTTTCTCCTTCAGTAAAGAAAGAAGTATTTACAGGAGTCGGATTTAATTGGTCTGGGAAGGGACTTGGCCAGGAGCATTTTAAATGTGTATCCAGTTCATCCTAATGTGCACTTAGGGTGGAAAATCAAAGCATAAGTCTTTTACCAAAAGTAATTTAGTATATTTGATCATTGAAACAGATACTGGCAAATACTGAGACATGTTGAAACTCCAGTCTTTCATATACATATTTAGCCAAGTTCCCACAGTGTATACTTTGCGCTAATAAAGTCTCTTCAGATACGTAGCAATATTTTTAATGAATCTTCCAATAATACTTTTTGATTTCAGGTACATACAAACTTAAGGAGCACTGAAAAAATTGCAGTAGTTGATTTGCCAGGCGTGATGACCTGACCTCAATATTAGCTAATATCTCAAGAATCAAAAAGTACTTATTATGTGTTCATCTTTCTCAGTAGTGGCTATAGATCCATATTTCAGAACAAGAAAATGAGTTCTTGTGATCAGATCTGATTACCTTGTCATTGATTATAGCTTGTTTTGTGGCTGGTGAAGACATTGGACTAGAAGTGTCAGCCCATTTTCTGGTCATTAGTTTGTGTTTGCATTTTTATGGCTATTATCTGTCTTTGTCAAAATCTTTTTAAACCACTTGTCCATGTTGTGAGGGATATCTGGGTAGTATAATACTCACAATTTTTTAACTGCGAATCAGTTATCCGTGATGTCACAACATGCTGGAAGCCTGCAGTGACTTTTGAAGAAATTTACACTCTTCCCGTGGAAATCCCCATCCGCTGTGTGACACACGAGTGTCAAAAATACAGATCAAGTGAAGGACTCAGTGTCAGTCTACATATTAGGTATTAATAAAGTTTGATTATTTTCTTATTTCGAATCTCTTTCTTCTGTGCCACAGTGGCTTGTCTTGTCTCTCTTTGGAGACCACAGGGCTACAGTTAAAATGAAGGTTCCTGTGATGAGAGCCAAGAATCTCTATGATCTGGCCTCTGTTTACTGTTCCAGCCATAGTCCTAAGTTCACACTGGCTGCTGCAGCATCTGTGAATGGTTCTGTTCTCTGTGTACACCAGGTTTATTTGTTGTTGCCCTGTCTTAGCTTCTGTTTGTCCCCTTCTTCACTGACTGACTCCTATGAATACATGAAGAGTCTGTTTCAAGTCTGATGACCTCCTAGAAACCTTTCTCGACTGTCCCACCTCTCTGATTTTATAGTTCTCATAACTCCTCAAGCATATTTCTGTTACTCCATATATAGTCATTATTTTAGAAATTCTTGGTTTTTTTTTTTTTTTTCATCAAAAGACCATGAAATTCTTGGTGTGGTGAGCTGAATCTCAAGACTGAATCCTCAGAGATTTGCACCCTGTACGCTGTATGTAAACTAACTTTACCACTGTTTCATGGATGCTGACAGAGGACTGGAGACTCTTGGATCAGAGGCAGAGGACGTTTTTACTCACATGCAGCTTGAACACTTGTTTTCATCAGTTCCCCTGTTCCCAAATGCCTTCTTGTAGATTGTCAAGCCCTTCAGTCCACAAAGGGGCTGCTAGAAAACCTGCCCCATCTTTGCCCACCCCACAGCCTCCAGCAAGACATCTGATATCAAATCTTGGTTGGACAACAAACCACTCTCTGCTTAGGAGGGAGACACTTTCCTTGTATTTCAAGTCTATTTGCTATACAATATTCTTGAAAGGGTAGTCAGCAAAGTTGTTAACACCCTGTGGCCTTGTCTCATAAGATGTGAAGAGATGTGAGAACCATGTTGCATTATCTCTCAATATTAATCTTTTTTCTCTTTGGCAGGTGCACAGGGTTGGGAACTAGTGGGTACCTAGTAAAAACTTAGTGAAGAATGACTAAAAACTGTTGGAACTTAAAAAAATAATCTTGAGCAGAAATGAAAGAGTAGATATTTTAGTAGGCTTCCCTTCAAAATCCTCAGGTAGAGGCCAGTTTCTTTGAATATATAGCATTGAAATCAGCTGGAAGCACTTTCACTACCTAGTTAGGGGTGTTTGGAGGCCTTGTTATGCCCTCTGCACTTAGTATGTCCTCAGCCTTTCTTCAATGGTTTTGTTGGGATCCAACATAGGGAAACTTCTGAGAAAAGCTCTGGACAGCCTGTAGAATTCTGTTCTTTCCTGTGTAGTGGACGGGTTAAAGCTAGATAAAATGCTGAAGCTTAGAATAAGGAAGGACAATTAGCACATTCATTAATTAGGCTTCTGTTTAACCCTTGTATCTCACTAAGCCAATAATTTGTATAATTATGGCTTTGGCTTTGGCCTAGTGATATTAGCATAAGAAAGTATTTACTTAACCTGACTCCCTAGTGTAAAATATTGGGAAATTACAGGATGCATATAGAGATAAACAAAACGCACATTTTTATTTATTACAAGTAAGAACCAGTTAATAATGTATTTTTGGGTATATTGAAGGAGTAGGGCTCATAGAGTTCAAACAAAATCTTTATTCTTGTCTCCTTAACACTTTCCTACCTGCTGTGGGACTGGTTCTTCCCTGCTTTTCGGATGAATGCGTAAGTAGTTCCATAACTTGTCTGATCACCCTTAGAAAACAAAATGTCTTCAGCTATCTTGAGTGACAAAAAAACATAAATCACATTTTGCAATTAAAGTGTCATGGGTAAAGGGATCAATTATATGATAAAGGAAGCACTGAACTGCTGGTGGTAAACAGTGTATTATTTATAGATGTTGACTTACACTGATGCACACCTTAAACCTATATCATATTATATAATACAATAGTCCTTCAGTAAAATTAATTTTCAAAAGTCATGTCCTTGTAAATTTCATCTCAGTTTCATTTAAAGTTGAAGCTTTGCCCTGTCATGACTCAGGGCTATTCTGTACAGGAGACTGCAGTGGAAAAGAGGGACCAATCAGCTTTTCTTTGACCTATTCTGTATCTTAGCACAGCCTGTGAACTTCCAGGCTTGAGTTGAAGGTAGAGAAGAAAGGTCAGGAAAAATTTGTCTTGACTGACACTAATCTCTGAGTGTGCCAGGTGTTTATAAAGTTTTTATGGGATCTTATAGATTCTTTGTGGGTGCTCCCCAACACTAACAATTTCTTATCTGCAGTTCCTTTGCATCTGTAGAGGATTTTCACTTCCTGTGGACCAGCTTTGACCTCATTTTGCTGAATTCTCCTGTCAGTTCTAGGATAACCCTTGGGTCTAGATCTAAGAAAACCCTGGGTCAGCCTTCCTTTGGCCATAGTAGAATCCCTTGTTATTTGACTGGAAGTCATACCAAAATCTTTCTTAGTTGAACTGTTCCTTTCGGTTTCTAACTCAGCCTCTCCATCCTTAGCATTTTTATCATGTTGTATGAGTTAGGGGCAGTGATTTAAAATTGATTTCCCTCAGCCGAATGGTTACCAGAAGGAATAGGGGAGGCAGGAAAAATTGAGTAAAAGGAGTCAATTATGTAGTGAAGAACAGAATTGTATGTACAAAGGTTGATTTACAGTGATGCACACCTTAAACCTATATCATATTATGACCCTTCCATGGAATTTAAAAATTGAAATTGATTTTCCCATTTCCTTTGAAATATGGTAGTATCAGCCTCTTATTCTTTTTTGTTCCCTCAATTTTTTAGGATCTCAGCCAAATATGAGGTAAATAATAGCATTAATTTTTTTTATCTTTGAAAGGTAAACTGTAAAAATAAATTGAAATTTGAGTGTGTTAATTCAGTTATTTTTCCTGCTAGATTATATTCAGACTTTTGAAAATAAGAATTATGTATCCATAGATCAGTGTTGAGAAGAAAGATGTTTTATGGGCTGTGATGCACAATTTCGTGAAATCAAGCATACATGATTCTTGATGTTTATAATTCATATTTTTCCATAGCAGGCAATCTCTGTTCCCAATTTTTCGAAAACCTCCCAGTAGAACTGAATTCTGTAAACAAAATGAAAGGCACTGTGCATTATTTATCTTTTTTTTTTCCCATTTCCTTTCTGGGTCTCTTTTGATGTAATTTGGAAAGCAATGTAGAATTTATAATGTTTTCTTATAAAAATCAAGAAGACTCATCTAGGAAAACTAATTGATGAAGAATAAAGGCTTTCGTGAAAGAAACTCTTTGGTATTTTTAGGTCAAACTTTGGTCAAACTTTAGGTCAAACTTTGGTCAAAGTTGAGTGCACCAGGCCGGCCTTACTAAAAAAGGTTCAGTTAAAGGGTGTGATTAATTTGTGTATCAGTGGTTTTAGTTATAAACTGTCATATGGTTCTAAAATTTTACCCTTTGATATAAATCAGGCCTTCTGGGGAGGTAAGCAGGCAGCCATGTCAGCGTGTTGGTATGGATCAAGATGCTCAGCAGCAGAGATCTTCCAAGATGTAGCTAGGTTCTAGTTCCAGCCTGTGACCTCCCTCTCTGCCTCAGCCTACCATATTTAAGCCCCTGAGCTGTTTGCCAGAAATAATTTTGGAATTTGAAGACAGAGAAGTGGAAAAAAGAAAAGTTCCTTATATTCTGGAGTTTACATTCTAGGGGTGGTGGTGGAGAACAATAAACAATATTAGATTATGTATCAAACATTTTTTTAAATGACTAGAATAAAGAGAGACTAGGGCTTTAGAGGGTGCTGTTTTAGATGGGGTGACTAAGGGAGGTCTCTGTAGATACGATTTTTGAATGGATGGTACTATACATGATGAGATAAATGCTATTTGAAAGTTAAAATCTTCTATACTTAGAGATTAGAGAAAATTCCACTATCTTCAGTTCTTCCCAGGTATGGAAATCTTAGTAATTCATGGGCAACACATGGAAAAAGGAATTCTATAATCAAATGTGTTTGGAGTCAGTTTTAATCAACTTCTGAGACTGTTAACATGTCATACCATCTTATGCAGCATTTCCCAAATGTATTTGAGTATGGAAACATGTCACAACTCATTTGTGTTCCAAGGAATGTTATTTGGAAAATATTCTTCAGTAATGTGCATTATGGAAAACAAGTTTTGGAAGCAACTGGTAAAGTTATAATGTTAAATAAAATTTGAAAATAAAACCTCCATTTCGCTCCATTTACTGACTACTAAAAATAAAGTCATAAAAAACTTGATGATAAATACCGAAACCCTAGTAAACAGAACTGTGACTTTTTCAAAGTAAGAGGTAGAACATGGCTAATCAAAGTGGGGGCCATGGTCCAGCAGTATCAGTATCCTTGGGGAGACTCTGTGAACTTCAGAATCTTGGGCTAAGCCAGAAACCTTTTGAATCCCAATCTGTACTGGGCTAGAAAAATGCATGGCACTAGCAGTAGAATTGAGTGGAAAATGACTTTTTGTTAAATCTGGAGGATGTGATTGAGTCTGTCTGGATTCAAATCTGTCTGAATCTGAGAGGTAGTAGCCATTTCCTTCAATGACTATTAGAAAACAACGCTTAATTCAAATTCTGGGTGACAGTGTTCATTCTTTACACTTAACATTTGTATGTAATTTCAGATGAAATAAGCATTTGAAGTTCAGTAATGCATGTGGAATTTATATATTTAACATTCAAGAGTTGCTTTAGTCATCATTTCCAAAATTTAGGAGGCTTTTGGATTCACCCCTGGGGAAATGTCATAGGTTTTACTCTCCGATATGTGGTCATAACCTAAACCAAAATTCACTTGCTAAAATGGCAACTGATTTTAATTGTGTTGCTAATCTGGAGGCAGGCCAATGTGAATCTCTCTTTAAAAAGATCATTTTTTTACAAAGAGGAATAATGCAGTTGGGAATTTACAGGTGACATTTAATTCTCTTAGTTCTTACCACTTTACAAATGAACCTACGTAACAATCCACCATCCCCTTGGTGAAACTGATAAAGATAACCTGTCATTTACTCTGGGATAAACGCACGGGCTCAACAGAAAATAGCTCTCTATCTAAATGAAATCACAAGACAGGATGCCTCCTATTACTTGACTAAAGACAGCCAGAGAGAGGACACCTGTAATCAGAGTCCTCTGGAACTGTGATTCTGGGTGGCTCTCCTGCCTGCCTGTTGAAGAGAGAGTAGTAGTGGGTTCTGTATAAGACCGTGAGCTATGTATGACTTGCCTCTCTGCTCAAGAACTTTTCAATTGAGTGAACTCCATTACAAGCTCATAATTCAGTCCAGATGTGAAAAGTTTCCAGACGTTTCAGTAAGTTTTTATTCTCTAGGAAGGGAATGAGCATCTCAGAAAATGAATGGCCTATTTCCCTCCAAGGCCAGGTCTCCATAGTCAAAGCAAAGAATTAGGGCAACTATCCATTAATTCAGGCCACCCAAATCTACTGTGGCCTGAATTACTCAAACTAAAAGGCACCCTTTTTATTTTTTCCTTCCAGGACCTGATCCTGCATGTAATTCAGGGGAGTTGAAATTCCTTAGCATTTTCTTACTTGGGGAAATCTTCATTATTTACTGCTTCAGACAAGTAAGAAGTCAGTATTAATGCAACTCACTTATATCTGTCCTCTGGCTCTTTCTGCCTAGCTACATTAAACTTTGCTTTCCATTCTAAATAACACTTTCCTTTCCTGAGTGCACTGCTTGTAACCTGAGGAGTAAATAGCAAATGAGGCAATAAGAAGCAGGTGAGTGATTTAGTTCTCTTTGGGAGATTCAGAAATCTAGGACTACAGTATTTTATACTTTATTGTCTGTATATGATAGACTCCATTTTTATGTTGAGGAAGTATAATTTTACATGGCAGGTAAATTTATATTATATTTATTTATAACTATTTAAACATTATTTTAGAATGGTTTTGGACTTACAGAAAAGTTGTAAAGATAGTACAGTTTCCATATGCCCTGCATCTCTTTTTTCTCTACTGCTAACATCTTACATTGATAGTGTACATTTGTTTCAATTAAGGAATCAGTACTGATTCACTGATTAACTAAAGTTCATACTTTATTCATATTTCTTCAGCTTTTCCTTACTGTCCCTTCTCTGTTTCAAGATCCCATCCTGAATCCCACATTACCCTCACTTGTCACCGACTCCTTGACACTTTTGAGGAGTGCTGGTCAGATCTTTTGTAGAAGGCTCTTTGATTAGGGTTTGTCTGTTGTTTTTCTCATGATTACACTAGGGCTCTGAATTTCAGGAATGAATATCATAGTGCCATCCTCAGTGTATGAGTCAGAACGATGTGCTGATATGGCATCATTGGTGATGCTAACTTAGATTGCCTGGGGTGACATTTGCCAGATTTCCCTACTATATTGGTAAACTCTTAATGCCATACTAATTGTAAATTCATATTTATAGTATCAATCTATATAAAATAAAAAATATCGATCCTTAAAGTAATTCATTTTAAAATGAATATAGAACTCTAACTTATCTAGTGAATTCTAGTATTGAAAGGCTTCACAGGGGCATGAAAAATTGTTCACATTCCAGGTTCATGAAGTATTTTGATAAACATTTGGTATGAGTGGAGGTCATCAGAATTATTATAAAAAGCAAGTAAGAATTAGAAAGCTTACTCCTGACAAAAGTGACTGGGAGGTGCATTTCCTCCTAGATCTTTAGCAGTTTTTTGGGTGCAGACATAGGACAAAATGCTTTAATGGCCTGATGATAAAGAAAGATTAATTTCGCAAATGGCTGTTCACTTGGCATGAATTCGTTAATTTGGTTTAGTGCCTAATGTTGAAATGAAAGACATTATGACATTAGAGTGAAAGTGAAGATTTTGCTGATAATGACTTGCTCAGTAACTGCCACCTCCATAGGCAGATCACAGATGATGAGTAATGCCTTCAGAAAGGCAGGTCAAAGGAATTTTTTGCCTGGAGTGATCTTCAGACATACTAAGCACATTGCTATTTGAGGACTTTGCATTTCTCCCTCTACTTGAATGTACTTCACCAAAATATTGGTGCAACTTGATACCTCCTTCTACCACTGTCTTTACATAAATCATTTCCCTTCATGTATAGTGTTATAACCGTTAAGACTGTACTCCCATTCCTCTCTCACATCTTTTATACTTTTGATGTGTCAGAACACCATATTATTATTTTGCTGTAGTCTCCCTTTTTTTTTAGGGAAAGGTACAGGCGAGATTGAAGGTGAGTAGGCAGGCAGGAAGAGAGAGGAGGAAGGAAGAAGCACTTTATTTTTGCTTAGTTGTTCACATTTGCTGTTTTCCCTGACCCTGGATCTTGAACCCAAGACTTGGGGTGTATGTATGTGGGACTGCTCCCAGGGTCCACTAGACCTCTAGGCCACCAGGGCACACCCTGCAGTCAATTCTTTTTAAAATTTTAAATGTCTTACATTTAACCTCATTTTTCCCATTTCCAATGTGATTTGGGGGTATACCTGAATTTGTAAATGTCTAACTTTCCATTATTTATTTTTTTGCCTGAAGAATTTCCTGTAACTTATCTTATTTTTTGGTCTGCCGGTAATGAATTTTCCAAGCTATAGTTTGTCTGAAAGAGGTTTTCTTTTTGAAAGTTATTTTTGCTGATTATAGAATTTTAGACTGACAGTCATTTTTGTTTCTTTCAGTACATAAAAAATGCTGCTTCCAAAGGACTTTCTCAGTCTTCCTGTGCCTTCTCGGTTTGCAGTTAGTTCTGTATGTCTACTCCTGAGAATGCACTCCCTCTCCTGCATGCATTCACTTTTCTCCTACAGTTGACTTCTTTTTCTTACTACTTGGTGTTAGATTTGTCACATTGCTCCAGAGATTTACTGTGATGCCCTGTTTGATCATAGATAAAAATCGATGATATTCTGCTCTTATAAGAGGGAATATATTTCTTGTGTTTTTTTTTTTTTTTTTTTTTTTTTTTTTTTTTTTTTTTTTTTTTTTTTTTTTTTTTTTTTTCTGGCTTAACATTTAATATATTGTCTTAATAGTAAATTTCCACTTACTTTGAGTCACATACTGCGAGATTTAGATTTATCTCACACAATCCTTATACCTTTAGAATAGGTATTCTTATCCCTATTTTATACAGTTGAAGCTCAGAAAGTTAATATAACTTGTCGAAGATCGTGCACCTAGTCAGTAGGGGAGCTAGTGTCTCCAAATGGAGAGATATGTGTCTCCAAATCTTGTAGTTCTCATTGCTATGAAACACCATTTCTCGGTGGTGCCAGCAGGGGTGGCACTAGGCAGCAAGTAACGAAAATGCAAAATTTTATCTTTAATATGACACCAATTGATTCTAGTAATGGGATTTTCAGACCCTGAATCAGGGCACAAGGACAGGTATTTGTAAACTTTCAGACTTCTCAGTCTATCTCTAATGTTATGCCATGTAGGGAGCTGCCTCTGACTGTGCTGAGAAGAATACCTGGGTTATTCTTCTTACTAAATAGAAAGTTCTGATTACTGGTTGCACAATGGACTTTTAAATAGCTAAAGAGAAAGCTCTCTGAATCTTTACCAGAATGAAGACTACCGGATGTTGCTTTGCCTTTTTCTAATCAGAACCCCAAAGGTTCCCACGTTGACTTTTTTCAGTGTTGATTTTTCAGTGGCACAGTTGGTTACATTACTAATAGAAATAATCCATTTGAATTGGGAAATCCAAGGTGGTTGTTGGAAAGATTTTTCCCATAGTTTATTATTATCTCATACTCTATGCTTGTAGGAATTGCCCAGAGCATGCTGCACAGTGGTGGTGGTGATGATTAATTTTGTGTTTAGCAACAGTTTTTTACATAGAATAAATAATAAGTTCAAGCTTCTTCATGCATAATAAATAATAAATCTTCCAAAAGCATTTTCTGTGGAAGCCAAAATCTTAATATAAAACTCAAAACAGTGATGAGGGATAAGGGTCAGAGAATTCAAGTGACCCCATTAGAATCTGAAGGAATTATTCATGGATTACAGTAATGTGCACTGAGTTAATTTATAGCTAATACAACTGATATTTTACTCATTAACTCAACACATTTTTATTGAACCTGTACTCTGTGCAACACACTATTTTTAGGTCATAGAAGATATGAAAGGCGATGTAAAAATCACTGCCCCACTATGGTACTGGACTAATAACAGAGGCACAGATCAGTGAAATAGAACTGAATCGCTAGATATTGTCCTACTCACATACAGTCAGTTAATCTACCACAAAGGAGCCAAAGGTATTCAGCGGAAAAAGGAAAGTCTCCTCAATAAATAATCTTGGGAAAACTGGACAGCTGCATGCAAAAGAATGAAATTAGACTACTCTCTAACACCATTCACAAAAATTAACTCAAAATGGATTAGAGACATGGACGTAAGACCAGAAACCATAAAGCTCTTAAAAGACAACATAGGAAAGACTTTCCATGACATCAGTACTTTGGGGACTCAACTCCACCATCAAGGGAAGCAAAAATAAAAATAAACAACTGGGACTGCATCAAACTAAGGAGCTTCTTCACAACGAAAGAAAACATCACTAAAACCAAAAGGAAACCTACTAACTGGGAGGAGATATTTCCATTGGATATTTCCGACAAAGGCTTAATATCTAAAATATACAAAGAACTCATAAAACTCAACAGCAGAAGAACAGTCAATATAATAAAAAAAAATGGGAGGAGGACTTGGAGAGACACTTTTCTGAAGAGGGTATAGAATGGCCAACAGGCACATGAAATCATGTTCCTGCTAGCTGGCCATCAATGCAAATGAAATGCAAATTTAATGAGATATCAATATAACAATGAGATATCCCCTTATACGTGAATGACTTGCTATTATCCAAAGTCCGGAAACAACAAATGCTAGTGAGAATGTGGAGAAAAGGGAACATTTTCGCACTGTTGGTGGAAATACAAATTGGTACAACCCCCATAGAGAACAGTTTGGAGATTCCTCAAAAAACTGAAGATGGAAATCCCATATGATCCTGCAATTCCACCTCTGGGCATCTACCCAAAAGATACAAAAGCACCCCTCTGCAGAGATGTATGTGTTCCCATATTTATTGTGGCCATATTCCCAATAGGGAAGAACTGGAAATTACCTAAGTGCCCAGCATCAGGTGAATGGATCAAGAGGATGTGGAACTTATATACAATGGAATACTACACAGCCTTTAGAAGAGTTGAAACCCTGTCATTTGAATCAACATGGATGGAACTAGAGGGGATTATGCTAAGTGAAACAAGTCAAAAGAAGAAAGATAGATACCAGATGACCTCACTCATAGGTGGAATATGAATAGACAAAACAAAGGAACAGATGAAAAATAACCAACCTTGAAACATTTGCAACAGAACTGAGGTGACCAAAAAGGAATGGGGCAGGTGGGGGCAAATGGTGGCAGAGCCCACTGGACAATGGAGAAGAACACTTGGTGATTTGGTGGAGGGCATGGTGTTTTGAAATACAGCTAAGAAATGGAGACCCTATACATAGGAAATTATTTTAATGTGTAGAGTGACTACAACAATAAAAAAATAAATTAAAAAATATCACTGCCCCCAAAGGACACAGTTTAGTGGCTGAAAGAGGTCAGGAAAATAATAATGTGATGAATGCAATGAGAGAGAACTGTTTTTTGGAGAGAATTCAGAGTAGCTAGTACTTTTAATGGAAGTTAAGGGAAACTTTACAATGGAGGTTAAACCTGAGCTGAATCTTGAAGAATGAGAAGTAACCAAGAGACCAGGCTGAAGTAGTTTTTGTAAAGCCATGGAGGTATGAAACATCATGGAATGTTCTTATAACTACAAAGATTAGTAAGGATAGGATATAGAGTATTGTAGGAAAGTGCTAAGTAGAGAGCCAGTACATTGTTACAGCACCAAGCAGTAGGAGTATTTTTCTGCAAGCAGTGGAGACACTGAGCTTTTTCATTTTTTATTATTTTTCATTTTTAAAGGAAAGGTGTAGGCAGGAATGACGGTGACTAAGTAGGCAGGCAGGAAGAGAGAAGAGGAAGAAACATTTATTTAGTAGTTTATCTTGGTTGTTTCCCTTGGTACTGGGTCTTGAACCTCCGTCCTTGGGATGTATGCGAACTGCACCTGATGGACTTATCTGCTAGGCCACCAGGGCAAGTAGCAGATTTTTTGTTTTTGTTTTTTTTTTTTTGCTTTTTTAAGAGAAGAAGGAAGTGAGAGAAGGAAGAAGCATTTTAAGGAAGGATGACAGGAAGGAGAAAGAAGTACTTTTATTTGTTTATTTGTTTTAGTTGTTCCCCTTCCCTGCCTGGCACTGAGTGGCACATCCAGATGCTTGGACACTGCATGGTCCACAATCTAGTCCCTGGTTTAGCACCTGGGTCACTGGGGTGTGCTGACTTTAGGTTTTAAATAACAAAAACAAACATATGAGGAATGCTGTATTGATATATAACACTGTTCTAATACCAGACTGAACATACCATTGGGCAGAGACCTTGTCTCATTTTTCGTTATCTGTCCCAGTACCTCACACAGTGGTTGAGATGCAGTTGGCAATTAATATGTGACTTTTGGATTGATATAGATTATTTTAATGGTCACTTATTATGAAACCCAATCCTTACCTTTTCCTCCTCCATGTGCACATTAGATTTTTGAGTAGACTCCTACTGGCATGTTGAACTAAAAGCAAACTCATCTTCTGTGACCTTAATCAGCAACAACTACATGTATATAAATGTAAAACTATTTGTCAGGTACCTGTGTGCTGCATATGTGCCAGATATCAGAGTCAAAGTTTGGCCTTGACATCTGCTCTTTTAGTGAACACCTTAGCGAGATGTTGCTTTAAAGCTGCACTAGTGAGTGCAGTTTCCTAGACATTGGGAAGTGAGTTGTAATAAACTATCCAGTGAACACTAACATAATACAAACAGGTGGATTTTATGTAGTAATAGAAATTCAGCATTTAGGCTAAGTCTGCCATTGTCCACAGCACTTAACATTAATCACTTTTGAAATTGGTCCAAAAATAAACCATTCCCTCATTAACTGGCTTCAGAGAGTAAAGGCCCATACTTGAAATGCTGCTTTAAAAAAAATTTTCTTTAATGTTATCAAGTAAAAAAACAATTTTGGCTTATTTCAGTTTGCCCTATCAAAGCTTAAAATTAGTCACAGATTATTGAAATTACCAGAGTTTGAACTTTAGTTGGTAGACACACAAACATACACACAATATGGAATTATTTTCATGTGGAACTCAGCAGATGGGATTGAGATTCTGCTAAATTGGAGTGAATATTAAATAAGTTTAAAAGAACAAATGGAAATGATTTGGTAGATCATATGAGATAGATCATTGTGCCCATGTGTGACAAAATCAGGGTAAAAGTTAGGGTGCACAACTCCTTTTTCCTCCAATGCCCCGTCTTTGCTTTTCCCATCAAGGAAGACTTTTTAGCTGAACTGTGTCTGCTCAGCTGAACACTACGTATGTCATCCTCTCTTCTAGCTAAATGTGGCCATCCAACCATCTTCTGGTCTCTAAAATATGACTACAGGTTCTATGTGCTACATCAGGATTGTTTGCTTAAATGAAAAGGGTATGTCCTTTCCTTCTTTTCACCCTTCCTCATCATTCCACTTCAACAATATAGATGACAGCACATCAAGATATGACAGGAAGACAAGATTGAAAGAACCTTGGTCCCAACAGCATTGTGATTATTTTTGATCTTTGTGAAACCAACCAGAATTGTAACACATTTGGGAAGCAGGAGGAAGATGTGTCAGTCAAGTGCCTTTGTGTTAGAAATATCAGAACCTCAGTCCAGACTGGTTAGAACAGTAAGGAAATCTATTGACTGATGGACCTGCAAAATTGACTGGTAGATAGGCTTCAGATGTGATTTAATCCAGTGATTTAGAATGTCTTTAGACTGTGACACTTTCTGTCCATAATACTTTATACCTCTCTTCCTCTACAGGCCCTCAGGATACTGCTAGCAACTGTAGTTTTGGTAACATCCAGTGTGGGGAGAGACCCTCTTGTTTTTCAACCATTGAATAAAGAAATTGAGTTTAATTTTGATTGGAACAGTGTTAGGTCACACATCTAATAACTGAATTAGTCATTATGGTCAAGATAATGATGTGCATTTACTGACTTAACTTTGGCTTATCAGTAATTGTGGTGAAGAGGAGATATTATCTTGTACAACTTAAGCCAGTGAACATCTTTAGGACTGGAGGAAGGTTCAGTCCAAACAAGATTCATGTTTACTCTGTGGGAAAGGGGTGTAATGGTTGCTTGGGAGGCATCCAGAAAATATACATTATTTATGTGGCTTAGGAGTGAGTACGCACACTATGTGTATACGGTTGGACAGGGCTCTGCAGAAAGTGATTGAAAATAGTGATCAGGATTTTATATATAATTTGAGTATTGAACTAAGTCTAGAGCAGACCTCATAATAAGGTGATTTTAAAAAAAATACTAATACAACAGAAAGTGTATATCAATGTAATAACCCCTAAGAGAGTCTGAGGGAATGAATGTATGTCCGGATAGTTTTTTTTTTTTTTTATCTTATTAAGGTGTGTGAATATGTGTGTATGGTTCTGAGAAGGTAATGGAACTTTGGTGAATTCTCCGATAAAAGACCCAGGGCACAGGAAACACAGATGTTTGATTAAAAATACATATACATTTATATATGGTAATTTGCCTCTGACTGGATTTCTAAGGTTATAAATTGGATATTTGTTGGTGATGTTGCCTCATTTTGATGTTGCTTGAATTATCTAGACAACACAATCATCTGCTTTACCTTTGCTAGCAAATTTGAAATCTGGCCTGGTGCTTCTCTATCTATGAAAAAAAGGATTTCATTTAAAGTTTAACCCCACCTTTGATAGTGAGAGCAGTTGAAAATAAAGGTGGAGCCTATAGTTTACATATTCTCAGTCATTTTACTGTGCCGTCTGTGCCTCTGTTGTTTAACAGGATGAGCAAAATAGGGAAATAAAATTTCTGTAGAAAAAAATTTTAATTTTGTTTAGTAAAGAATAAAATAGTACATACTATTTAAAATGTGTGTTCTGTGTTCATTGGTAAAGACAACTATGTTAATTCTTACGTTTCTCAGTGAATCTTCTCTGATGTATGTTCTTCAAATTTTTAGTTTTAGGATTTCTCCCTAAGACAGTCATGGTTTGGCCTTGGAGCCATAGTGGATCAGTTACCTAAAACAGTATTTTTAGAGCTTTAAAGTATCAGACTAAGTTGTCACAGGATTTCAGGGAAGTTTTCATTGTCTTAGGACTTTGCTGTTGGCAAAGGAAGTAATATATATCATTCCAAACCAGCATGACACAGAATAAAAAGGGAGCTTTTGCGTTCACTCTGGAAGCAACAAAAGAAAACCACCTTTTAAAAATTCTCTTCACTGAAGAAAAATATTTACTGGAGCTAGTAAATAGGGAAAGAATTATTGACCATTTCTTGCTTGCTTCTAGTACTTGCTTGAAAGACTCTGCATTTTAAATTCTGTTCTTATAATTTTTTGAGGTTATAATATTCACCACTAATTGTGATTGTGTTAAAAATGTGTTGACTACACCTTGGCATTTCTGATGAAATTGGAATGACAGTGAAAACTAAGAAACCGTGAAATTTTGACCATCTTTTCAGAATGGAGCCATAGCATTTTGGTTCTGGTTTAAATTCCCTGGTGATGCTAAGGCAGTTATCATCTTGTGTTTTTATTTTTCTATTTGGCTTTCACATCAACTTATACATACATATACATACATACGTATATTTAAAGGATCTGTTATTGAATGACAAAAGGAAAAAACATTAAATACAGAATTGTGCAAAAAATATGAACAGAAACATCATTGAAAAATACAGATACAAGCAAACTTGAAAAATAAGTATGTTTATATAATTCATAATCAGAGAAAATGGGATATTACTTTTGTGTATCTGATGGCGACATTTTCAGCTGTTGCTAATACGCAGTGCTGACCAGGATGAGCAAAGCAGGGACTCTTACGTTGTTGGTGCAAATCAGTACAGTATTTTTAAAAGAAATACTTGATGGTATTTCTTAACAGAACAAAAATGCTGTTTAATTTAGCAACCCCAGTACTAGAAATTTATCCTTTGGAAAAAATTTTCAAAAAACATGTATGTTTTCATGTATAAATTGAAGTTGCTAGAAATTCATCGAAGTGCCATTAAAATAAAATGCTGAGAAAAAAATTAAATGTCCACTAATAGGGTAAATGATTACAATATATTCATACAAAGGATTATTTCTGAATCATTACAGATTTGAGGTAGATCTATAAGTGCACATGTAGAAAGAACTCTGAGATGTATTATTTAATAAGAAAGAGCATATATATATGCAGCAATAATTAATCCCTTTGTTTAAATAAGGAGGAAGAGACTTAGATATAGGTTTAGGGAGAGAAAAAAGTTAAGAGATTGATTTAGGATAATGTAGACATTTAAGAATTTTTTGGAGGGCACACAAGAATATTCAACAATGAGGTATTAGAAGAGAAGGGAAGCATTATTCTTGCCATCTTATGTCTTTTGTCCTCCTTGTATTTTCAACCACACACACATATAAGCATTATACAAAATCACCTAATCTACACGGGATGACAGCCATGCCAGTCCTGCCACCAGTCTCTTCTCTTACTCTCTTATTAGAGGAGTACATGTAAGCCATGCTTGCGACTGTTTCTTTATTGCTGAATTCACTGTCAGGTAAAAGATACACAGAAGAGTAGAGATAAAAATCTGCCTTCCAGTTGCTAATCCTAGTAGTCACCAGTGTTTATTGAGTGACAGTTGTGGTGGGTGCTTCCTGGGCATTGTCTCAGTTCCTGCTCACAGGGATCATGAGATTACTTTCATTTTCATGACTTTTGACGAAAGAATTTTACCATTTGGGACTATATGGGTGAACTCAGAAGACATTATGCTAGGGATAAGTCAGTCACAGGAGTACAAATACTGCATGATTCCTCCTATATGAGGCATCTAAAGCAGCCAAAGGCACAGAAGGAGACAATAGAATGATGGTTACCAAGGGACAGCAGGAGGAGATATGGGGAGTTGCTCAGTGACTATATAGTTGCTGTTAAACAGGATGAGTCAGTTCCAGAAATCTTCTGCACAACATCGTGCCTATAGTTAACAGTAAGGTATGTGGACTTCAAATTTTGTTAACAGGGTAGATCTTGTTATGTTCTTACCACAAAAAACAAACAGTGACATAAACTTCGGCGGTGATAGATGCTTGTTACTTGTTTTGTGGTGATGGTAACACATGAGTATAGAGATTTCCAGACTCATCACATTGTATGTAATGTGTGTATTTTTTCTACACCAATCAAGTTGAGAAGGGAAAAGAGAGTGGACTGGGGTTATGGAGATTTAGTTCCTTGCCCAGACTCCTACCTAGCTAATAAGGGGTGGGTCAAGTGTTCAAGTCCTGGGTCACTAAGCACAGTTAGAGCATTCAACACTGTCACCCTGCCTCTGTTGCGTTCCTCAGAGCCCGGCTCAGCAGTGGAGCTCAAGTAGTGCCTGGGTCAAGGCAAACCAACTTGTATGGCTTCTCTTTCTTGATGGAGATGTGTTTCCGGCTCCAAGTACTTACTCAAATGGACTTTGGAAATGCAGTGCCTTTATAAGCCAAGAACTGTGTGAACTTAGTGTTCTTTTCTGTTTAATAATACGTGTACAGCAGGAGTGCCTTAAGTACTTCTTGATTACTTTCCCCAAATAACGTCTGATTGTTCAGTTTTATGGTTGGCAGAACTATTTTTGGTACTTCAAAGGTGTATTTTTGGAATTACTCATTTTGCTTTAGTTGGGTTACTTAGTTCTGACAGGATGACTCTTAACAGCTAACACAGTTACCCAGGCATAAAGCTATTTTTCCCTCTGAATGGCTGTGCTGCTCAGATAACAAAGGTGAAATAATTGGCCAGAAGCTAATGCTGATGATGGAGTTTAGCCTACATGATCATCAGACTCTTAACAGAAATTAAAGGGGAGTCTTCCATACATTATAAATTTTTGCCTTTTTGTGCTCTTCCCTCTTCCTCATCCTGCTTCATTATCATATACTCTTAATTGTTCTCATAACTCTTTCTGCTGTACCCCCAAATCCAGAAATGGAAGGGGACCTTGCTAAGGCCAGTTATAATCTTCCTTACTAATAGTAATAGTGATAATGATAAAATGACTATTCCTTATTATCTGTTATGAGCCATCTATTGTTGTAAGTGTTTTATATTCAGTACCAGTTGTTTCTGGGCATAGAAGAAAGGAAGATGCTCTGGCCTGCTTTTCTGCTACTAATAATCCTAGTTGTAAATGCCATTCACAGATTACTATGAGGTGGGTGTATTCACTCCATTTTATAGTTGAATAAAGGTTCTAAAAATTGTGCCCAAAGGCACATAATAGCAATTAGTGTCAATGAAATTCAAACCTAGGCCTATCTGACTCCAAATCTTGTGTTCTTTTCATGAACTTCTGTTGAGTTAGGTTCTCACCTGGACCATATTAGAGAGAAAGGTAGGATTAATAGTATCTATCAAGGTACAGATCCCCTTTTCTGCTCTGTGCTGGTGGTGGCTCTTACTGGGCCTTGACTTCTTTGGACTACTGATGGCATCTCCCGAGAGCGTCTTTCTCTACTCTCCTGTTTATTGACTGGAAGGGAATTTTTCTGAGACCCTGTGGCCAACTAAGAAAAAGCACAGGGAACTATTTTGGAAGAAAGAACCAGGGACAGTTTCCATGGGTGGCCCAGTACTGTCCATGCCTTCTGGAGTTTGAGCCCCTAAAATATTTTCTCTCCTAAGAAAGGCCTTTGAGAGCACCACCTTGAGTATAAGTCAGGCAACACCGTATTGACCTCCGTGAATGGGTGGAAGGGAAGGCTGCACACTGGGAAAGGCAGGGATCTGAAGTCAGAGAAGATTAGTTCAAATTTCAGTTATAACACTTATGGACTGTATGATTTTAAGTTACTTTACCTTTTTTTTTTGTAAGACTCAGTGTTGTTTCTGTATAGGAGGGATAATAGTTATAGCAGAGAATGTGTGATGGGGACTAAATAATAAATTATTCAAAGTTTTTTTAAAGAGGATATTTGCCATTTGATAGGAAAATCAGATTAATTCTAGAAGAAATGTTAATTTACTTAAATACATTTCCAAACAGATGGGAGAGAAACAAATGTACTTAGGTAGAGACAAAGCACCAGATGACAACATTTATCTTGACACTTATGTCTTACGTGTTTTACTCTTGTTATAATTTGTCATATGGATTTTAAGCAATATGCTTATACCATTAGGTGCTAAAATTAACTCACAATACAAAAGAATGTTTTAAGAAGCAAAATTGAAGTAATGTTGCAGGAAGAATTAAGCTTAGAAGCTTGAGCATCAATACATTTGATTAGATGAACAAAATGGTTGGGAAACACATTATTTTGTAAGTGGAAGAGTTGTCCAAGACAAAACCTGCAGTATTAAGTTTGGTAAAAGCTCAGCTATTTAGAACATAAACCAACATATTACAGTTATAATTCTTAGACACCTCACTGAAGCAGTATTTACCGGATTCATCCAGTGAGGTAAACTCTAGATCAAGTTTTGCAGGGCTGTGGGATCTATAAAAGCAGATTAAATTGGAAACTGAAGGATGATATCAATCAGGAGATTCAAGATGTCTCTCTATTATTATTTTCTCCACAGAATACAACACCAAAAGACATAATGACAAACATTCATGTATTTGACCACTTACAAACTAAAATGTATGTACAGCCAAAGATACCAGAAGTAAAGTTGAAAGTAGGAATAATGGAGATTCTAAAAACATAAAGGCACACTCAATAATCATATAGTTTCAACAAAAAATAGACCTAGCAGAAAATGTGCAAGAGCTGTGAATAGAACACTAAGGAAGAAATAAAAAATAGCCAATAAATATTTGTAAAGATTCACATACCCTTGCTGGAAACCAGGGAAATGCTAATTCAAACCACATAATGCCATTTTTTCTGGCCACCAGAATATTATGAGATTGCAAGATTCTATTACCTATTTTTTTAATGCTTCTCAGTTCCATACTGTTTTAATTATTAGAGGTTTTTAGTGCATTTTATTAGTTGGCGAGGGAAGTTTCTAGTCATTGCTTGTTTCTTTTTCTTCCTCAAGGAAGCAGCACTGTCCTGACATCCTGGGTGATGGCCCTCGGTCACATGCCCATGCTATTCAGGTGTCACTCACCCTACTCTCCTCTCCCTTTCGCTTCAGGGGAAAGCCTAAGGTTTGAGCTCACTTTTTGCATTACATCTGTGATCTGGAGTCAGATGGCTGCCCCTTCTCTGCTCCTTGAATGCAGCATTGTGTGAGGTTAGTCGACCAAAAATCAGACTTTTGGAAAGGATCCTATCTCACATCACACAGCTTTGAGCACCTTACCTACTCTTCCTCTTTTCCGTATGCCCACATTTCCAGTCATCTCACCTTCCACTCCTTTCAAAATTCAAATGATCTTATTTCCCAGTCTCCTGGGCAATGTTAATCCAGTCCCCATTCTGAGGTATGGCCCCACCAAGGAAAATTTACTACTTGTTTTTCTCTCTGCTTCCCACCCCATCCAGAATTTCAGTGAGTATTTTTTTCTGCATCATATTGCACATGCAGTGGAAACTTGGAGCTATTCATGATCGATTGACCAAAACACATATATGTAGGCATGTATGGAAGTAACCCTGCATAGGAATGAAGATGTAAAACTGGGTTAGAAATTTAGCTGAGTAAAAATAATAACAAAGAAAAAGAAACTTAGCTCAGCAGCCACTGTGTGTCCTTGAACCATTTTCTTAAACTCTTTCTTTCTTCATCCATATAATCAGATCAGCAGAGTTTTCCTTAAGCATTTGTTGTGCGATGTAAGTGAGATGATATAGACAAAGAATGCCAAGTGAACTAGGGAACCATCACTCAACAGTGTGTAACTGTCTCTACTGACTCTGATGGGTGTTAACCAAACATTCTCAAGAAAAAAGGAAACCTCGTGGCTGAGACAGGAAAGAGAAAAATTGCAGGGACCTGTAACTGCTGCTATCTGACAACATGACACAGCAGTATTGCAAAGGTGTTGGTGAAGCTGTATCTTTTTTGCTGTAATAGAGCAGCTATAAATTAGGATCTGGACCTGAAAAACTTAGAAAAATTGCTTCTTAGAAAATCATGCTCACATATTATTCCATCTTACCCATTTAGTTAGACTTTGCCTCTTTATTGGCATAAAAGGCTTAGCTTCTTTCCATTTCTGTGATTGTGTTTCGTTGGTGCTTGAAGATGCTTTGCCTCTGTCAGTCCAGGGGAGACTGCACTCTCTGAATTGGGAGTTATTTCATCTTTTCAAATTCAATTCTTCCTCTCGGTTCATTGTAAAAGAAGAGTCAAAAATGAAGGATTAAAGTGAGAATATGCTTTCTCCTTTCAGTACCTAGGTTTTGTTGGATAGAGTTACTGGGTAGCTATCTTTCAGAAACAATGCCTCTATCACCCTACTTTCTGTACTGTGAGTCCATATGCTCTTTCATCATGTCTTCACAAAATGTCCCTCTATATCAGGGGTGTTTCAAAATCCATGTTATTTTATTTTTTAAAAATAATTTTTAATCTGCTTACGTCAGCATTTTAAATTTTTATCAAATCATGTATACAAGGAATTCAATGTGTAAGAAAAGTAACTTTTAAATGATGAGGCTCTTTAGATATGCTTATAATTTGTAGATACCTCAACAGCAAGTAATAATAGAAATAGGTCCTATCTATGGTTATTTGGAAGGAAAATAAGTAAGTACCAGTATGGAATATCTTATGACCATCATTTTATGACAAGTGGTATGAATTCTGAGAACATGGTGCTAGAGACTCAAAATTATGCCCCGACTACAACTGAGTAAAGCATCAGCATATACAGTAACAACAGTTGGAACAGAATAGTAGCAGGACATAAACAGCTGATGGTGGAAATTTTGAAAATTTATGTTTCTACAAAAATGCTAATATCTATGGTGAAGTTATTAAAAAAGAAAAAAAAGAGGTCTGTTCAGACTGCTCTGAACAAGTCAAAGGGAGGTGGCTGAGTGATGGGTAGCCTGGGCTCTGGGTCAGTGAAACCTGGGTTCAGATCCCACCTCACCCCACCCTCCAACCTGTCCATGTGACCTTTGTCCAGACACTGCCTTTTCCTTATTTACATAATGGGCATAAGACACCAGCTCCACCAGGTTGTTGGGGGACTAAATGAGATAGCAGAAGTAAAAGGTACTTGTATGGTCTGTTCATTATTTTGATGTAATTAGTGCATATGATTATACTGATAAACATGCCTTCTATGTAGTTGCCATCCCTGGAGTAGCATCCAGTGACTGTGTAATGGTGCTGTAAGGAAAAGGGGACATGAAATTAGAATTTGAAAGGCTTCTGCTGTACTTCTAAAACAAATGCCTCCACCTCTAACCTCATTTCAGCTGCAAGGGAGGTGAATAAATATTTGTCAAACTAACGATTTTGCAACACTCTGCTTATATTTAGTTTCTTTCCATGATATGAGGATTCATTGCTACCAAAATGAGCTTATGTTTTGATAACCCACAATTGCTCAGTTTTTTATTTGTGAGGAGCAATGCAAAGAAACAAATAGAAATGGAGTTGGGGGAGATAAAAAGAGAAGGGGAGGGAGAGAAAGAGAGAAGGGGAGGGAAGATAGAGGAGAGGAGGGGAGAGGAAGGAGAACTGGTGAAGTATATGAGATTGGAGATCTGCGGCTTTCTGTTTTCATAGCTTTTTCACTCAAGTTAAGTGGTTTTCTTCCATATTTTCTCTTGAGTATGATAAGCACCAGCTTTGATTATTCCTAAATGGTTGGCCTTGACCTAACTGCTTATATTTTATGTTTTTTCTTCCCCAGAGCTTCCTCTCAGTTTCATGACAGTTGGATATAACGATATATTAAGTTTTGTTAATGTCGGCCTTTGATTTCCTTTCATTTAGTTGAATTTCTTTGCTTTTTTTGGTTATGTTTACACAAATGAGAAAGCTAGGTATCAGTACAAGCATTGCATCACTTCTCCAGATTGCAGGACAGAACTTGGCGCCACCTCTTCCTTGGTGGCATCTGCAAAGACCTCTTTCACAGCACAAATCACAGTGCCCTCTGTCAACCAGTTCAACTCTCCTAGCAGCCTGAGAGTTCCTCGAGGACAAGGGTCATGTCTTTTCATCTTTTATCCTGAGTACTTAATAAAGCAGTGCCTGGCACAAGGATGGTGAGGAAGGATGAAGACCAACATGTTCAGGAAATGCCAGTAAGTGCAGGATTATTAAAAATTTTATTTCAAGTCCTGGTAGCAATTAACTGTAGGCAAGGAACACAATATTTCTTGGTTTAAATTCCTGCCCTGCTATTGACTAGTGATGTAATCCTTGCTAAATCATTTAATATCTTTGACTTACTGTTCTCCTCTGAGATGGCAGTAGAGGTAGCGGGAGGAAGCAAAGCATGAGGTTATGAGAACCATTAAAGAACTTAGTGATATGTAGATGATTTAAATGCATATGCATAGAGCTGGACTGGATTCCCTAAAGGAGGTCAGGCAAATTCTCAGAATCACTAAGCAGCTTGGTAAGAAAGTCAAAACACCATGAAAATGCCTGAAAAACAAACATTATGTATCCGGAGGAGATGATGATTTTCCTCATGTGCTAGAAACTATTTTTCCATTTTGTATTTAATAGAATAAGAATGTTAAGGATTGTCTCCTTTGCTGGTTCCAGCTCCTCAGTCCACACCTGAAATGTGGTCTGGTTCCTTGGGATTCATCTGTTCCTTTCTGTAGCCTTCCCCATGACCCCATTGACAGCTGAGGCGCTACCTGCCACATTCACCTGTTACTCCACTCATTTGTTCTGAGGTGGTTTATTCTTATTGGATGCCAAATTGAATTGATTTTCTGTCTTCCCAAACCTTTTCTTCTCTTTGCATATGGGAATCATATTACCCTCTACCCAGTTAGCCATGCCCAGAACTTGAGGAGCATACCAGACTCTTTGCTCACTTACAGCTTTTACACCAGGAGACAACAAATCTTGTTGGTTTCTCTTCATTTAACATCTTTTAAATCTACTCACCTCATCCCCAGTGTTAGTGCTCTAGTTCAGGTCTTTGCTGCTGAACCACAACTACATCTTCTATCTTGTTCTTCCAGTTTCCAGACTTCCCTGCTCCTAGTTTTTCCAGAGTTATTTCTCTGAAATCTGATCTGGTTTCCCCCGCTTAAGACCCTGCAGTGACTTCCCGTCACTATTGCAGTAGGTCCGAGGAACTTATATGACCTATGAAGCCCTTCCTGACTAAATCCTCTAGGCTCATAACCTGTGTCTCTGCACCTCTACTCTGTTTGCTCTGCCTCGGGGAACTCATACTCATTTTGTCCCTTATATTTGCTTCCAGGACTCTCTACCCTAATGGCTTGATTACTGGTTGTTGCTTTTTTGTAAACACTTGCTTTTATTTCAGGATTGACTTTTCTTTCAGTTGACCTGCCTACGCAATCCTTTCTATGCCTACTGTGTTCTGGACAAACATCTTAGTGTGTGTAACGTTTTATCTGACACTTTTATTTACAAATTTCTCTTGATCATATACACCAGGAGCTCCTGAAAGAATTGTAAAATATTTGTTGTATTATTCCGCTGTCTGGCACAGAGCAAAGCATGCAATGAGTACCCAATAAAACATTGAATGAATGTATGAATAAGCATGATCTGAGACTCTTAGAACTTACTGTGACTTGAACAAATCATGTAGTCCAGCAAACAGTACTTTTTCATCTTGAAAAAAATTGAGTGTAAAATTTTTATGATATATACCTGTAATCCTCAGATATATAGCTAAATCTGAGAATCAGAGAAAGTCATTCATTAATTCAATATGTAGCTTAAACTACTGTGATGAACAAAATGTACATGACCCCTGCTGTCGCAGAGTTAGAAAATGGTGTAAAAAAAGTAAAATTACTACTGTGACCAGTGCTTCAAAACAGCCACTTGGGGCCATGAGAGTCTATGATAGGTCTACTGACCTGGTCAGAGAAGTAAGGGGAGCCTTTTGATGTGTGGGCAGAAATCTCAAGGATGAGGAATAACTGATAGGTAAAGGGAGAGGAAGTATTTTGCAGGCAGGGGTTATCAGAGCATCGAAAGAATTGAAAGTATCCAGTGTGCCTGATATGCAGAGAGCAAGGGGTGAACGTGGAGAAAGCACTCAAGAGGCAGAAGGAGGCTGCATCTTGCAGCCCTGACATGGCTCAGAGAAGACACAAAATCAGTGTTAGTTTTCCTTGACTTTCCTACATCTTTGATTTCTAAATACTTAGAAAAACCTGGAGGAAAAGTATAATTCTGTTTTGCTGAAGATGTAGAGTCATCTCATTAGACATCCACACATCCGTCATGAAAAAGAGGACATCCCTTTAGTCCTCAGATTACTCCTGAAAAGACCAAAGTGCTGGGATCCAGAGTCCAGCATCAAGTTTCTTCAGCTGAGCCAAAGTAGCTGTCATTGACCTCTCTTTTATTCCAGGAAGAGATTGTTTGGAAAGAATGCCACCAAGTAATGACCACAGGGAAGAAAGAACCAGTGGTAGGTACCAGTCATAATTGAAGGGTGTTTAAGCAATGCCTCTAGGTCAGCACAGACTTAAAAAGGAGATTTATAAAATGCAATGTGGTTTCATTTTTACAGTTTGAGCAGGTACATAGTAAGCTCTGATTCCAATAGACAAGTAATTGTTACTGGGAGGGGAGGAAGCACTGAGGGATTGTTAAAAGTCTGAGAGTCAAGATGAAAGACAGACACTAATAGAAAAAGCAAGTAGACTATCCAGGATTTTAGGGTAGGTATGTATCTAAACCAAGAGATAATGGATGAACCATTATGCCTACAATGAGGTGTAGTAATTGCTCTTCTCCTATAACGTGGCATCAAACAGGTGAAAGGCGGAGTCTGCAGGCTCTTCTGTGATGTGGACAGGATTCGAATTTTGAGGTTCCCATGCCCAGAGGCCACATTTGCTCATTCTGATTCATTCAGTCTTTGTAGATGAATGCCATGTCACCCCAAGATGAACACATCATTGCCTGTCAGTGATGGCAGGTGGATTATTTTTAGTTTGCGAACTATAACTCAGTAAATAGGATATCTGTGGGAGTTTCAGGTGCTGATTAATCTCACTCCTTCCCCTCTGAGTTCTGAACCAATCCAGTTGGATTTGAGTTTACATCTTGGCTTTATTTTTGGTGAACCTGGTTTGGAGAGCACAGCCTGGACATACAGTGGTGAAATGGGCTATTTACTCCTGAAATGAATTTTCCTTCCACTCCCCAGCAGAGTCTCCAGCTGGGTGAATGAGAGAGGGGATATGCAGCTCCAAAGGAGAGTTAGAAAGGGTGAGAGAAGGAGCATCTAGAAGAGAAATTGAAGATCCTTAACTCCACCCAGCAGACGAAGGCTCAGCCTCTTCCTTAGGGCAAGAAGTCAATCAAATAAGGTAGGGAGAAGGGATAGCGTTTTCTCCCTCAAACACAAGATGAAGAAAGTTTCTATTTTATGGATCTTGTCTGAAACAAGGAGAGAGAACAACGGCTTGGCAACTGAAGTTTGTCTCACAAGTGTTGGCATAAAGTATTCTTCAAGATGCAACAGATTTTTAATTGCAAAACAAAAATGAAAGTAACAAAGATGAGCTAAACCTGATTATAATATGGCATCTTATTGAATCAGATTTTATTTAATTATTTTATTATTGGATATGATTTATATTGACTCTCAATTTAGAATTTATTCCTGGGTGCACCATTATGGCTCAGGCAGCTGAGGCACCGGAGTGCAGAATAGGTATAATCGAAGGTCCCAGGTTTAAGACCTAGCATTGAAAAAACAAAAACTGAATAACCAACTAACTCACTAAATAAATGCATAAATAAAGATGTTTCTTCCTTCTTCCTTCCTTCCCTCCTCTCTTTAAAAAAACAACAAAGTAAATACCCAACTTAATTGAAAGGGAGCAGTTCAGACTTCAAATGGCTTCACTTCTCTAATAACTTCTTGTCGGTTATTAGAGACTACTTGCTGTTCTATGAATGAATGTCTTTTTAATAAGCTGAGTTACTAGTTCATAATTTTTATAGCTTATTTATAGGGTGTATTAGAACATATGATCTTGATATTTGTCATAAAACAGAGTACAAAGTCTCTTATTTTTGGTCTGGAGAAGCATCTTTTGGAATTTCTGTTCAACATTTGTTACTCTGTGTTCATAACCTCACTCTGCCTCAGTTTTTCATCTGTAAATAGGAATAATGAATAATATATACCTCACAGGGCTGTTAGAAGGACTGGGTGAATTGGTACATACAGAGGATTTAGAACAGTGTGCGATACAAAATAAACAGTTCTAGAGAGATGCATCATACTCAGAATGCTGCAATAGGATTTGTCAAGATTAGGTAATATTAGCTGCTATCTAAAAAGTGAAAAAATATGTAATTTTACAAATACAGTAGAGATTTATTTCTCATTTATGTGTAGGCTAAAATGTGTATTCCTAAGCAGTAAATAAGTGGACCTTAAATGGTGTTACCAGGACCCAGGATCCTTCTATATTTTGGATATGTATCTGTATCTATATACAGATATATATGTACATATATGTATGTATGTTGTTTTTTTGTTGTTTCTTTTAAAGAAAAAGTGCAAGCAGGAATGAAGGTGAACAGAGGCAGGCAGGGAGGAAGAGAAAGGAGGAAGAAGCACTTCATTTTATTTAATTGTCCATCTTGATTGTTGCTCCTGGCCCTGGGTCTTGAATGGGGGCCTTGGAATGTATGTGGACTCTGCCTACTGGACTAGATCAGTAGGCCCCCAGGAGAACCTCGTTCTATGTCTTTAATAGAAATTTTTCAAGGTTACATGGACTGAGACATTCAATCAAAAGATAGTGGAAGAGAGGCGGCTGAGATACTCCCTTTTATTTTGTCACGTGACTTAAGGGAGCCCATTGCGTGCACGTGTGTGTGTGTTCAATAATTCCCAATTTACAGAAGAGTTATAAGAATGGAGAACATCTAAATACCCTTTCTCTTGATTGAACAGATTAATATTTTGCTGCATTTAATATTATTCATTAATATTTATATGTACATTTAGACTTTTTTGAATCATTTGAGTAAGTTGCTACATCATATTCTTTTTAATTATTCATTGTATATTTCCTAAAAACAATACTCATATAACTATAAAATATTTATCTTTCAAGATATTTAATATTAAAATGTTTTAATCTGCAGTCCATATTCCAAGTTTTCCATTTGTTCGAATAAAATTCTTTATTTTATTTTTACCCCTCAAGTATAAGAATTCATCTCAGAATCACATTGCATTTAGTTGTCATGTCTCATAGTCTACTTTGATCAGAAACAGCTCCAAAGCATTTTTGTTTTTCTTTTTGTATACAGACCATTATTTTATGGTACTCTTTAATTTAGGTTTGTTTTCTGTTGATTAGACTCAGTTTATGCAGCGTTGGCAAGAATATTACAGCCATGAGTAACGTGCCCTTTCAGGTATGTGATAGCTGTCCATAGTTGCCCATGCTGGTGATACTAGTTTTACGTATTCAGTCAAGATCTTTTCTAGTTTCTCTATGGTATGACTGCAGATGTTTTCCCTTGCAACTTACAAGTAATCTGTGGACATTACTTCTAAGACCATGCTAATTACTTGCTCATCAAGTCCTGCCTTATAGATTTACCCTCTATTGACAACTCATGCCCAGACCAATCTTGCATAGCATTGTGTCAATATATTGGTTTTTTAATCCCTCCACAATTATACATGCTATAAAGCCAAGTTACTGTTCTCCCCTATATTCTTTCGATAACCAGATGCCTCCAGCATTCCCTATGTCTGGTACTAAACTCCAGTGATACAAGGATAAATTAAACCCTGTTCTTTAGGAAGGACCAAGGCCAGACCAACGTGAAGAAATACACCAAGAAGCAGTTACTCTTAAATGTGAAAATTTTGTAGATTAAGAGCACACCATTTAAGAAATTACAGGTTACTATAGCTGGAGGAGAGAATGTCTTTAGATTAGATTAAATGACACTGGAGAGAGGGTCTTTAAGTCTATGGAAACAGTGACAGAAGTAGTTACTAAGCATATTCAAAAACTACAGTAACAGAAAGGTTATTCTTAAGACTGTAAACATCAAAACTGCCTACCACAAAGTTCAAAGAAATGCAGTTCATTCATCTACTTAACGACATAATGAACATCTTCAATGAGCTAGACTTTATTCATATGGAAATACTCAAGAAACTTACAACTTAGCCAAAGAAGTACACAAGTGAACAACAAAAAAGTCATTTAATGAGTGCCATAACAAATTTATATCCAAAGTACTGTGATAGCACTGGGGCATTCAGCTTCATGGAGAAGAGGGATAAAAAAGCGTTCTGGAAGCAGTGGCCACGTTGGAACTCAGGGTGGCATTTTTATCTATTATTATTCACCAAAACAAATTTTAGAGGTAATCACCAGGCTGTAGAGAAATGGACAACTTTATATTTTATCCACTGACAGCCACATAAATTGGCACAATATGCATCTACCCTTTTATCTGAGTAATTTTTTGATTAAAGTTTTTTGAAGGAACATTGCATTGTAACCTTATATATAATTTTAAAGTGTGCATCATCATAAGTTAACAAGTCAATATCTAATACAGCACATTAAGTTTGCCACCAACAGTCTAATTCTGTCCCTCACCATATAATTAAACCCTTCCACTCAACTTGCCCCCACCCCTTTTCTTCTATTAACCGATAATATGATTTACTATAGACTAAAAGTCTATTTTTGTTTGATTTGCTTCATTTGGTTTTTGTGTATGACACACATGAGTGAAATCTTGTATTATTTGACTTTTTCCTTACTTAATTCACAAAGCATAATTCCCTCTGTTCTGCCTATCTTGTTACAAATGGCAGGATTTCATCAATTTTTTTTACTGTGTAGTATTCCACTGTGGGTACTATGTATCTATGTCTCACTTTATTTTAGAGAAAAGGTATAGGCAGGCGTGAAGGTGAGTTGGCAAGTAGTCAGGAAGAGAGAAAAATAAGCATTTTATTTTATTTTCATTTAGTTGTTTATCTTGGTTGTTCTCCCTGTCCCTGGGAAACGGACCCAGGTTTCTGGGGTGTATGTGGACTTCACTCACTCAGAGGTGGCAGACCTAACTGCTATGCCATCATGTCATGCTATATATAGTACATCTTCTTTGTGCACGTGTGAATGAGCACTTAGGTTGCTTCATGTTTCCAGCTCTTGACTATTGTAAATAATGCTACAATAAACATTAGAGGTATCTATATCTCTTCAAATTGCTGTTTGGGGGGTAAACCCAGAAGTGGGATAATGGAAATATAGGAAATTTGTTTATTCATGTTTTTAAGGAATTTCCATATTACTTTCCATAATGGTTGCACCAATTTACACTCCCATCAGCAGTGCATAAGGTTTCCTTTTCTCTGCATCATTGACACTTGTTTCTAGTCTTTTGGATAATGGCCATTCCTACAGGTGTGAGATGATATCTCATTGTTTTTCTTATGACCTATTTTAAATTGGAGGCAAGTTATTCTCAAGTTCATTCTAACAGACTACATTTTTATTCTCCTCTCCTCCAGATTTTATATTTTTGGTGTGTTGCTGCTTCTATATGAGGTTTCATTTATTTTATAGAAATTCCTTTAGTATTTCTTACAAGACTAGTTTAGTTGTGATGAATTCCTTTAATTATGGTTTTTCTGGAAAGCTCTTTATCTTTCCTTCAATTCTAAGTGATAGCCTAGCAGAGTAGAGTATTCTTAGTTGCAATTCCTTTTCTTTCAGCACTTTGAGTATATTATACTATTTCCTCCTGGCCTGTAAAGTTTACACTGAGAAATCTGCAGACCTTATAAGTGTTCCCTTGTAGGTAATTCATTTTTCTCTGGCTGTTTTTAGGATTATTTATCTGGATTTTTTTTACTTTTTTAATTACAGTGTGTCTTGATATGTATCTGTTTGGATTTATTTTGTTTGGAACTTCCTAAGTTTGGATGTCTGTTTTCTTCCCCAGGTTAGAGAAGTTCTGAACTGCTATTTCTTTTGTTAAAGTTTTTGCCCTTTTTTCTTTCTCTTCTTCTCTGGAACCCCTATGATATGAATGTTATTTCTCTTGATGTTCTCTCATAAGCCTCTTACGTCCCTTTATTTTTTTAAATCGTTTTTTCTTTTTGATGGTCTGCTTGGGTGCTTATTTATCTCCTGCTTCATTGACTGGTTTGGCAGCATCTTTCAGGCTACTGTTGACCCCCTCTATTGTGTTATTTAGTTCAACTGTAGTATTATTTAACTTTATGAATTCTATTTGGAACTTTCTCATATTTTCTCTTTATTGTAGATCTTATTTTGCTCATCCATTGTGATCCTTGAGAATCCTCAAGACTATTTATTGCTTTGACATCTTTAGATAATTTGCTGAAGACTGTTGCATTAGGGTTTATCTCTGGAGTTGATGTTAGGATTTGATGTTAATTTTTCAGATTGAAGAGTATAGGCCTAGGGCAGGTGCTCTTGCTGCCAGGACCTAGGGAATTTAGGCTTCGGCAAGCAGGCGGGTTAGCCTTAATCTCAGGCAGGGGAGGGGCAGCTGTGTTTTGGACTCCTGGCGTCTCTCGTGATCCTCCCTGAGAGAACTGCAGCAGTAGATCTGGAAGCTGCACAGAGTAATCTTTGCAGTAAGGCACTCAGCTGCGTGTGCTGGGGCTGCAGGTCTGGCCACCTGCTGTTGTCTTAGCCATTGCTACCCTGGTGGCCATGTGAACGGTAACCAGGAGAATTAAGGGTCTTGCGGCCTTCTGCTGGAAGAGGGTGGAGGATTCTGACCTCTGATCTTATTCCAGTATAACATCTCTACTTGCTGACTCTTAACTCTAATATGGTATCTCCTAATACCAGTGCTACACAGAAAAAAGAGTCTAGAAGGACACCCAGCAGCCTCTCTACTCACTAGAAGGTGATACCTTTTTCTTATTCCTCCCTTTGACGTTTTTGATGCAATAAATGAAAATCCTTCAGTTAGATCTGTCTGTACTTCCATCGATCAGCTCCAGGACACTGTCCTGTGTTCTTTACTCCCAGAGTTGTTAGTTTCCAAAGGAAAGCCTCTGTTTTCCACACCAGGAAATATATATTCCCCTCTAGAGTACATTTCTTAGATACTGAGGCATTCAATGTCCCAGTGTCTGGGAAGAGGCTCTTTGTCACTGGTGTCCCTTCCAACCTTGAGTCATAGTGTCTGGGCAGCAATCCTGAAAAAGACTGGCTTTACCTCCCCTTTCTGATATTTTCTATCGCGTTAGCTTATATTACATCTAACTCTCTATTCTTTTTCAAAGGCTGTTGTTTATATCTAGATGCATTTTTGTTTTTTCTTTGGAGAGAAAATGAGTTCCTCCTGGGTCAAGATATTCCTTTCTTAACCACCTCAGCCTAGAGATGACATACTTCATTCATCACACAGTCTCACTTAGGAAGGAACTGGGAAATATCATCTCTGGCTGGGCAATTATATTCCAGCAACACCTACATAACCTGGCAGGGCAGGCAGCTGTCTTTGTTAAGGCTTTGAAGGAGGTTTCTGTTTATTATTGAAACAATTTCTCCTTGAAATGTTAATTCAGTAAAGCAATATAGGAGTGGTTACTTGGCCATCTTTGTCTCTTCAATTACTCAGAAAAAGATGGTAGTTAATTTTTTTTAGGAGTGACTTCTCGTTTTCTTTAGGAGTGACTTCTGATGCTTTGCTCGCCTTCTGGGGATATTTGTGGGTGTTTTGTAAGTTGGCTCTTGAGTGACTTTGCCATACTGCTCCTTAAAGCCGACTCTGGTGGTGGTGGAATGTTGTAATCAGATTTAAGGGAAAATTAAGAACACATATAAATACTAGATTCCACATGAAAATTACTTGAATTTCATTGACTTCCATGGTTTGATTGGAGGCTTTCGGAAAAAAAGAATTAAAGTGATAAAGTGAGTTTGATCAGTGTCAAGAGAGACTGCCAAATAGTTTATTTCTAAGTCATATTTCTGGCTTGAATTATTTGCCTAATTATTTCAGCCTCAATTTTGCTCATGTTGACACAGCTAAAACAGCAGGTGACACAACTGAAACTGCAGAGGTTGAAAGAAACTAACTCTTTGGAGCCAAATCATCATTATCTGTAGTGTTTTATGTATTAAACATTACTTTTATATACCCTTCTTCAGAGTTGATTCCTCATTCTACCAAGTGGGATTCAGAAAGCTTTGGAAGGAAATTTAGCGACTTTTAAAGTCAACTTTGTAAGAACTCACATGATTTTTCATAGAATAATAGTTGTTCTATCATTAGCTCAGTAGTTTCATTATGTTTTAGTTATATTATTTAAGGTATTTAAAACATACCTATCACTTAGGTGGAACTGACAGTTCACTACAGATAGTCTTTTGCCATAGTGTGGTTATTTGTCCAAGATTTGTAAATCTGACATACTACTTAACATAGATATATGCAGACTTGTTCTAATAAATTTCAATAATGGAAAAATAAAGTAACTTCCCTTTACTAACACAAAAGAAAGGCATAAGTAGATTAAAAACTTCAGATAATTTCAGTTCCTTATTTCAGTCACTGTATTCTATCATCCTATTATGATATGTCTTTCCCAAAAAGTGGCTAAAATGATATACTAAAGGATGGGTTAAATATTCATTTCTATGTTCATCTCTTATCCTTTTCTTTCATTATCTGTTGGCTAAGTTAATAAGATTCTCAAAAGCCAGGGTAGAAGGAAAAAGAGACAATCAGTTAAAAACTTAGATAACTCAGGTCCTGAATACCTGAGAAATGACAGAGCTCCTACCCACTTTTAACTTCATTTGCTGTCCCTGTTACATCTTAGACAGAGAAGTATCAGAGTTGGTAACTCAGGGGGCCACACTGTAGGTTCAGGAGACTTTTCACTTGATGGAAAAACTAATGGGAAATACAGCTTTCATGAGATACTTAAAGACTTAAACCAAAATAGAATATGTATTATCTGTAAGTGAATAGTTATTGGCTTAAAGTGCATTTGCTTTTTTTGCGCTAATTTATTTATCAGATATTAGCTTTAATATTAGAAGATATATAATAGATATATTACGCTTCCTTACTTATTCTTGGAACTCTAACATTAAATTTCACGATATAGTGCCATCTTTAGTTACTTAATTAGGTTTAATGAGACTGTTTTTAATTACAAAAATAAATGAAAGGAGTGTTTTTTTTTCTAACATAACTACTAGGTATGGCAATAGTTCATAGCTAATGAGACAGAGCACTTTTTAAACACATGTCTCATAGAGCTATGCTTTACTGTTTTGGGGGTCCTTACCTAAAAAGTCATTTAAAATAAAATATTTAATGAAAGGATAATGCAATTAAGACCTAATTTATGAACTACTTTAAGGTAGGGGCTAGATCCTCTCTTTTCAATTAGATCAAAGACTTTGTTTAAGAATTTTCTCTCTAACAAATTTACTATTGCATTAATTTATAGCCAACCACCTGAAATTCATTGCCCTGAAATTTTACTCTAACATTATTTATTAGAGATAGACTGCAGAATAAATTGGGCATAACTTGAACCTTATCTAAGGAGTGCAATGACTGACACACCAAAGTGCTCCTTCATCAGCCTGGATCATTTGCCTGGAGCTCACTGACAGGGATCCCAGAGAAATAGCTGCAGGGTTTCATAAGTAATACATCTTTTCATTTTTTTCTAAGCTTTAAACTTCCTCATCTCTGAAATAATGTATCCTTTACTGATTAGTAAGGATATTATTAGTAGGTTTCCCAGAGTCTTTGAAAATCTGAGATGTTAAATAAAGGGAGGACATGGGTTGTGTCTTAGTCCAGTTCTTTTTGGGGAATGATTTTTTTCATGCCCAGGAGCTTCCTAAGGCAGAAAGGGAGTAACCTAAAAGATGCACAGTCAGTTTTGTGATTTAGCATCTTATTAGCTAAGGAATTAGCCAGCAGCAAAGATTTCTGCGTAGTGTACTTTTTTCTTTTCTTAAATCTTAGAAGAAATTAGGCTGTTAGGGAATTTAGTTTGGATAGGTGTCAACTATTACTTTGACCTTCTTTTATTTCTTTGCTAGCACTCAAATTACCTGATAGAATGCTGGCAGAAGGAAGGCAGTTAAATGTACTTGTTCATCAGTTGCTGATCACTGTTGAACAATGCAGTTGGTATATAGTGAGCACATTTGTAAATCAAAATGAAGAATCAAAAAATCTATGAAGGAGAACACCATTCAGATGAAAAGTTATCTCAGGATTGTTCTAAAAAATAAAGAAGTAGCAGGTTGATTCATGCAGCATAGTTTTTTAAAAGTCAGTTACATGATATAAAAGTAATTTTTAATGTTCTGTAGATAAAATATCCGTTGATTGACTAAGCACTTTATTTTTCTAACAATTATGTTTGTCCTCAGTCTCCAGATATAAAAAGTAATTTTGATGCTGTTATCTTCAAATGTTCAATTCGTTTAGCTTTTGTAATTTCTTTTTAGTTTATATATTCTCAGAAGTAATTACAAAGGCAATAATAATAATAATAATGATAATGAATAGTTTATTCAAGTCTAAAATTATCTTTTGCAGTTTAAACGATGTTCCTTTTCACTGGGTTTCATATTGTCTCATCATTTTCAAAAGCACAGGGCAAAATGACATAAATCAACATGTGAGTAATTTTTCTGGGAATGTCTTGTCCTAGTCACAACTAGCATGATTGGAATTGCATGTAAGACTTATTTACTGATAAGGATGCTAAACATAAAGCACTTCAGTGAAGATTTTACCATATGGGTGAAGTTATCCCATTTCACTGTTTATTTGAAATTTATGGTGAGAATATTCAGTAAAAAATAATTTTATGACCTTCAGCAACAGTTTGGCATTTTATTATGAATTTATTTTCATGCTTGAAGATACAGCATTTTGTTGTTAATGTGCCTTACATTCTGCCTTGTGTATGCTGTATGTGGGTGTTTAATAAATACTACTTGGTGATAAGACTTAATATAGGCATGACATTTTATGAATGTTTATGATTCACATACCTCCAATGGTGCTCACAGATGCAATTGGGTTTTACTTTTATAAAAGTTAAGGTGCCAGCTTGGCACCTTAAAAAGCAATGCCTGCACTTCTTGCCAAGAGTTCAAACTGATGGGTTTGATAGAAACCCTTGCTTATTTAGTCTTAGTCAGCCCATTTGGTGAGGAGCCTACTGAACAGACTGCTGTAAAGGTTGTGGTTTTCATAGAGTCTTTGTCTCTACATGGCTCCCTGATTCAGCCCAGATCTTTTGCAAACGTGGGACCAAAATAGCAGCTGGGGAATGAGGATCTAAGTGGGTTCTCACATGTCTATTGTGCTCTCTTAGAAATCACTCAAAATGCATCCTGTTGATATTGGGTAATTTTGACATAGGAAGAAATGCTTAATTTTTAAATAAAGTATTCAAGGCTGCCAAGGCTTCTGGAAAATATCTCTGGTTTGAAAATCCAAGTCTTTATTTTCAAATACCTGTGATGGCTCTAATCACTATTCCATGAAATTCTTGTTTATATAAATAAAGATACATATATAGAAACATACATAAGACTTGACTGTAATATTAATATTTTCAGTGACAAATTTTGGGAAAGAACCATGTGAATGAATGAAGTTCTGAGAATTCTGAACTGGCTTTAATACAAACCTAGTACATTTCCAGAGCCCAACCATCTAAATAAAAGGAAATCATGCATTCAACATTGAAATCCTCAAGTTCTTTTTTGTTTTTGACTTTTGGTTTATTTGTTCTATTTATGTTCCTTATATCTAGAATCAACTATAGACAGTTTTTTTCTTAAGACTCAGATTTTGTTCTCTATCTGGAGAGGTTGCAACTCTGTCATCTCGGGTTGCCAGCCTGTCCTTCCCCGCAGTACTGCTCACAAGTCAGATATGCTCTGTATCCACTACACATTGTCCTTCATGTATATTCTGTCCATTAATTACCTTTCACCACAACTGCAGCCGATGTAGTACAAATTCCCGAAGGCAGTACCATGTCTTCACGTGTGTGAAGTGCTTATTGATGCAGTTTCCTTCCCAAAAGGATTTGAAGTGACCACTGACACATTAAAGCAGATTTTACTTTCCCCTGGAACCAGCCAAAAGGTGCCTAAGCTTTTGATGTCAGGAATGTATAGACTGTTGTGTGGTAAAGGCAAAAGAAAGAGCCTTTTTAATTTTAATTTTAAGTTTAATCTTAATTGATGTAAAACAATATAAGACTGTATGTCAGCCTTCTGCTTTCTCAGTTTCTGGCACAATGGAAAGAAAGTTTTTGTAAGAAGTAGAGCTCCTTCTTTTAGCGTTCCCCATACTGCGCTCATCAATTATTCTGGAATTATAGGGCAAAACAACTCATTCCTTTCATCAAAAGTGTCCATGAAAAATGTCTTTCATTTCTAATGAGGTTCAGTAGTAAGTGTTTTCATGTTCATGTTCTATTACATAGCCTCAGGTATGTATTGATACTGATTTTAGTCAGGTGTCAAATCACAAAGCGTCTTTCTCAAAGTACATATGTTGCTGGAGTTCTGAAAACCTCCTAATGGAGATTGTAGTGCAGCATGACAAATATTCATGTAAAAGACTTTCCAGCTATCATTGTTTTCATTAACATTTGCTAAATACTCTAGCCAGAATTTCCATTCTTTTAGTTATTGTCCTCAACTCAGACTGCTATAACAAAATACCATAATGTTGTGCCCTGGTGGAGCAGCAGTTAGTTGGTTAGGTCGGCTGCCTCTAAAGGAGCAAGCCATATACCCCTGCCTTCGAGTCCTGGGCTTGTATGTGCGGTGGGGAGGGGGCTGTGGGGCAGAGCAGCAGCCAGTGTGATGAACAACTAAATGGAAATAAAATAAAATTCTTCTTTCTCCTCTCTCTCCCTGCCTGCCTGCCTACTTGCCTTCACTCCTGCCAGAACCTTTCCTTTTAAAAAAATCATAAAATGGATAATAACTTACCAACAACAGAAAAGTGTTTCTCACTGTCCTGGGACCTGGAAGTTTGAGGTCAGGGCGCCGGCATGGTCAGGTTCTGGTGAGAGCCCTCTTTCGGGTTGCAAATTTCTTGCTGCTTGAGGGGCAGAAGGCAGAGCAAGTTCTCTCTTGACTCTTTCAAGAGCACTAATCCCATTCAAGACATCAGAACTTGATGTCATCATCATGACCTTGTGAAGCTCTACTTCCTGAATTATCGCATTGCAGGTGTAGGGCTTCAGCGAATATATTGGAGGGGGACTTGGAGGGGAATGACACAAATATTTAATCCATAATAGTAATGAACACTTTTAAAACTTTCAAGCAGTATAACATCATGATTAAGAACAACTTTAGATTCTAACTATCTAGATCCAAATTCATCTTCAGGGTGATCGACACACCTTGATTTTCCCAGGACACTCCCAGTTTTAGCCACTGAAAGTCTTTTATCTTGGAAAGTCTTTTGGTTCTAAGCAAACTAAGATGATTGGTCACCCTATAAATGTGATACCTGTTCATGTCACTTTCTCTAATTCTGAATTTCCTCATCTGTAAAATGGAGATAATAATATATCCTTCCTCATAGAATATAAGAGCATAAATGAGTCAATGAATGAACAGCTTCCTATGCACACTTAGGAAAGTTAAATAAATTTAGTTATTGTCATTGCTTATTAATGTGTGTATTTATTTATTTTATTAGTTTTTTTTTCTCCCTTGACCCTGGTTCACAAACCCAGGTCTTTGTGCACCCTGGCCATCTCAGCCTCCTGGCCACATGAGTATGCTCTACTGATGAGACACACAAAATTACATGAGAGAAGAGAACTATATTAGCTATTAACATGTTAGTGACAAATCTCCAGGACCTACTATAATCGTTGCGTGGCTAAGGCTTCCCTCCACTACTCCTGTCTCATGATAGAGTAGAAACTAGAATGCAAGAGTGAGAGTACAAGAGATGTGTAACCCTCTAAACACAATCCAGGACATTGTGACCTGTGTTTAAAGGTGGCAAAAACAGATCATATCAAGTGCCATGATATATCCACCATCCTGGGATACCTCAGTTACTTCTAGTTATTCAACTCAAGCAAGGACAGAAGGTCTAAAGTTTTGATTTTAGTCCTTAGACTATTACTACTATGCCTAGATACACCATGTTCGTGGACTAGATCCAGGAAAGGACAAAGAAAGAACGAAAGGCAACCAGCTGCTTCTCAAGAATGTGGTTCCGATGTAGCACAGAGCACTTCTGTTCCATCCCAGTCACATGTCCACAGCAGGAGGTTGGGAGTATACAGTCTTTAGCTGGATGTCCATACACTAAAACTCCTTTCTATTGCTAAAGGGAAGAAGACCAGGATAGACATAGGGACACAATTTGCAGTCTCTGCCATACATATATAGTAGCATTTTAAATTATATGGTGTTTGTTTTGGTCATCCATGAGTTCATTCACTATTATTCACTATTTCCCCAGAAACTGATGCATATGTAGCACATATTAGGCACTCAGTGTGTATTAGATGAATAAAATTAATAACTGATCACTGAAAAATGCCAAGTATGTTACATAATTAGATTGGAATTATCTTCATAAATCTCATGATTATGAAACAACTACTTTAAAATGTCTGTGTGTATTGATTGAGCCTTTAAGCACATAGCATGGTCACAGGCAGGCACGCAGCAAGTTCACATAGCTTTCCTTCAATTTATTTGAGTCAGAAAAAGGATTAATGTATAGAATATAAAGGTATGTTAAGAAGTTATGTTGAAACTATAAACTTCCCATTCAGAAAATAAATCCAAAGCATTAAATAAAAATTAAAGGGATCATTTAAAAAAGTCAGGTCTCTCTGGGATCATCTGACAAATAATGACCAGCAACTAACAGGGAACTGGGTAGTTCACTTTTAGTTATTGGCTTCTCAAAATATAAGAGAATCTACCTCACCAATTTCCAGGTAAATAAAAAATAATATGTTGAATAATATACATGAGTTTGGAGTAAAAAATAATAAAAACCAAAGAGCAAGAGGTACACATTGACTCTGGCCTGTTTCTACACACTTAGGGAAGAACATTTGACTCTGTTTGTCTTCCAGCTATTCTTTTCAAGAAACATTTGTTTTGAAGACCACATCTGTGGCGGAGGGACAGATTAAAATTCCAGCTAATTGATAGCCAAATTAAAAAAATACTTAAATATGATAGACTTTTTTTGTAGACCAATCTGTTAATTCACTTCTTAACTAGAACAAAATATAATTCTTAGGAGTAATGATTAGAAGAATCTAAACACCAGATGTAGGAGATTATATTCTACAGACTATTTTTAGTAATTTAAAAAAACAATGAAAATTTAATGCTCACTGAATTATTGACATAGTAATTGGCTGCTGATTCCTCTTCCAGGACATATTTGATTTTGACTTCTGCTTTCGTTTTATGAAATATTACAGAACAAAGAAATGTAGTCTCCTCTGAAAGCACTTACTTATTGATGTTTTTGCTCAGACCATTTTAACCATTCACATACTCACTTGTTTAGGGAATCTCTTTTTGTCCTTAAATGTTACAGATTAACTTCAGACTGCTCAAAAAAGAATGTGAGGTGGTATCCGAAGATTATGTTAAAATATATAGAAAAATCAAATAACTATCTGAATTTTTTTTACTGAACATGAATGCACCAACTTCTGGTGAGGGTCACAATTTTTCGTAGCATCTGCTGGAGCCCTCTTTTGCTAGCCTTTGTATTGTTGAATCCAGTTCTTTCTTTGCTATGTTTGCTCCTAATTCTTTCAGTTTGACATATAGGTTTGACACAAAGAAGAACATTATACTGAGTTGTTTTCAAATACTTGAATATTGAAGTAAATATCAAAGCCATCAATGTCAGAAATTATACATGTTTTGAATTTATTGCTTATTATTGTCTTCATTTTTCCTGGGAGTAAGTGGAAAGAAAGCATGTTGTTTTCTTTCTGAGCATAGAGAACAACTTGAATCAATACTCCCCAACTCTGGCACATCAATGACTGAGATATTATCCTTCCTTAAACACAATTCACCTTGGCCCATAGATCAGATAACTGAGAGGAGCAAAATGAATGCTGTTATTGATATAAGTCATTAATCTTTCTGTCACTTTCTTTGATTAGTGTGACTACCTCTGGGGTCGATTTTCTGCACACCTAGTACAATAAATTTTTCTACGTATATTTTGATCTTGACTATGTGTGTGTGTTTAAGTTTCTACCTTTGAGTCTACCAAGTGATATATCCTGAAATCCAGTTTTATGCTGAATTTGTCTCAAGATTCCATTTCCCTGTTTCTATTTTTACAATCTGCATTCCAACATGAGATTATGCTTGAAATTAGGAGTGCTCAAAACCCGAATTTAAATTGCATAAGCTTGCATATGTATAGGAATGCCCTTCATTTTGTTGATTTGCTCCTGGTAAGTGTTCAGTAAATACTTTTGATTGAATTAATACAGGATTGATAGTAAAGTTTATTCTGAGAACACTTAAATATGACTCAGTCATATGGTAACATGGAGGTAATCGTCCAGTCAGTAATTACTGAGCATGTGTAATGTGCAAAGCACAGTGCTGGGAACTAAGTGTATGAAGGAGTATAAGACATGATTCTCAACAAGTACACAAAAGCAAAACCCAAAAACAAAACCTATCAACAAAAGCAGAGAATTCAGTGATGCCGATATAAATGGTCATGGGTCTTGGAGTGAAGATGAGGGAGAAAGCATTGAGGAGTTGGGAGGTAGGAAGGGACTTCCTGAAGTGGGTAGGACATAACCAGAAATTTTACTTGAACTTTGGGAAGAATGAAAGAGTTCTTTGGTTGGTGGGGAAACACTTGAGCAAAGGCATAGAAGTGATTATCTTATGATATATTTGTGGGCTTGAATAAGTATGTTTACTAATCTGTCTCAGAAATTAATCATAAATGCATGCTGGACCTCAGTGAAGAGGATCCTGAATTTTAAGACCAATGATGGGCAAAGATAGCCACCAAAGGCTTTGGAATAGAGAAGTGACATGGTGAAAGTAGTATTTTAGGGAGATGGATGTCAGTTTTGTGTGGGGTGGCACACAGAAGAAGAGATGGAAAACTGGAGGACACTTAAGAACCTATCGCAATCATTCAAATAAAGTGATAAGTGTCTAGCTGAGGAAGTAGCCATGGAAAGCGAAGTAAGGTAGAAAGCAAAGGAATTAAGGAAATTACCTAGATGATTCTCTGTAGGGGAGAAGGGGAGGGAGCAACAGAATCATTAAAGTGCAAATCAAATTTATGGTGTAGGTTTCTTTTGCTTCCATCCATGTAAACATAGCATTGAGGAAATGTGACCAAGAGTATTTTTCTCTTTGGAAACTGGAGAACAAAATTCTATCAACAAATGATAAATAGATTGGGATAGTTCTTGTTTTTGTTCCAAAGTTAATTCTTCTCATGGTAAAGTTTACCTAGAACTTTCTCTGTGTTAAAAACATTAAGAGTAGAATGCATCTAAATTAGATCAATAGGTTAGATAGAAGTGATGGTTATATAATACTGTGACTATGCAAAAACTACTGAATTGTATGTTTTAAGAGAGAATTTTATAGTTTATGAATTATTAATCAATAAAGCTGTAGTTAAAAAGAAAAAAGCTGTGGGATGTCTTCTTAGTGTCTACTAAATATTTAGCCCCTCACTGTCCTCCAAGCAGATGGTCCCTCAAAGAAGGCCACAGAATCATATTTCCCTTTTGGACACAGGTAAAAAGTACCTCACATTTACTCCTAAGTTCATCAGGACTTCTGCTCCCGTTCCATCTCGGCACACAGGAACTTTATGCTTTTCAAGGCACTGTTGAGAATTGTCAAAGAAACTTAAGATAGTGGTTTATCTGCCAGGTCAATTTTTTTTTTTCTTTTAACAGAGTTTTCTGGTAAAGTGAAAATGCTGCAGGCCTTCCAAGTCCAGGTTCTTTATAGAGAGAAAAACAAAACAAAACAAAAAAATCAGAAACTTGCTAAGTCGTTTTTTTATTAAACATTAATTTTGCCATCCTAACAGCTGAATCTGTTTTTCTGACAGGCAAGCTTTAAATAAGGCAGCAAATTGGGGAAAGAAAGAGTAGTTCCTCATAGTCCCAAGCATGTCATCAGATTTGCTTGAGAGTTTTTTGCCAGAAAATACAGGTTTATTATTATTTTTTCTCTATTAGCCACACAGATAACATTTTCAAGAGTGCATGCACCTGCATTTCTCTGCACCCATTTGTCATGTTAGATCGCAGGCCACTTAATTTCAGAAGGAGAATGTTTTCTAGATGACAGAGAGGCTCCTGGAGCCTCCCTGGCATGTCCATCCCTCATAGGTGGCTCTGTTGTCAAATGTGTCACAGCCTCCAAACTGTGGGCCTGCTGATTTCTTCGCACTCAGAAGAGATGAGTGGGCGTTTCAGGGAGAAAGCCTCACAGCCTAGCTCCATGCATGCAGGCTGCCATCATTCATGACATGGGCAGTCTAAGGACAAACGATTCTGGGAAAAGTAAATGCAGATTTACTTTGAGTCACTGATTATGACCTTTAATTCTTGAATTTTAATGTATCTTCCCCCTGCTTCCACTCTCATTTCAGGCTTTATTTTTTTTGGAGGTTTTTTGTTTGTTTTTATTTTGTTTTCTTTTTACCATGCCTCTGTCTTCTTTTAAATTTTTTTTCTCAATTTACTGGAACTTATGTCTCTTATGGTTATTAGTATTGGTTATATTCAGACCATAGTGGTTTTGTTTTGAATCTGGGAGAAGGATAAGTCAGATATTTCTCTGTAGGAGTATATCTACCTGTGTGCTCTGAAAATCTTTTGATATAATCAGTCTTTCTTTTCTGGCATTCTCTTATGTTTCCATTTCAGAGCAGTTGGAAGGGCTTTATTGAGTTATAATAATATCGTCTTAAACCACAGTCTTCTTATCTCTACCCTGAGGACTCAGAATGAACTCTATCCAGGGAGGAAGCTCATCTGTGAGCACTGATCTCTGTGACCTGTGAGCACTGTTCCTTATCTGTCTGTTTTCTTGGGAAATTTCAGCTTTCCACTCTTAAATCAGTCACCACCACATACATAACAGGATCTATGTCAGTTGCATCGCTAGAAAGTACTTCAACCGTCTGCTCATGGAACTGTGAAGACAGCTATGGCCTTGCACTTTGGGGACGTTAGCTACTAAGTCAGATATCAAAGGGTACATGAGTGTAGATTGGCTATATTTAACTCCTTCTGTTACAAAGGACCCTGATCACATGTTCTTTAAGATAAAGTAACAAACTAATGGACAGTTGGTAAAATTTTGCAAATGACTAGTGTCCTCTCTCCAAAACAGAGGTAATAGTAAAATCCACAGCTCTCATTATTTGAATGTGTACTACGTACCCAGCACAAAGTTAGGAGCATTATTTAACTTACTCCTCATAACAGTTCAGTAATATGGGAATTATTATTGCTCCTATTTTCAAACTGAATTAAATTGAAGCTCGGAGAAGCTAGCTTGGCCAGAGTCTCAAAATCGATAGTAGCAGAGCCAGAATAAAAATCGAAACTGTAAGCCACCAAGTGAATGAACTCAATTTTGTGAGGATGAGTTAAGAGTTAAGAACTAGGATTTTAAGACTGAGCTTTCTTTGGGGAAATTAAAACCATCTTCAGCAAGTCATCTTTGTCATCTCATTCCTTAGTATTGCCAAAGAATTTCAAAACGTAAACATGCTTTCAAAACTTAACTGGATTTGTCTAGGACATTGGTGGATGCAAAAACTTGATTAGTATCAGCATATGTGCTTTAATGACAATAGTTAGAGCTCACTTTCATTTTCCTCCAGTTAACTCATGACTATAAATAGTGACCTGTGAATCCATCGCTTATTATTCTAAGTAGTTTCCTGACTTAAAGTAACTTATAAATTGAAAATTTGAAATTCAATTCCACTTAAGTGTGTCCAAATCACAGAATTTTTGTGCCCTCTCTTCCATCCATTCCCCACGAGAGCATCTGTGGGTTCACACATTGCCTCTCGACAAAAATCTGCTTCCACACGAAACAGACTTCTAGATGACAAAAGGAGACAGCTGGAGAAAATGAGGATGTCAGATGTTCCCAGGAATCCTTGGTTATAGAAAGAAAGTAGTAATTTCTAGTCTAGATGAGGAAAGTACTTTCATTTAGTAGATTCGTATTTAACAATGTGACAATATTGGTTCCTACCTTGGGCAGTTGGCTTGTGCTCTCTTCTGAGTTTCCACATCTGCCAACTCTGCAGGAAGTACTGACAAGAATTAATTGGTTTTCCTGAGCTTTGGGCTCAGTTCCAACAATCCCACAGGACTCTGCTCTTGCATAATTTACTGTCTAGAAGGGCTTTCTGTTTTCAAAAGTTTTATCTCATAGACACATTATAATGTATAAGTTAATTCAATAAGTACCTTGAATCTCTTAGGACATTTAACTGAATTTAAGAAAAGGGGACCCAACCATATTCTAAGTATTTAGATTATTTGTTGCTTTTATGAGTTCCATTTACATTGTGTGATCCAATCTGCATGATTTGCATAAATGATATTGCTCTTCCTCTGGTTGATAGTATTTGTAGATTGTGGCAAAGTGGTTCTTCTGATTTCATGCTGACCTGTCTGATAGAATTGGTAGGGATACAAATTTCAAAGACCAGAGTTTTTCCAAATTGTTCATTCTGTTTATTAGCTCTCAATGTTGATATAATCAGATTCTATTCCCGAACAAAGCACAATATGCTTGTTCCTGAGATGCCAGGTCTATTCCACTGTTGTATAACTGGAATTCTGCACTCTTTTTTCCTAGCTTGTTCTCAGTAGCTGCATAAAGTAGTACACTCAATGATCGATTAATTGGTCTATTCATTTATTTGTTCATTTATATTTGGTGCCTGCTATGTATTTAGAATAGTGTACAAAACGTGAATCTCAGACTCCAGGACCTGACAAGTTGGTGGGAGGTAACATGAACACATTGAAGTTGTATGTCATCTATGCCACATGAGCAGAATAAATTAACTCCCAGCGGGAATGAGGAGGGATAAAACAATAGGAAGGGGTCAGGTCCTGGCAGATATAGTTAACATATTTCCCATAGAGAAGGTAAAATTTAAGCCTGTTTATTTTTAATGGGTTGAAGTTTAAAAGGCAGAAATTCAGATGTGGAGATTGGAAAGATAATAGGTTGAAAATATAGTGGGTAGTTTGTATGAATCAGAGCTCAGAGTTAGGAGAGTAAAAGAGAGCTAGAAAAAGCAATGGGCTGAGTGTGCGATTGCGAAGGTCTCTGCGTGCCTGCAGTGGAGGGCAAGTCAGAGAGCAGCGAGGACAGGATGGTGAAGCCAGGTAACACTCACATGGTCTGCAATGCCAGCCTGCAGTGTTTAAGGGTTATCCTTGAGACAGTGCTAAGCAGGTGACAGTTGTCTTTAGTGTGACAACTGGTGGCAGGAGTTGGTGGGCTGGCAGGCTATTTGACATGCCTGGCGTCAGTGATAAGGACCAGGAACCCTGTGGTGCAGTGGAAACATCAGTGAGAGTCAGTGACAGTAATTGACACCCTGGAAACCATCCACTGTGTAATCTACAAGAGCACCTCCCCTTCCCTGCCCCACCCCTCCAGACTAACTCTATCCATGGGCAAACCCCTCTTTACTTTCTGGTGAACAATTACTTATTAATATCCAGAAATGGTTCCAGATAATTGTGGTAGAGAATCCCAGGATCTGAATGTTTGTAGTGAAATATCTGAGGATTAATTTCCCAGCCTCCAGGTAGGCTGATCCCATATAAGGAAAGAAGCTTTTAAAATCCTCTAGGATAAAAGTGCTTATGCACACGTGGATCTAAATGTAATTCTTTTTCTTTAGTGGTCTATGTATATGGTAAGCAGTAAGGCCTATTGTTGCTGTTATTCCTTTTATTGAGCTTTTTTTTTTGAGTCTAACTTGAAAAGACAACTGCAAACGAAGTACAATTAGAAGCCTAGCAGAAATGCACAGACTTGAACTGGTCTATTACTCAAAGAATTAGACTACTTGCAGAATGACGTAAATATTATTAGCAGTTTAGGGGAAATTTAGAGTTCATAATTACTTTCTTTTATTTTGCCTATATTTATAGCATTCTCACTATGTTCTAGGTCTTGGTGTGGGGCTACATTAGTAAACAAAATAGTCAAAGACTCCTGCCTTCGCAGAGCTTACCTAGCAAGGGGAGACAGTCAGTCAATAAATAATAATTAAGTTAAGTATTTGCTGTACTATATGGGAAAAAGAAAAAGTAGGGGAGGGTAGAAGGAATAAAAAATGCAGGTGACAGGGAGGGGAGGGCAGGTCGTAATTTGTGACAGAGTGGTGGTCTGGGTCCTTAAGATGGCAATATTTGAACGGAACCTGGGAGGTGAGGAGATTAGGTTTGCAGGTATCCCAGGAAGTGACTTCTAAGGAAAGAAAACCCTGCAAAGGTGCTGAGGAGAGTCAGGAGTTTTAAGGGGCCGTGTCCCTTTCCTCTTAGACAGATGATGGCTCCTGAAACCAAGAACAAAACTAGGAAAAAACCAAAGTTAAGTTTATTTGTAATAATAGCAATTCAAATTGCTTTTTAAAACAACTTCACAGACTGATTTAAGGAGGTACAGAGCATCAAGGGAAGTTTCCTGGCTTCCACACTGCTTTGGTGCACCCTGGTGACCCAGCCGGCTGGGTTTGAGACTTGAGGCTGGGGGAGAAAACCAATGAAACCAATAAATTGAGTGCTTGGGTTTGAATCCTGGCACTGCCACTTTCTACCTCTGAGACCTTAGGTGAGTTATTTAACTGCCCTCTGTTCCTTGATTTCCTCATCTGTAAAATGAGGTTATTAATGGTACCCATCTTCTAGGATTACTTTAATGTTTAAATGTGTCAGTATTAATAAAACTCCTGGAACTGTGTCTGACACATAGCAAGCACTCAAATATTAGCTTTTAATATCATCATTCTACTGCTTTTATTACTTTTATGTGTTGGTGCTCTAATCTGAATTTTCTTTGAAGGTCTCTTAAGGGCTGTGTGTGTGTGTATGTATGTATGTATGTATGTATGTATGTATGTATGTATGTGTGATGTGACTGTGGGGTTTAACTTATAAAATAGATGTAAGAATTTGGTAAAACCCCACAACTCAGTATATAATCATTACATTTTTTCCCCTTTGGCAGCATTTTACAGCAAAGAAGTACAATAAAGGGTTTTCCTCTTGTGCTCACTACTAAATTTGGGGGTTGGTTTTGAGTAGAATGAAAGTCAAGTGAATGTCTAGACCACAATTTGGAAATTTGGTTTGCCCTTAGTATCACCACTGGAACTAAGAAATTCCCCATGGGTCATTTTGAGTATCTGTAGAAAGCAAAGAATGGGCAGTAGGTGAATGCATGAAGAGGAAAACAAAATGAAGAAACACTAGCAGAGAAGCCTGCTATGAAGGTGATGCCACTTTGGGATGAGGACATTGTAAAACTAGGTATCCCTTTCTTGGAGGACCTTTAGAAAGTGAAGGGATGGCATCAATCCAGGTGGAACAGGAGTTCCTGATTAAAAAGGCACTGGCCCCGAGGGTCTCTTGAGACCTTTCCCAGCTCTCTGAGTCTCCAAGCCAACCAGCCCCTGACCCTAGTTGACTATTCTATCATTGCTCTTACAAATCCGTATTAACCTACTTTTCTACCTCTATTTAAAGAGTCCTTCACACTTCAGTTACAAAGAGGGCTTCTCTTGACTAATACCAACCAGGGTGTATTGAGTAGTAGGTGTTGCACATCAGCTTTCTAGCCCTTCGGAGCCTGACCCCAACTTCTCTGGGCATGGCAGCTTATGCGAGCCTCTGTGTCTGCCAACAGGAAAATACCATTGCTGTGGGCTGTCAGGGAGACAAGGAAAGAGAATGTGCTTATGCCATGAGAGAACTAAGGGAACAGTGAGGAGGAAGGATTCCAGGTCTCCACAGGGCAGGGGTGGATTGTGGATAAGTCAGGAAAGAGACTGCAGTGAGGCGCCCACTCACTGTCTGCTGCTCTTTTGATTCCTAGGTGCAGCAGACGGCTCCAGTGCCGTGGATCATACCTTTTCAAGAACCTCAGAAGATGGGGAAGGAGCGTGTTACACTTCTCTGATTTCCAACATCCGTTACCCACCGCAGGAGGATTCTACATATTTCACTGGAATTCTTCAGAAGGAAAATGGCCACATCACCATGTCAGAGAGCCCTGAGGAATTGAGTACCCCTGGACCCTCCATACCAGATATGCCTGGGACGGAGCTTCATGGCTTGTTTAGTTCTGATTCTGGAATAGAGATGACTCCTGCAGAGTCTGCTGATGTGAACAAGATCTTAGCTGACCCCCTGGACCAGATGAAAGCAGAAGCTTACAAATACATTGACATAACCAGGCCAGAGGAGGTGAAATATCAGGAGCAACATCATTCCAAGTTGGAAGAGAAAGACTTGGACTTTAAGAATAAGGACACTGAAATTTCGGCAAAATCTGAAGAAATCCGTGAACCTGAGAAACCAGCTCCTGTGGAAGGAAAAATTCTGAAGGACCATTTGTTTGAGGAATCAACATTTGCACCTTATACAGATGATCTCTCTGAAGAACAGCGCAGTGCTCCTCTGATCATCGCACCTGTCAAAATCACGCTGACTGAGATTGAAACCTCTGTTGAAACTGCTACTCCAGAGAAGACCCTGGAAAAGCAAGATATCTGTCTGAAACCAAGTCCTGACACAGTTCCCACTGTCACTGTCTCAGAGCCTGAAGATGACAGCCCAGGATCTGTCACACCTCCATCTTCTGGAACAGGTAAGGGAACTGATGTTTGCTCTTTTGGGAAAACCTAACATATGGAAATCTGAATATTAAGGAATGGAGATTTGTATTAAAAATATTACTATAGGCCCCCTTCAGTCTCCCTTTAACTGATTTAATTAACATAAAACTTCTAGTCTTGTGTCCAGTGTACGAAGGTTGAGATCTGGGATTAAATTCCTATCAGATTTTCATTGTCAAAAGTTTCTTATTTTGAGGGGAGGTTATCACACTGGAAACATCAACATCTTCATGTGGCTCTACCTTTCAGAGCAAGAGAAGGAGAGACTGTCTGGTTTTAGGTCACCTTTACTGTTGGACCCTGCAAAAATCATAGGGAGACCACTTTGTCTGTTCTCCTCAGACCCCTGGGGTATCTTGGGCAGAGCGTTTATATTCGTGCCCCAGATCTAAGTCACACAATGAAGGAAAGGTGCTTCAGGGTCTTGAAGAGAGGATGGAGCGTGAGAAGAAAACCTAAACAAAGGATACCCCTTCCCACTCCCTTCAGTGTCAGCATTCTCATTTTTATCTTTTGTTTATTGAAGTCCTGAATATGGCTTTATTTTTTTTTTAACTAAAATATGTATTTTATTAGAATAAAATAAGTTCAGAATTCACTAGGCTACGATTTTTTTCAACTTGAACGTTCTCTAACTCTGATTCGAGGCAGAGTGCTAATCCATACTCAGACACATTCTCTCAAACACGAGTGGACATCCTATCCTAGAGTGAAATCCAGAGTGGTAGCAGGAGCTTCCCCGCCCAACCCCGTGTTGCCCTTTCTGTGTGCATTTCTTGTCCTGTGTGATCCACATCTATTTTGAATGCCCTAGAGACTTCAGGGTGAAGAAGACAGTTGGAAGTCTTGGAAGCTTCCCCTGCCTCCAGAGGCTGGTATTCCGACCACACCCAAAGTGATTAGGTCATATCTGAGGTGAAAGAATTTCCAGGAAACTTAAAAGAGACCTAAAGTGTCACAATTAGGAGTGCTCAGTCTAAACCCATGCTGCAGTTATTCCAGATGTTAGAACAGAGGAGATTTAATGGAAGTCCCTCCTGTCCTGTTTTCCTACAGATTTTAACAATAATTTCTCCCCTTTCCTGATCTTATCTCAGACTCCTTCAACTATAAAGTCCTAAGGGTCTTAAAGATCCACTGCCGACTCTCTGATTTTCAAGTTTATTCATTCATTCATTCAGTTAACAAACACCTTCTATACGTTCTTTTTGGGTTAGGTGGCTCTAAGTGAATTAGATGTGACACGTCCCAGCCTACAGCATGAAGTAATATATCCGAGTCTCAAAGACTCCTTGTAATTTTTCTGGAAATGCAATGTAAAACCTTTCTATTATTGTATACACAAAGCTATTGACAGTGAAAATGTAAGCTGTGTTACCATCTGCGTCTTACAGAGCTCCAGGGTTATTGGTCCTCAGTTCAGAAGAGTGAAATGCCCCAGCGTATATAGGTCCATTTACATGGCACATGCCTCATGTAAAAGTTACTGTTTATAGAATTAATGATAAAGACTTGATACAGGTCTCATTCATCATTAGGGAATTTCCTTTATCTGTCTTTATTAACCATGGCCTCCTGGGGCTCTCGAGCAACTTGGGGCAAAGCAGAGATAGGTCTGGCTCACATCATCTTGAAGTGCTGTGCCTCGTAGCACGATGTTAGGGCAGCGGTTTTCTCTGTTGTTGAACAGCGTTTATTAAAGAAAAGAGCAAGCTCCCTGTCCCACTGCACAATTTTCTCCCACGTTCAGATCCTTTCTAAACCACTCACCCTCATGGTATAACGCAAGAGTCATGTGACAATAGATAAAAAGAAAATTAACAGAATAGGAGGGACCAGCTTGTCATTGAGGCCTTTCTCCTTGTTCTCCTTGTCCCGGGACATTGCTGTAACTCCCTGCTCATTGTCAGCTGCTGGCATCTCTGACACTCTGCCCATGGACGCTGGAGGACAGGAGCTTGATCACATCTGTGGGATATCGAATGCTGTCGTTTATTCCCACTGCCAATACATAAGACATACAGCAAAAATTACATAGACTTTTACACAGAAGCTGAAGAACGGGAAAGCATTCTAAACAAAAGGAGTTCCATTTATCATTGTTTATTAAATAAGGAAGTTATCACCTCTGGGGAATAAGTCTAATCCCTAATCATATGAATTATGAGTCAGGAGAAATTTTAATTTACACCAATTTTAACCACAGATCCTGAAGATTAAGTAAGGAATCTATTAGATTTCTTTCAATTCTGAAAGAATATTCCATTGCGTTACTTAACTCCAACATCCTTAACTATTTTTATCTTGTTAAATAAGATGCCCTGAAGTAGAGAGACAAAAAATCTTACAACTTAAATATTGAAAGTTTCTTCTCAGCAAAGATCAGTCATGAATACAAATGAAGCTTTTGAGGAAAGCCTAGTAAGTGCCCTGATGGCGCCATGCTGTTTCTAACACAGTCATGAGGCTGCGTGTTGCGGTGGCCATGGATATTCTTTGGGGTATTAGCCAGAAAGAGCAATAATCGAGAGGTCATCATTAAGCCACCTCAGATTTCCTTAGCAAGTAAATCGGTTTAAATTATCTGGGAACCACTGTTGCTGTTTCTTACATCGATGAAGTATATGATTCTCCTACCCGTTTTGAAAGTCACTTTTATTCAAAAAATTGATTGTGTGACTTCTGTATGTCAGGTCAGTGCTGGACAACAGAGTTATTTCAGTAAACAAGATGCCCTCACTGGGCTTACCTGCTAGTGAAGGAAGCAATGGCAGGAAATACATAAATAACTAGTGTGATTTCATGGAGTGTGGGCATTACAAAGAATGATAGAGAAAGGTGTCAGGAATGGCATTTTTGAGGAGGTGACATGTAATTTGAGATCTGAATGAGTAGACAAAGAAGCCCACAGTCCAAAGAGGGGACTAAAGAGGGTCCCTGGATATAGAGCAGTAAATGCATAGGGCCCAAGTCTATATTATTAAGGAACTGAAAGATGGTGCCAAGGAGCAAAGTAGAAGTAGGGTATGGAGCAGTTGGAGAGGTAGGCAGGACTCAGATATTCAGGGCTTCAAATGCTAGGGGGATAAGGAATTGGGATTTTGTTCCAAATGCAATGGAGAACCACTGGAGAGTTTAAGTTGGTAAGTGGCATCATTCATTTATTCAACATAAATGCATGCATTGACTATTTACTCCAGCATTATTCTATCACCTTGGAGACACAAAAGTGCATCACAAGATCATTGCCTACATAGAGCTTGTATTTTGTTTGGGAAGATTTACATGCAAATGAATATTTGAGAGTGGGAAGCAGGCAGAGGTCAAGTAGGCTGGAGTGGGAAGGACTAAGGGAAGATTGGCAAGGTCATATTTGTATTTTCAAATAGTCCCTCAGGATGATGAGTAGAGAAGGAGCCAGAAGCAAAGAGGAGACCCGAGTGGCAGCACCATTCACAGTTGGACCCTGGCATCTGCGACTTGGGAATATGGCCCACATTTGCCTTTCCTTTTATCCTTCTTAATTATATCATTTTAATTATCACCAGCAGTAAACACATCTCCCCAGGCAGGGTGGTTCTAAACTTCCCACTTTCTGTATTTTATTTGATTATTTCCATTGACTGTTTCTAGCTTTGTTGTGTCAGTCTTGACTCAGTATCCTAGCTGGAGGCCCCTAAGATTTTAAATAAGGATAGGGAAACTGTTCAGTTCTAAAATTTCCAAATCGCTTCTTGCACTTTATTCAATTTTCAGTTCCATTAAGAATAAAGAACACTGTCTACAATATCTACTGAGTTCCTGCTGATGTATAATAAGGGTGAATTCTTTTAAGGAAATACTTTCATTTGCTCAAGGGGAAACTCTTCAGGCTCTTTCCTGCCCACACCCCTCAGTTACCTGATTTCATCCTTCCTCTCACATAAATAAAGCAAGATCTCTAAATTTTCTTTTCTGAATGCTCAACATAGTGGTTTTCAAATGGAGTGCAGGGTTGCCAAATGAAATATTAATATCTCATGGAAGATACTTATACTGAAAGTTATTCTTTGTTTAGCAGAGATTAAAATTTAATTGGATGTCCTATATTTTATTTGCTAAATCTGCCAACCCTAACTGAAGGTGACTGTGTACCCTTGGAGTGACAAAATGCAGATGGAGAGGCCCCATTCAGACCTACTAAGTCAGAATTCCCTAAGGACGTTTCGGACTGTTTACCTGATTAAGAACCACTGTTCTAAAGATTTGAACTATTTCTCACATGTGTCTCCTATATACAAGGCTCTGCACTTGATTTAAGGGTATGGAACAAAAGTACCTGGGTTTTACCCTTTGCTCTTATGACAGTTTCAGTCAGGGGAGGGAGAGCGGGGAAAGGGTAGAGAGACAGATGTTAATCAGACACCGCACACACAAAGCTCCTCATGAAGAGGACACTAGCCAGTCCTGAAGACACAGGTTCAGGCCAGCTGACACCAGGGCAGGCTTTCCTGCAAGGCCACTCCTAGCCCTCTGAGCCCAGGGCCCCGACTGCCTGCTTCGTGGTCTCTCAGGGTTATTGTCTAGGCAGGAGTTTGCTTAGTCCTAGCAGTTTTGGTGTTAAACAGCACAAGAAGTTGGAAGGACTGTATGCACCAGGAAGGGGAGAAATAGCCCATATAAGAATTTTCCTCCTCTATCCCATTAAAACAGCTCACTAGTCTTACTTCCATGTTTCTGAGTTTAGAATTCCTGTTCATTTTATTCACCAACGCACACATACATGAGTGACTTTTTTTTTTTTTTACTTATATGCTCATAGAAGCTTTATTCATAATAGCCAACAGTTAGAAACAATCCAAAATTGTTGGATTGTCCATCAACCAGTAAGAAGATAAATAAAACGTAGTGTATTAATTCAGAAGGATACTATTAAGAATAAAAGAAGCAAACTACTGGTACAGGCTATGACACGAATAAACTTCAAAACAAATCAGAAGCCAGATGTAAAAGAGTTCATAGTCTATGATCCATTTATATTCAATATCCAGAGAAGACCAATCTGTATAGACAGAAAGTAGATAATTGTTACCTGGACATGGGAGTGGAGATTAATTGCAAATGAACACAAAAGATCTCTGAGTGACTCTTGACACCCCATTTTTCTCCTCACTCACCACATGAATCAGATCCCAAGTTTGTGTTTTCTTTTTCCTCTCTTTAATGTGTCTTGAATTGCCCCCTTGTTTCCATCCCTGTGGCTACCATAACTCATTAGGTTGTCATAATTCCTCCCTTCAATTATTACAGTATCTTCCTGTTTCTTTCTCTCTTAAGTTCATTCTGACCCTTCTAAAACTCACTAGTGGTTAGTTGATAAAGAAGTGACTTGTAAACTAGTTTCCAGGACCTGCAAGGTACAGGGCCAGCTTAATTTTCAAGTTACATAACCCCATATCATTCCCCATAGTAGTCCAGTTACATTTTTGAACTCACCGTTCTTTGAACACACCCCTTCCTTTTCCACCTCCTTATCTTTGCTCCCAGAAGTCTCTTTTCTTGGGCAATGTCTACTTTTCAGTGCTCTGTTTTTATCCCAAGACTGATTCAAATAGAACTCCTTAATTGTTACCTCTGAATTCCCCCAGAACATTATCCTACATGTTTGCACTTAGTCCGCTCTCTCTTGTTTTCTTCTGAAGCTCTAGAAGAGAGAGAAAGTTGTGAGTCATCTGCATAGTGACAATAATTGAGATCTAGTGATGATGAAAGTGAGTGAAGTCACTTGTAATGTGGATTGAGAAGGCAGTTCAGAGCAGAGCTCTGGGAAAGACCAGCATTTTAATGACTGGGAAAAGAATGATAGGAGGTTTTCATAAAGTTAACTGTTTTTTGGGAAGACTGAGGAGGAGAATCTGAAGAGGAAAGTGTTGCATACACAGGAAACAAGTGACACACTCAAGATTGTAACTCAAGTTTGGTTTTTTTTAAGGGATTATTTACAAATATGTCAGATAGTTAAAAGAACCAAGAAAAGATGAAAAAGCACTCAAGGACTGGCAACATGGGGGAGCATTAGTCGCTCTAGACCTAAAGGAGCAATGGGGCAAAACAGCTTCTCCAGGCCTTCCAGACACAGTTTCAGAAGAAGCAAGAGGTATAAATAACTCCACATCCCCTTCCTGCCACCCCTTCAGTGATTCCGCTTGTCTGAAAACCAGAGGAAAAGGGGTCGCAAATAATGCCTTCTGTATAGGTAAGCCAATCCGGGTGCAGAACAAGGCAGAGAAAGTGCTAGGAAACCAAGAAAGAAAAGTAGAATGGCCTGGGGCAAATCCCTTAACTAGTGCCATTGGAATTCTAAACCCCATATGTATAAAGCCTACAGATGCTCAACAAGTGGAGCTGTGGCCATGCGTACAGGTAGGGTTGGCTGTTCTTTTCATTTAGACTGGCCTCTCCTCACCCGCCTCCTCGTTCTGGCCCACTATTCAGAGGTGAACTGATGTAGCTTTTTACAGCTTTATGCTATCTGAAATCATGTCAAAGAACCATGCGCACAACTTATTAAGGAACTAACTACTATGATACTTTGGGATCATGCAGTAGGTCCTTTCAAACATAAATTACATGAGAGAAATAAGATGGTATTTTAAGTTTCTAGCAATAAGATAGGTATCACTTCTCAGTATAACACCCTCCAATCATTTCTCATTTGACACAAAATAAAAGAGCTGTGAGATCCTACATGATCTAACTCTCCCGCCCTGTATATCTTTGACTTCTTTTCTTATTTATTCTCCCTCTGTTCACTCTGCCTCAGGCACAAAGTCCTCTTTATGATACCTAGAAATCATTGTAGCTCCCCTCCAGTCCTCTGCACTACCAGTTATCTCTGCCTGGCATGCTTGTCTCTGGATATCTTCTTAAGTCATTCTCTTACTTCAGGGGTTAAATATAGGTTACCTTCTCAATGAAGTCTATCTTGACTTTTATATTTAATCTTGGAAACTCATACCCAGCACTCCTGATAACTTTACCTTCCCCTACTTTTTCCCTATAGCCCTTAACGTCTTTATTTATTTATTATCTGTAGTATATATTGTGTTTTCCCACTGGAATACAAGAGAGATTTTATTACCTTTTGATTTACTAATACCCCAAAAAGAGTCTTATACATAGTAGGTTCTCAAGAAATAATAGATGAATGAACAGGATATGGATAAAGTCAATTGTGCCTTATAGAAAATTAGAAAAATCTAATAGGTTTTATCCTTTCAGGTTCTTCCATAACCCCAAAGCAACAGATTGACTAGCCATAGGTAGTCTGCTTTTACTTCTCTCTCTATCCCTCCCAGTGACCTCAAAGCTTTGGAGAAATGACAAGCAGTTTTTGCTTGCAAAAGGCCAGAGACCTTTGTCTAAGATACTGTGAAATAACACTCTGCTGTATGGCAAGGGAAAACCGTGCTCCCGAAACTGTTGTCATGGCGATCCTAGGTAGTCTCATTTCAGGGAAAGAAATATCAGCTAGATTAACAGTGAAGCTCTGGGGCCATCTTGATAAGTATCAGGCATAAGGCAGGCATCAGCCCAGGGAACTAGAGGGGACTGTCCGGTTTTGTTCTTCCAGGAGGAGGAAGAGAGAGGAAAATGGAAGACGTGACCCCACCAACAGCAGCTCTGTGGGATTGTGACATTGTGGTCAGGCACACAGCCTGACTGGTAGAATTAGTAATGGCTGGCTCTCTTATTACTCTACCTAGAATGATTTTCACTAAAAAAGAGTAAAACAATCTTGGTTCTTAAGGGAATGTAAAGCTCAGAAGTCCAGTTGTTTACAATGATTCAGATTTGTTTTCTTTGTCTATTAAAGGAGAGAATGTGAAAAGTAATGGGTAAGGAGTGATGGACTATTTTCAGATTTTTGTTGTGGAGGATCAGGTGACAGAGTTTACACACACACACACACACACACACACACACACACACACACACACCAGGTTATCTAATGTGAGATTGGAAAAGTTCTTTGAGAAAATGAATTAAGAAATCAAAACAATGAATTCTAGAATCTTGGACAAATTGAAACAGAAAAACCAAGCTAGGCGCTGTTGCTAAGAAATTGCTGGGTCATTTTTTAAAATAGCTAGATTAAGATAAATCGGTTTATAAAACACCAATTAATTGGGCCATAGCAGTAATTAGCTTTTTAGTTCAGGTGGCCCATCTTTCCAGTAGAGCCCTGGAAACAGACTATTTCTGTTCTAATGAGATATGTGTTTCTCAAGCAACAAGAAAATATTTCCTCTAATGGAATTTTGTTTTATTTCTTCTCTCTCTGTCCATCTGTCTGTCGGTGTGCGCCTCTCTGGCTTTTCTTTGCTCTGTGGGATGACAGAACCGTCTGCTGCCGAATCTCAGGAAAAACGCAGTATCTCTGAGGATGAGCTGATCACTGCCATTAAAGAAGCAAAAGGGTTGTCATATGAAACCACGGAGGGCCCACGACCAGCAGGCCAGGTGGCTGACAGACCTGAGGCCAAGGCCAGGTCCGGGCTGCCCACCGTGCCCAGCCCCCTAGACCACGAGGTCAGCAGCGCAGAATCAGGCGACTCCGAGATCGAACTGGTGTCTGAGGACCCGCTAGCTGCAGATGACTCGCTGCCGTCGGGCTATGTGACCTTTGGCCACGTGGGTGGCCCACCGCCATCCCCGGCCTCACCATCCGTTCAGTACAGCATCCTGAGGGAGGAGCGGGAGGCTGAGCTGGACAGTGAGCTCATCATCGAGTCGTGTGATGCCTCCTCGGCTTCGGAGGAGAGCCCCAAGAGGGAGCAGGACTCACCCCCCATGAAGCAGGGTGCCCTGGGTGCCATCCGGGAAGAGTCAGGTGCCCGGCCTGAGGAGCACGCGCCCAGCCAGCGGGACCTGGTGGAAGAAAGCCCCTTCCTCAAGTTCCCATCAGCTGTCCCCCAAACTGGCCCCAGGCTGCCCTCTGGAGATGGGGCCCCAGAGCCTGAAGGGCGTCTGGCACAGCAGAAACCAGTGGAGGCAGAGAGTTTCAACCAAAGCCCCGTGGCCATGAAGGACCCTGGGCCTGTAGGTCCCCACATGATGCCCTCTCTGCTGTTCCTCAGCAAGCAGAAAGGTAAAGTGACATTTTTCCTGTTTGAAGCAACATTCTCTGTGTGGGGAGTCAAGACAAATTTCCTCCATTTCTCTGGGGTTCTCCACAGGCTCGAGGAATGAACAATTAAATTAACATAAGGTGCAAATAGTAAGAGAAAAATACAAATTTAATAACGTACATATGGAGAATGTACATGGTGGCAAATTCTGAGGTAGCTAAGGCAGACCAAAGACTAAGATCCAGTGCTTGGCCTGGGGTGTATGTGTAGGAGGGTTTGGGGAAGGAAGGGGGTCTTCACATGACTGGGAGGCATGACTCATCTTTGCTCCAAAGGAAAGATAAATAGCTTCCCTTTTTACTCTTCTAGGTTATAGGGACAAAAGACCACTCTGGATTAGGGGAAGGGTAGAGGCCCAGGTTGTAGAACCTATGGCTTCTTTGATTAAAAGAAAGGTGAAAGGGTTAGAAGAAATCCTGTTGGGCTTGTCCTCTGCTGTCCTTGGCTGCTCTGTGTCAGAAAGGAGCGTCTACAAGAGACATGTTCTTTTTTTAGCCCTGGTATCTGTGTTCTCCCCCGGGGTGCTCAGAAGAGGGGATAGTTGAAGGCTTTTGGACACTTCCGTGCAGCCATGCCCCAGGCTGGTCAAAAAATGGACCAGAGAACAATTCCAGGGGGCTTGGAGAGGAGATGAGAGAATTCAGATTCACAGCTGGGACCCTGGTGGCAGAATCACGTGTGTCTAGGGACTGGTTCTGAGTTGGCTGAACCCAGGCCACCCCAATAAGGAGCTGTTTCGTGTATACTCCAAGATCTCCTGAATGGAGTGAATGTGCCCTTCCTTTCATTACGGGACTGGCTTTCCTTGCTTGGTGGGGAATGATTTTCTTGTTATTTTCCAGGCTTGTTTCCAAATTTTCCTCAGTGAGGGTGAGTGGCCACAGTCCCTCTAGATGCTGGAACACTCCATTAGCACTCCATTTTGCTAGCCAAACTTGTTTCTCATATGGGCCAAGTGGATTTCAGTGCCATCTTACCCAAGGAACAAGGGATTTGGACCTTGATAAGGTTTTTGTATCCCAGATAGTCAAGAAAGACAGGGACTCAGGTTGGTTCCAGAGTTTCTTTTTTCTCTAAGTAAGACCTAAGATGATTAATTTTTAAAGTCACTTGTAACTTAAAATGATTTTAATTTGGTTATTCTCTTCTCCCTCTAGAAAAAAATAATGTCATTATTTTATCTTCCAGATATGGTATGTATAGAGGACATTTTCCCCTTGCCCCCATATCATCCACCACCCCTAGTCACAGTTGTATTAATAGAAATAGGAGGGAAGCCAGCTGGGTGAACGAATTCGGCCCTGTGAAATCTACCTGACGGGCCACATTGAGTGACAGTAGGCCTTGCCAGCATCTCAGTGGCGGACTCTCAGCTGCAACCTGAAAGCAAATCCTAAAAGCTCAACTCTCTTCGGGTTTCCTCCTCTGTGTTTTTGTTTCTTTAGAAGTATCTTGCCTTTTTGGGATAAATGATTTCAAGGGTACACCCGCCTTCCTGTGTATATATTAACTTAAATGTGTTAATAGCAATTAAAGAGCTTCTTATAAAAATAGGACAAAATCTGTCTCATTAGAGTTTGGAAGCTAGCTTCTAAACTGTTGAAAATTAACACAGTGGAATGGGGGGACCTAGAGGAATATAATAAAATGTAACCCTGTTGCAGGTTGCTGGTGGCTTAGCCACGTGGCCACAAGTTGAGATAATTGACTCTTGATTTACCAAGTAACTGGTATTTGAAAGTTTAAAATGTATCTTAGGTGTGCAATGGGAAAAATATTTGATGACAATTTTAACAGTGGAGTTGTGTATTTTTGAGGGAATATTAAAACTAATTTGGATTCTTTTGCCACTGCTCTGACTGCCTTGGGAAAGATCCTTCAGCTGTCCAGGATGCCTCAGGAAACACCATTAGCTGGAACGACCTGAGGTCTCCTGCGACCCCTAAGCAATTGAGCTTCAGCCTTACTAAGTGTGAGTTCATGTCACTGCACTGTAACCCATGTTTCCATATTATCCCCTAACTAGTTAGTCCTTGAAATAGTCACCATGTGTACAATCTTATTCAAGTATATATATATGTACCTATATTCTCAAAAGTAAATAAATCTGAAGACTAATAAAGACAAAATGGAATTCTGCAGGCCCATTTCCCTCGCTAGTAAATCTGAGACACGAGTACGACAGCTGGGACTGACTGCATGGCCAGACATCTGATAAAGAGCTAAGGAGATGGAAAACTGCAGCTGTGAATGCAACGGCTTCAAGAGCTTCTTTATGGCCATTTCTGATGTCATTCTAATCTCTGTGCAAAGTTGCCCCATATGGCTTGAACCCTCTGCTGCCAAGTTTGGATATTAGAGAGGAGAGAGTGGCAGTCTTTTCAAATGATTAAAGCTTGCCAAGGTGAATAATAACCTCTGCTCTCCTCTTCACTGAGGGGTCCTTTGAAATCATGTCTCCCACTGAAACTCACTGCTCAGCTGCATTATCTATGAAGAGAGGCTAAAAGGCCGCCCTGGGGCAACTGAGCACTGTAGGTTCTGGGCAGATGACTCAGTGCTGCCAGCAGGTTATTTGAGCTCTGATTCTTTCTGGTCTCACCTGCGCCATCTCAGCAGGTGAGAGGATCACTGCTCCTGCCTCCCCAGACTGCTCTTAATTACTGTCCATGGACAATAAGGCTATTTTCTCTTCTTTTCTTTTTCTTAAAGGAAAGGTGCAGGCAGAAATGAAGGAGCAGAGGCAGGCAGGCAGGCAGGCAGGCAGAGAGGAGGAAGAAGCTCTGTATCTTATTTAGTTCATCTTGTTTGTGTCATGTGCCCCAACCCCGCCGCCAGGTCCTTGGAATGTATGTGGACTATGCTGACCGAAGGCAGCTGACCAAACTGCTACTCTACCAGGTGTGCCAGTAAGACGATTTTCATGGCAGGTATAACTCCCCTCAGCTGTTCAGTCCAGCCAGCTACTGTGGAACCAGCTTTTGTGCACTGAAACCTCAGCATACAAGTGCATTTATGTTTCACAAGTGTGCTCATTCCCTTGGCTTTGGAGTTGTCCTGCTGACGCTGGGCTAAGTTGAGGAAAGGTCCAAAAATATTTAGAACAAGGTTTGGCAAATAACTGATAGAATCCTAGCACGTACTGTCAAGGCTTTATTGGTGCACATACCTTAACGAGGCCAATTTTTGGCACTTTCTGGCCTTTCAGAGACCTCTATTCTATTGCACTGGGGACAAAATATCATTCATCATATTCTAGTTTCCCTGCTTTGTGCACCTTTGAGCTCTTGTCACCTGGTAATTCTCCCCTATACCTTCCAGGATGGCCTATTATGAATATTAGACTCTGGGGGTAGATAGATTTTTATTGCTGCAAGTTTAGCCCTAAATGTTAGGAATGTTGGAGTGAAAAAGCCAGTAAAAATTCCAGTAAAGCATTAATACCCAATTCAACTCATCAGGATGGGTATGTAGTATTTACCAAAATTGATTGTAGAATCTTTTTATTGGAGTGTTCACCGACTGGGGAGCACTTTTTGGGAAATAATGGTCTCTTCAGTCTCACTTCCATTCCTGGTATTCTGATTACTTTACCTTGTAAATGGTGCTTAGGTTAGCCATGTGGATATCATGTGGAGCGCCTGTTAGAAAATCTCAGACCTTCTGAATCACAATCTGCATTTTAGCATGATTCCGTAGTGATTCCTATACATGTTGGACTTGAGAGGCAGTTTTTAAGCTGTGACAACCAGCTTTCACCTTCCTACTTGAAACCCTCTGATAAAGGTCAGCAATGATGACCTCCATGGCCTCTTTTCATTCGCAACTTTCTGGTCCTCTCTGATGATTTAATGTCATATTGCTGACCAGTCCTTAAAACTTGAATGAGAAAGTAATGTATATTTATAATAATAAATTTAAACTGTATACAAAATGGTACAAAATTCAGAGTTAAAGTTCCCCAACTCTACCCTCCTGTTCCTAGTTCTCAACCAGTTGTCTTTTGTTTTGTTCTGTTTGTTTTATTTTTGTTGTCATTTTTGTTCCTTTTAGAGATTTTCTTTTAAGTGTTTGAACATACAGCTTTTTACTGCGCAAGCGGTATCATAGTGAACAGGTGACTTTATTTCACTTAACAGTGAGATCCAGGGCAAGATCCTTTCACATTGTGATTTCTCTCTTCTCAGAACCTTTTCATCCCTTATCTTACTAAATGTTTCTCCTCGTTCTCCCCTTACACCCTGACATCTCTTTCCATCTGTTTTGCTACTTATTATTGTAATGCCTCTTCTCACCCCTGAGTTCAGTCCCTGACTTTCTTAGTCCTTTAATTCCTTGTTTCCACCCATGCAGATTTTCAGCTGCTGCCTATGTGCAGCACCTCTCTCACAAACTCTCAAGCATGCATTCAGTGACCTCGGTTTGAGAAGTATCTTAAAGCCAGCAGTTCCAAAGTGTGTGCCCAGACACCTGCCACCTCAGACTCTCCTGGGATGCTGATTAAAAATGTAACTTCCCACTACATCCTCGCCCCAGAACTGTAGAATCAGAATGGACCAGGGCATTAACCTTTACCTTTATTTAGCATGCTGGAGAGAAGTTTTGGTTGTAAACAGATGAGCTAAGCATCCCAGACCTGTAGTGAAAAACACCTTGATGAGCAAGTCTTAGCCATATTGTGTTTTTTAATTAGAGAGACTGAGGGGGCACTCAGTCTAAGTGGTTACTCAGCTGTTTGTCTTTTCCTGTGCCCTGGGCAGTAGGCACTTTCTCTCTGTGGACACCAGCTGCAGCAGCCTGCGTTTGCAGGGCTCAGTGCCTGGTACCAGGAAAAATCCTCCTTGAGGGAGTGATTTTCAGGAAGGCTACCAGATGGAGGTCTCAAATAAACCTAGCATTTATGCTGTTCATTATAACTTTTTATTACTATTCCGGATATTGCTTCTATGTAACAATATTGGAGAGAGAACCAAAATAAGTATGGCCCATTTACTTTTTCTTTCTGTAATTCTAAAAAAAAAGGTCATATACTCTAGTACTGTATTTATTTGCTTCCATGAGATTGAATTCATAAGTCAGGTTGTAAAGATTCTTAAAAAGTCTCTTTCTTTCATGGTATAGATTTTAGAATCTGCTTGAGGATTTACATCCCTTCTGTTGTTACTGCTGCCCCCTTGTCTATGGGTGGACCAGTAACTATTGGGTAAAATTTGGCTTCTGTGAATCTTCCATCTTAGACTATGTAGGATATTTAGATTACTTTTGTGAAATTTTGCCCAGTGATAGAAAGCACTCTTCTGGGCTAGATACCCCAGAATGAAGCTGCCCAATAGCCAACATACCGCACTGATTTTTCTTCCTAAAACACTCAGAAGGCTAGTATTATCCCAGATTTGCATGCTGATAATGTACTTTTTAAATGGTGGCTTCAGGACACTGGAGAGGTTTCCTTCTTAGCGTTGGATAGACTTACTACAAATCTTGATGGGCCTAGCACTCAGTGTTTCTTAGAGACAGATACTCTTGATGTTTCACCTCTAGGATGTGTATACAAACACTGAAAATGGTTGCTGTACCTCTGGAATAGTTCTACACCAATTCTTTGGACCACAGTGAGCCCTAAATCCCTAATTTCTCCTGGGCCGAGTATGGGGTATAGATTAACTCCTAAGATGGATTCAAGTCAACCTGGAACTTGTCTGCAGATAAAGAGTTCACAGATGGCAAACATTGTGGTACCTGTAAGAAATAATGACCCTGTATAAATGGTGATCCTGATTCCTTATCGAGTCCCTTGATTCCTCACATACATCATCCTCACAGAGGCAATCCCGGAGCTTGGAGGAAATAATTTGGATACTTTTAATTTTCAGAGCCCACTCTGGGTAAAGGTCTCCATCCTTTTTAAATACCAGCCCCACTTACCTCTAACATCTGGGTAAGATACCCAAAGATATGGTCTCACACTTCTGAATTGTCTGTGCAACACCATAAAAACCCTCCTGTAATACAGAATGAAATGAGTTTTATGCAAGGTGATGCTAGCCCTGCCAGAGCAAGACTTTACCAGCTCCTTCATTTATCCTTCCACTGATTTGACCAATATGGCATACTGTGCCCCCGATACTAGCACTATAGGGGTAACCAAGGCAGAAATGATTCTAAGAACCTCTTGGTTCTTACTTGAGAGAGTGATGGCAGTTAAAAAGGAAACCAACACGGTGATGTGTGAGATAGTACCTGCCTGTGATAACAATTAGGAAGGAAGGTCAATGAAGGACGACGAGGTCGAGTCAACTATGGCAATAACGGATTGAAGAAAGTTCTAGATAACAGAATGTGCAAAGACCAAAGTAGGAAAGTTCTGAGGGTATTCTAGAAACTTTAAAAGTCTATGTAGCTAGAGTGTAGTATGCAAAGGGGAGAGCAGCAAGAAACAAGTTTGGAAAATTGGCAGTGCCCTTTCATGTCCAGACTGTGGTGCAATTTGATCTTTATCCCCAAACTTGTAAGAAATCACTAAAAGGTTTTTAAACTGAGAAGTAACATGACCTTTCCATTTTTCTAAAGTGAGCTTTGGCTGTAAGGGAGAAAGGATTGGAGAAGAACCAACATAGTAGCAGGAAGATGAATTAAGAACCCGTTGTGGTAATGTAGGCATGAGATGATAGTGACTGGGAGGAGAGGGTGGTAGCAGTGGATATAAAGAGGAATAGGATTTGAGATACATTTTGGAGACGGATTTAATAAGACTCGCTGAAATATTGAATTGGTGGTGAGGGTGACATTCCCAACATCTCTCAAATTATCACTCAGTTTTTATCACCATAATGATTGCAAAGATATTTACCATGGGAAAAATTGCCCCACTTTGGTGTTGTTTCATTAATCATTAAACTCATTTTTTTATGTCTGCGGTTAGAAAACCATCCATCTGGGTTATAATGGCCCTGAAATGTTCCCTCACAATTTGAGCTCTATATCTAGTATGTTTCCATGATTAAACAATGGAGTTTTAACAGTCCTCAATGTATTTGAGATGAACTGGGATAAGGGTCAAAAATGGTGCCTATGGAGGTTAAAGTAGACATGTAGTGAGGTAGGCAGGGATTGTGGAGAAGCAGGTCATTAGAGTGAGATATAAATTTGGCCTAGGAACTCATAGTCTTCGAAAAACCTCAAGTACAATCCCAAATACGAATCAAATTGACACTAACTGGCAAAAAAGATAGCAGCATGCCAGAGAGCAGTGCTTAAAGTCAGAGAATAGGTAGCTTTAAGGCAGACATTCAAACTGGGGTCTGATATGATAACAAGTACACCATTGGTCTAGTTACTTCAACTCAAGACTATAATTGATCATAGTCTTTGTGATTACTCAATGATTCCTGAGTCAATTCTACCTCTGTCATGGTCCTTCTGAGTTTTAAATGACCTAGTCCTGAGAAGGTGGTCCTCTTCTGCCAGATAAAATGATTATCTAGGACTTTTCTCTCTCCTTGTGAACATTGGGGTCAGATAACAGGGAGAGTAGATTAGTTACTCAGTGGAGCTATTTGGTTTTTCTGGACAATGTTTTTCAAAGTGTGTTTGATGGACCATATACATCAGAAGGCTTCTGTTAAAATACAAATCTTTAGCCCTGCTCCAGGAGCTGCTAGAGAGCTTAGGGATCTGCTCCATTAATTAGTTTTCCAGTGAAATCTGGACACCAGAATCTGAGAACTGGTCTGCAAGTGTCTCTGTTGAGACTGATCTCTCAAAGCCCTCAGAATACTCTTTGGCAGTTTTTCCTCTCCTACCACAACTTTTCCCAGGGTCTGAGTTAGAAACTTGAAAGTTGGATTCCCTTTTTGGGCTTAGATGTTAGTTAAAATGGTTTGTGTATGGGATTTAGAATAAAATTTATACTCTCAACTCAACTCTGAGGTATTCACCTCCTCATGGGAGAAGTAGAGGAAGAAAACATGAGCATATCCTGGCCTTGCCAGCTCACTCTGTAAGATGCTTTCTAACATTTCCCTAACCCCATAAGGCCTCCAGAACAAAACCTCCAAAAGAACTGATGGGTACATAGTTAACTATTCACACTCCCATACAATTATGTTGCTTTATGACGTTTCACTCAGTAGTCTACCACATAAACGCTGTTGGTCCCAATAGGCTTTCCCATGCAGTCTAGGTGTATAGTAGCTATACCATCGAGATTGGTGTCATTATGCTCTGTGACATTGGTGACCCAAGAGAAAATCACTTAATGATCATAGTCTCAAAACCTATCCCAGTTGTTAAGTGACATGTGACTATAGTTTGTGTCCTCCCGGATTAGGAGAGTCTCCCACATGGCCTTTCTCTATAGCTTGAAAAATTCATGGGAGAGGGGAAGACCTGAGGGTGGAGTTGAGCCATATGCTTCTAATCATAAATGGGGAGTAGCAAGCTTGATACTCTCAAACGAGATTAAAATTTCACTACCACTCATAAATAATTCAGTTCAAAACTGCATATTGTGGTAAATACAGCATTCTGGTTTAACTCTTCCCTTTGGCAGGTACCACATTTTCTTACAACTCCTGGGTGAGCAATGATATCTTGGGGGATTTATCTACCCACAGAGCCCTTGCAAAAGCAAATGTGCTCCCAAAATTAACTCTTTTATTCCCCAAATAACTATTTTTTTTACCTCTCTCTAACATCTCTAGATTTGTTTGGTTTGATATAAAAGAATGCAGAGGAAATAAGTAAAACGAGAGTGGTTTTCATATTGATTATTCCTCTCAATGTTAATGTCTGTTGCCATCCAGTGGTTGTGATGAAAATATCCAACCTCTACATTCTCACTTCATTTCAAACCCTGCAATTGGAAATTTTTAAATCTCCTGGATTATGATATAAGAAAATACACCTTTGAACGCTTTTACAAGTCACATAGCTGGACCATTTACTTGGTGATTGGCCATTTACCACAAAATCATCATCCATATTTTCCTTGGAATAAGCACAAGGACACTGGTTCAAAAAAATGTTTCCAAATGGGCAACTTTGTTTTTAACAGAATTAATTTTTATCTAGATCATTTGGCCTCTAATTGAACATAAAATATAATACAGTATAGAATTTCTGAACCATAGCTCCTTATGAGTTAAGAGTTTTTGGATCAATACCTTCATTCTAAATTGAAGAAAAAGGTTGAGGTGCAGTCTGTTATAGATGATGTTATAGAGATATATGAACCAGGATTAGAAATAAGATCTCCCTACTCTCATACAACGTCCTATACAATGGAGCTGATTTCCAAGTAGTTAACTTGTTTATATAAATTCTATGTCAAGTTGCTTTCAAATTTGGAGATTTGAGATATAAATATATTGATTTAAAAGAGGACTTTTATGTAATGTTATATATGTTATATAATATGTACCGCTAGTTTAAGTGTTAGCATTGTCAATCAGCTAGCAATGCAGTCCAGTCACCTGGAAAATATTTAATTTTTTTTAATGTTAATACTGGTGACTGAACCATTTTTGTACTCATTTTCTCTCAGCTGTTGGGAAAAAAAAATCAATAGATTCTATAAAGTTTGGATATAAGTAAAGTAAACTCATTATGGTTCCTCTGAAGACCACATTTTCTCCTCGGATCCCATTAGTGTTTCTGAAAACACCAGAGGTCTTACTGATGAAGTCCCTGAGACAAGCCCTAGAGTCTGAGGGCAAAGTCCTCTTTGAAGGAGATACCTTTCAGATTTTGACCTTACTGTTCACCTGTCAGCTATGAACTGATTTCCTTCTAGGATAAGACCTCAGATCATTCACTTGAACTGTAAGTTCTGTTTCTCCAAATGTATTGCCCTCATAATTTATATAAAGATGAGTAACTTTCTTTTAAATTGATAATTACTCTTCTGTAGTATATAGTATTTGTTTGGAAATACCTGCACAGTCGGAGACTGCATTTTCCAACCCTCCTTGCATATAGGTGAAGTTATGAGCCGAATTTTATCAATGAGATATGAGTAGAAGTGATATGGGTCATAGCTGAGGCAAGGCAATGAAGAGATAGATGTGTCTTTTCTTTCTTCTAAGCTCTGGACCTAGAGAATAACAAATGGAAGGAACCTTGGTCCCTGACTACCTGGAGGAATGTTGCCTGCTAATGAGGATTCACATTGATCTATCAAGTTAGCGCAAAATAAACTTCTCTCATGTTAAAGCCACTGAAATTTTGGGCTTGTTATTGTAGCTCATCCTTACTAATAAGATAATCTACTATGATGTGCATGAGGTTGAGAAAGAAGATCTATAGTTGGAATGCATATTGGAACATACGTCATGCAGTTGTATAATTTTGTTTTGCTTCTCCATGCCTTTCTCCTTTGTCTTCTCCTTTGCTGAAGCCAATCAGCCCTAGTGATGGAATTACTAGGTAGGAACATTATGAACAAATATGAGTTCATCAGTTTTTTTCTGCTTAATGAACTATTGTCATAAAACTGAATAAATATCTAATAGTCACAAGTGAGTAGCTGGTTCCCTCTGGAGTTGTACAGAGTAAGAAACAGTCCTGGTGGTGACCACCAGGTAAACCAGAGCAGAAGCACAAGACATTCCTGTGAGTCAGACAACTGGAGAAGTTTCTCTAAGGGTATCACTACACAAAACTGGGAAGGGATAGCACAGTGCTATCCCTTCACCACAATATTATCCCTTAGGTAATCAGAGTGGGCTCTCCCAATGCTTCTGTGCTCATTTTCTTTTTAAAAAACATAACTGAAGTATCTTATTTTCTTAGGTTCTTTCATGTTACCCATTTCTTAAAGAGTATTAGACGCATTAATTTTGATAAACCAGTTCTCTTTGATGTGTTAGTGAATTAGCTGGTGATTCCTTCTGTGCAACAGATCTCCAGAAGCCTCTGAAGAAATGAGACATCTTAGGATAAGTCTAGTTCACTGTGATAGGGAATAATTTCCTCAGTCCAACATTCCATTCTTAGCAGTGTGTCCTGAAACACAAATATATCTGAATCTAGTACAAATAAGAATGCCTTCTTTATACGTTTACGCTGGGTATATACTAGGAAACCACCATCCTGGTTTAGAGATCTTGCTGCCTGGAGACCACAGAATTGGAGCAAAAGGAGTGGATTGTTCCATCAGAAATTTTCATCACATTTTGGTGACCTGTGAACTGTTCTTTTCTCTAAGGACTGGGATCCTCAGCTAGAGTCAGAGCAGCTGCTCCCAGACCCCATGCCTAGGTGCTTCTCCAACAGCCCCTTATGGAGATCCCCTTCTGTAGACTTGTTCTTTTGATTGTATACCCTCTCTTCACTAGGAAGAGGAACTATGGGCCAGCTGGTTTGGACCCTAGCTCTACTACTTTTGACTATCTGTGTGACTTGTGGAGAATTAACCTGTCTGCGCTGCCAAGTTTTTATTTGTTCAAAGGGGGCTATTGTGAGGATTAATTAATTTAGTATAAATAATTACCCTCTCATTTTATTCTGTTTAAATATTTTTGTTAGTAATAATTATACTAAGAGATGGGGCTTTAGAAGCCTCTAGTCCAGTTACTTAGCATTTAATGCAGGAATTCTTTTTACAATGTATTCTATAAACTTTCAATGAAAGCTTTACAGGTTTTCTTCATATATCAGAGTTTGATTGACTGCTCTCCAGTGATGTATATAGAGTTTTCTTGATTTCGTTGATTTGCTCTTTCCCAAAGCTTATTATAGGACAGGTTGCTTCTGGGAGGTCTTCTAAAGAGAGATGTCCCAATTTATTGTCTTCCATTGAGTGATTTTTCAAAATATAGATGCTTAGGCCCTACTCTAAATATCAAATATCCCAGAGTGTAATTTTGGGGCATAACATCTATAGAGCAGTATTTTTAGTATCCCCAGATGGTTTAAAATGTCACCCAAGGAGCAGCCATTGAGTTCACTGTATCCATGGTGTATAGGCTTCTGTTATCTTCAGTCCCATTTGTTGTCTCTCTCTCTCTCTCTCTCTCTCTCGAGGGTCAAGCATTCTGTACTTTTTGAACTCTTGGCCAGACTATACTTCAGTAACAGACCACTAAATCTAAATAGGTTAACTCAACAAATGTTTGTTTTAGCTCACATAAAATGTGATGCAGTTGGTATGGGCTTCCTTTATACAGTCACAAAGGGATTCAAACTCCCTCTTTCCTGTGCCACTGAATGCCAACATGCTATCTAAGGTCACCTTGCTATGGGAAGAGAGAGCTAGAGGGGCACACTAACTCTTCAAAGACTCTTCCTGGCAATGACATATATCACATATCAACTTTGCTCATGGTTCCTTGGCCAGATTTAGTAACATGACTCTTCCCTGATGCACGAGAATACTGGAAAATCAATGAGCCTTGAATCCTTTTTACAGGCAGGTCTCTTGCACAATTATTTCTTGTTTCAGACCTCCATGCACATATTATGCAATATGCATTTCTATAATTTTATGTATAATTATTATTTTGTGTATGCATTTTTTTTTTTTTTTTTAGTGCTTGTCTGCAAGTAGACCATAAGCTCTTAGAGATCACACTCTAATGTGCTGCTGTATCTCCAGTCCCTATAGTGGTGAGTAGTTAGTAGTAGAGACTCAATCAATATTTGATTAATAAATGAACAGACACATAGGTCAGACACTAAAGTATGTTGTGTGATTTTATTATATGTCAGTGTTTTTGTATAGCTTGTGCTCTTTTCTAAGAGCTCATTTAAATGTTATTGAGTCCAATGAAAGGTTAAAGAATAATAGGCCAATTAAGCAGTGAACATTATTTGTGGACCCCCTAGTGTTACTCATGAAGAGCATCTGTCTCTTGGTTGTGCACTCCTGGAGCGGTCAGCCCAGGAAAGGGCAAATAGAATCAGCAGAGAAATATGCTTCTTGAGGTTCAGCTGACATAGGCAATAACAAATGAGTTGACAAAGCAAAAGATGGCATCATTGTCTGCCTGTGTTAAGCCTTTCTTTGCTGAGTCTATGGAATTTATGTAAGACCAATCTATTGAAACTTTATAACCCCTGTAAAGTGGGAAAACTTTCTGCAGTGAATGCTTCTTATCTTGATTATAGCAGAACCCAATTAAAAACAAGACTTGTTATTAAGGTTGTTATTAAGGTAGAGACAGGCAGTAGTACAGAGTTTAGACAGTACTACATATATTGACATGAGCTCTCTAGCATGAGACAGATTTGGTCCAGTTCACCACTTGCTGGCCTTCAGCTTCCCAAGCCTCAGCACTGAAATGAGACTACTAATTCCTCCTCCCTAGATTGAATGAGATTTAAATGAATACATTGATTAACGTCCTTAGGCACTAAGGTTAGCAGAAGACCTGGCATAAATGACAGTAATTATTATTGCGTTCTATGATTGGATCATATTTTCTGTACTAGCTAGGGTTGTACAGTCAGTAATCACAGTTACCATGAGATAATATGCAGCAGCGGGTGGTGGGCTCTTCTCTGTGGATTAGCCTCTGATCTGGTGCTTCCAACACTGGCTGTATGATAGACATTTAGAGCATGGTCGTCGCAGTCTGGCCATGCATCTGAGCTCTCTCGGCAACCCACCTCCTTCAGGGCACTTGATTTTCCTGTTCCCAGGATAGGGACGACCTGTGTAATTTCATTCATTCAATGTGGAGCTCACCTGTCACTATCCGTCTCAGGGGTCTTAGTTCTCCCCATCAAAATTTAGCTCAAACACCTGCTCTGGTGCTATCAGTTGTGGCCAGGCCACCAGGGTAGATTTTTCTGAGCACAGAACTGTGAGCAGGACAATAGCAGCTTTAGCAGAAAGAATCACTGAGACTGCTTTCCTTTAAAAGGGACTGAATTCATGACGAACTTGGAGCGATATAGACTCCTCTTCCCTGTTTCCCAAAGCGTAACTCTACACCAGAAAGATTCATCCCTGTGATTTATTTTTGTGGAAGCTACCTTCTGAACAGTTAGATTCTTTAGGAATATTTGAAATAATGTTTGAGGGTAAGGTTTAACTTACAAAGATTAGCATGGAGTCACCCCTCTAATCTAGATAGACAAGTCCTACAGTGTTCATTTCATAAAATCTATTCCTCTCAGAAAGCTCTTCTATTTTTGTTCTGTGCTTTCAGTTATCCTAAATGAAAAGCAGGCGTTGGTGTGTTTCCAACCCGGGGCAGTCTCCTTCATCCCTTGCAGGCAGGAGGATTGGCACCGGGCGAGGGCAGGATTCATGCAAGATTTCTATCTTCATTGAGGGAGGCTTATTGTAACAACTTACTTATTTGGTGCATTTTGCTTCTTCTTTGTTTACCGTTTTCATGTTTTCAAAAATAATTGTGAGTGAATTCACTTAAAAAATCTATACAAAGTGTTTTACAAACACTGGCAAAGTGTTGTCATCTATAAAACAGTGTGTATTTTAATCATCTGTTAAAGAAGAATAGGTTAGGGTTGTCCCTTCAAGTATTTATTACTTTTGATTTCAAAGTGAGTACTCACGGTTATATTTTTTCAAAATTTTAATGTGAGATTATTATGAAAACTTGTATAGATTGAAGAATGGACTTCCAAATATAGATACAAATTTAACACTTATTTTATCATATTGATTTCTTCTGCTTTTGAGGGACATTTCAAAATTAAGTTGCAACTATCAAGATAGATCTTTCCTTAAATGCTTCAGGGTATATTTCTAAAAATAGGGACATTTGCTTACATGTCCACAGAGTCATTATTACGTCTAATATAGCAAATACTTTGACAATATCTAATGCCCAATTTCATTCGAATCTCCCAAAAATCTTCCAGTATTTTTCTTTCAGTTGGTCACTTTTAACAATGAGCAAATAACTCTCAATTTCTCTTTTTCTCCATATGAACTGTAATAAGAACACTGAGATGTGGAAAGTTCTCTTGGTTTGTATATTACATGATGACCAAATGTATTTCCTTTTCCTCCAATATTTTATTATGGAAAAGTTTAAACATAAAGATTAGTTGAAAGAATTCTTCAGAGCATCCTGGTTACATGGTTCTATTTTTAATTATTTCCCTGACTTATGGGTAACTGGAGCTTACCGTGTCTGCATCTCAGACTCAGTGAGAGTCGATGAGTATTCTGTGGTGTCTTTTTAAGTGGAAGTTTAAGTAATATTTGCAATGCAAAGGAATAATATGGTAATTAATTTGCATGGCTTATAAATCTTGAGGTATCTTCTCCTCCAACTGGGGAGCTCATGCCAGCCTATAAATATTTAGCTTGAGTTTCAGCTGACAGCATTTTTCTGGGGCATCCCCAGAGAGCCCGGTGCTGCACCATGACAGCAACATCACCATTGTGGGTTAAGTGAGAAAATGATGAACCATCCTATCTAATGCTGAAGCAATTGGAACAGGCAGGTTGTTTACACCTTATTCAGTGCCAGTTGTGTTTCAACATTGTCCAGAAATACCAAGCAAAGGTATTTGAAAAGAGAAAAACATCTGGTTTAAAAGCATCTGCCTGGGGGTTGCTGCTGTTGCTATGGAGATCAGAGAAGCAGATTTTCACAGCTTTACCACACTGAGCTTGTTTTTGAAGATTCATGAGACAGTGGGCTCTTTTCTCTCCTATTTTGGGTGGTTTTGTTAGACATACTCTTGCCTGAATAATATTAAAGAATCACTCGTGTGAAAGCACATTAGATGCTAATGCTTGGAGTTGTTTTTAGCAGAATAATTTAACAATACAGGATTGGGTTTTCATCTGCATGCTTTAAAATAGACTGACTTCTCCAAATCAGCTAACATAGAGTTTAACTTGGAGCATAAGGAAATGCTAGTTTAATATTTTAGTGCCATCTGCTGTAAGTTTCATGGCATTCTATCCCATATGGCATATTTGCAGCAAGTCTCTCTCTTTTTTTTCTTTGTTTCTTCTTTTTTTTTTTTTTAGTCTGAGTGGAATGCAGCAAATCTCTTTCCAGATCTTTCATACTGGTTGGCCCTGTTTCTTCCTGCTGATCATTGGATGAGGCTTTAGTTAACTTGGCTCTAGATATTCATTTTTTGAAGACTTCTGTTTCAGCTTAATGGGGTGGTAGTGGTGGTGGTGGGTGGTGGTGGTAGTGGTGGTGATGTGGTGGTGACGATGATGACAATGATGATGGTGGTGGTGGTGGTGGTGGTTGGTGGTGGTTGGTGATGATAGTGGTGGTGATGATGATGATGGTGGTGGTGGTGATGGTGGCGATGATGGTGATGGTGGTGGTGATGTTGGTGATGATGGTGATGGTGGTGGTGGTGATGTGTGATAGATATGAAGCAAAGCAGTTAACACATTCTTAACCTCTCTACTTTGATCTCAAATGACAACCTGACTTGCTGTAAGTGAACATTTCTAACTTCAACAACATCACTGAGTAAATAATTACTGGGAAACTATTACATACCAGACCCTTTCCTAGACACTGTGAGTGTGAGTGGGGTTGAGTGGAGAACAAATCAGAAGCCTTCCTCTCATGGAAGATGCTGATAGTATACAAGTGAACACACATAATACAGTGGTGGTAAGTGCTATGCATTAAAAAGAAATAAAGCAAGCTAAGGGGAACTTCAAAAAATATAATGGTTAAAGAAGACCTATTAGACGATAGAATTAAAATATTGCAGTGAACATCTCTAATGTGTTCGGAGTGTTAACAAGAACAGTTTATCTTATCTATCATCAATTATCTTACACTATGAACCAGAAACATTATGCAGATGAAGAATATCTGTTCTTTGAAAGCTGTCAGACAGTTTCTGCTTTTGCTGTGGGACTGGGTGGACCTTTGATTTGGTTCTGGTTGACAGTTTTTTAATTAAAATACATGGATAGAGCACTAATATGTGTCTAGTTCTTTGTTGTTATCTATGGAGAGGACCAAAGAATTTTAAGTTGAAACTTATACTCTAGGAGTTACTTTTAACTGAACTTTCATCAACCATCAACCCAGTTAGGGAATAGAATAAATGTCCAGGAAGCATTTAAATAATAACACCAGGTACCATTATGACTAACTCTCATTATAAATGTTGTTAGTCTTGGCACACCCTTGGTAGCCTCGCAGGTAAGTTCACTGGACATGGTCCATGTACATCACAGGGATCTGGGGCCAAGGTTAACAGCCACGATGAGCAACTAAGTATATTAAATATATGTTTATTCCTTCTCTCTCTTCCTGTCTGCTCACTTTCATTCCTGCCTGCACCTTCCCTTTAAAAAAGAAGAATCAATCTTAAGTGCAATTGTATTAGATTTCAGAGCAGGGAGGAGTGTTAAAGTGTCCAGTGCATTTCTTTTGACCTCCTCTCAAGAGATCATTTTGAGCTAGACATGGAGCCCCATGGAGATCACTAACATTCCATCATTAGATAGAATTATTCCAGTCAGGTAATTGGAACAATGAATAACCCATATGAAGTCTTGGTTTTGTGTATGTATGCATGTAGTTGTGTGTGTGTTTGCTCACATGTATTCACACACATGTGCACTTGCTCATTTACTTATTGAAGAATAAGGTACCTATTGCATGTGAATGACTGGACTGTGACTGAGGAAGCTAAGATGAATGCGAAACCATCTTTGCCCACAAAGCATTTATAAGGATATCCACATAAACAAATTAGTGTGATAAACTGTTATAAGAAGAAGGAAATCAGTACTTAGCCCTGTCTGTGTTACTGGTGTACGTTGTGATGGTTGAGATGTATGGGTATTCTGACTTATCTACCAATTATATCATTTTAAGAACTTGGAGCAAGAATAAGCAGAATATAAGCAGAATATTGATTATAAGCAGAGTAATGATTCCTTTCTAATTTAAAGAAGAAATATTGATTGTTCTGAAGTTGTGACAATATTTGTTTTGGCTGGGAAATTAGCCACATAAATAGAATCACTGCTTTAATAGTTTGAGTGCTACTATCAGGTGCTGTAATGACGGTACCACTTAATAAGTGACAGTGGAAGAGAGGTTTGGTAAAAATGTGTTCTCTCTCTGTTTTCCTGTTTATACAGTGTACTGGGAGTTAGTGGCTAACTTTAGGGACTTATGACCTTACAATGCACTGTAAACACTCACGTCCATGGAGGCTGACCACGGGGTTGTGGTGAGGTGAGTGCTGAATTCACACCTAAGTGTGCAGTGTCCCCGCCCTGTGTCTGGGAGTCTGTGTTAACCTGCAGGGACACAAAAATAAATCTGAATTTGAGACTACGATGAGGCTGTTGAATATATTATTCATTGTCTTTTCTCTGGAGTGTTTTTAATTTTTCTTCTTTCTTTTCTTCCTTTTTTTTTTTGTTTTTTTGTTTTTTTGTTTGTTTTAGCACAAGAGATTTAAGTACATGTGACCCTGTAGAATTTACATTCCGTTGAGTACCACTCTTCAAAGCCAGGAAAAGTAGTTTGTTGGGCTAACTAAACACTGTAAATATTTTTGCTGAGGGTTTTTATTGAAGAGCCAGCTCCCTTGATTACCTGCTTCTCCTTTACCTCAAACCAGCATTCTCAGTTGGCATCAGTGACGTTTCTTTGGTCTCTGTCACAGTGTTTATGAGAGGTGAGGTTTGCTGTTGATCACAGTGTTGGGTAAAATCAGCAGCTGCAGCAGCAAGTCAAGTCCTGAAACAGCATAGACTCTTCCTAGACACTTTCATTCTCTTTCCCATTTCCTTTTCTCCTCTACTCTCCATCACATTGCCTGGCAGTTTGAATGTTTCTCCAGTTTTCTTTACTTCTGTACTGTCTGCACAAGACAATGCTTTGAATTAAAAAGTGAAAAACCCAGCCACCCCTTCATTACAGTGTAGGGACCACCCTGTCAATGGAAACAAGGACTAGAGTATAGATTCTATCGACGCTGGACTCTTGGAGCTCTGGAAGCTCATTCATTAGGTATCCACATGTTTTCAAAGTGCTGTCTCTGTTTCTCCTTTTGAAAAAGGGCAGGCCGTATTGTACCCATCATCACAAAAACACGAGGAGGTGTTCACTGAGAGCACGTGTTAAATTTTGGGTGTCATTGCTGAGCACTGCTGCATGATCTTCTCAGTAAGTCTTTAACCTGGCAGAGATTTTACTATTTTGAGAGTGTTTATAACTCAGAATTCACATGTTTGAACCATGCTCTGGTCTGAATATTTGTGCCTCCTGAAGAAAACTTTCCATTTTAACCCTAATCCCCCAAAATGATGATATCAGGAGGTGCAACTTTGTGGAGGTACTTAAGAAATCATTGCCTAATTAAAGTTCACACAGTTTCACTCCTGCTTTTATCTAGGAGTTTTAAGGATTTAGCTCTTACATTTAAGTTTTTGATCGATTTTGAGTGAATTTTTGTGTATAATGTAAGAGAGGAGTTCAACCTCATTCTTTCTATGTGAATATCTAGTTGTACCGGCATCGTGTTAAAAAGACATCATAAGATTTCGTCTCCCATTGTCATCCTGGTCATTTGATCTAGATATTTTAGCAGTTCCATTGATCTGTATACCTAGCATTAGGCTATTATCACACTGCTTTGATTAATATAACTCTGTAATAAAGCTAAATCTGGAAGCCTAAGTCCTCCAACTTTCTTTTCTTTTTCAGTGTTGTTTTGGATAGTCTTAGTCCCTTGCATTTCTCTTCATGTTTTAGATTCAACTTGTCATTTTTTGAAAAACAGGAATTGGTAGGGATTGCTTGAAACTTGATAAGAATCCCCTGCTAGGGTTTGCGTTGAATCTATTGCTTGGGGAGTATCGCAATCCTGACAGTATTAAGACTTCTAATCCATGAACACATCTTCCCATGAGATGAGATATGCATGAGATATCTTCCCATTTATTTAGGTTGATTTAATTTCTTTCAACAGTATTTTGCATTTATTATTATAGAAGTCTTGTACTTCTTTATTAAATTATGTCATAATTATTTTTAATGATGTCATACCATCACCTTTATTTTAAAATACAATTTTATTGGAATACAGCCACACTCATTTGCTTATATATTGTCTTTGACTGCTTTTGTGTTAGGGTTGAGTAGCAGTAATTGAGACTGTATGGCAAACAAAGTAAAAAATATTTATGATAGGGTCCTTTCTAGAAAAAAAAAATCTGTTCTAGAACTTAAATTACTTTCAGAAAATGCTCATTCTCATTTTTTCCCCTTAGCGATACTGCTGGTAAGAAGGAAGAGGCATCAAAGTCGTGGTATTTGATGTTGTTAGGTACAAATAACCCTGGATATAATGGATTTTAGATAGTGAAATCTAGGTCCAAGTTATGGACCTCCAATTCCTTTCTATTTGATCTTTTTGAAATTGTTCCTCCTCCTTAAAATTTTAATTTTCTTTTTTATGAGGGAAGAAAGTAACCTGCAATATCATATTAAGAGCCAGTTGTAGAACTGGTTCCAGAACATAGAGTTTCTACCATTTTGTCCATTTCCATTACCAAAACTTGGAAGTTAAATCTGACCAGTAGATGTAATCTGAAACTGCTCATTCTTCACTTCCCATCCTGCATTCTTAATATAAGCTTGACAGCTGTGCCTCTATTACTTATTTTTACCAGTTACTTCCTTTTCATAAAAATTTAAGGGCAGAAAAAATATGTTGGCTACTCAATATTAGGTGATATTGGAACAAATTTTGTTTTTGTTTTATTTGCCCCTTAATAAAAAGATGTTGCCTCCATCTCTTAGTAAAGCTGTTCTGGGTTGTCTCAGATACATGTAAGACACATTTATATTAACTATAATGAGATAGAAAATATAGATGTTTCAGCCACCAAGTTTGTCTCTTACAGCTTTTACCTTGTTGTTGTATATGGCATTAGGTTTCCAGCTGGAACATATTCAAATGGGCTTCCTCTTTTTCCATATGTATGTAATCTACTCTAGGAGAAAGCTGAGTATACCAAAATGGATAAAAATATTCCTTAGTAACTCCAGTTGTGCAGGTAAAATGCAGACTTATAATCTCTGTTGCTTTTGGGTTTACTTATTTATTTATTTTTAAGGAAAGGTTCTGATAGGAATAAAGGCAAGCAGGCAAGCAGGAAGAGAGAGGAGAAAAATGCCCCCATTTTATTTTTGTTCACTTGGTTATTTGGACCCGTTATGTGAACCCAGGTCCTTGGGATGTATGTGGAATATGCTCCTTTGGAGGCAGCTGATCTAATCATTATTCTACCAGGGCATGCAAGAATCTCCATTTTTTTAACCTGATGTACAAAGGAGTTCAGAATCAGTACAAAACATCTTAAGAATATTCTCAGTAAGTAGCAACTCACTACCTTCCAAGCTGACTATTCATCCTTGGTCAAGATTGACTAAGGAGATAGAAAAGTTATATCACACATTGATACTATTCTCTACTAATCCTTTTGTATGTGCACACTCATAAAATAAAGAAGGTAACTATTAAACTAACCTCGAATCTTTACTTTTCAAAACCTGACATTTCCACTGTTGCCAACCAATACAGAATTTCCATGTACCATTTATCTCTTTTTATTTGCTCTCTAGTTCCTCTAAATCTCTTTTCTGAGTATTTTGCCTCAAACAGATCATCTTTATGCATAGTATATGTAAATAGCACATTTCACAGCAAAAACATGGCTTCCTTCACTGTCAACACCCAGTTTCTATTGATTGTGCCTCTGGGTACATTATCATTTGCATCACTCTGTTGATTTGTATTCAGTTTAATTTAATACCCATAAGTCTTTATATTTGAAAGTAATAAATTAAATTTTCCTCTGTCTCACATTATTATGGTTGACACTTTAGGTAGAAGTACTAGACCTTGCATTCTGTCTCTATTAGACTTTATCTGATTAGGTTAACTTCCTTTTTCATTTTGGTCAAGATTTGGTAGGATTCTGTCACTCGATGCATTTGCTATCCCTGCAAACTTTGCATTATCTATAGGAGTGATCTGTTTCTATGTATCATTAATGAAAGATTCAAGAAGCCAAATCCTACAATGGGCTATTAGAAGCTTCTCTTCTTTTTTGAGTTCAGTTCCATGAACATTTATTCAGCATATACTTGTTGCTGGGCTGTATTCAAAGTTGAAAACTCAGTGATAACTAAGATAAGATGATAGTTTCAAGCAAAGAATCACTCTATATGTAAACAAAGACAGCCAAACAAATAACGTAGTATAAAATAATAAGTACAGTAACATAAATGAACAAGGAACATAGAGGAGAGTCCAGTAATTACCTGGGGAAGGTAATATTTGAGTCAGCTTTTGAAATAGAAGGTGTTTGTAAAAGGAAGAGCGAGTGATCACCATTCATTAATCAGCATTTATTCATAGTAAAATGAAATATTTCCCTGTGAGTTTTTACCTTGAGGAACGAGGCCACCAATAAATCGAGACTTTAGCACTATAGGTAATGTTATCTAGCCCAATCTAAACTTCAAAGTATGCAGTGGTTACTTCATAATGCAAAAAAAATCATATTATTCATTCAGCATAGGGTGTAGGCACCAAGAATAGGAAATCCTAAAAATTTGTTTTTTAATGACCTGTCCTTATTGATCTGAATCTCTACTTTGTGAAAACTAATCTACCTTGGAGGAGCAACTCTTGTCCAGAACAGATCCTCCAGCGGTTAGGTTATAGTAGATCCCAGCTTCTTCAATCAGTGTTTGGCATCCCTGAGGTTCACAGTGGACTCTTCCTTCATAGTTCAGAAATTTGTTGCTTAAAACAAATTGATTCGACCTCAGGTCTGCCAGCTGTGCCCCCAGGATTCATGTAGTGAATAACGTTTTCTGTTTAGAGATTTTTCTCCTTTATAAAACAAAGCAAAATTAAAACAGCCTATCTTCTTTTACAACAAAACCCAATAATGTAAAAGCACTTGCCCTTTTATTAAGTTACTGACCTTTTAAGTGGTGTCTTGGCCTTGGGAATAAAGAGTGACTTGGGCAGAAAGCCATCTGAAGACAACAGTGTAATTCTGCTGTGGGCCAAGTCCCTCAGAATTGTCTGTACCATTAGCAGTGATACTGCAGCTTTTAAACACAGTCATCCTATCTGCTGTATCAGCACAAAGGCGCATGACCTTGTCTGCGACCAGACAGGTACATGCAGGTATTGAATTGCTGTTGACAGTAGATAGGTGGAAAAGTTTAAAACTTAGCTGAATTGTTAGGAACTTAGCCAAACAGTGATTCTGAGTTCAGTTAAATCTGTCTAAATCTCCAGGGAAACCAAGAATAAAATGAGGGCCCTGGATGATAAAAATTTCACGTGAATTTTTGGTAACTTGCCATTCTTGTAGCTTCTATTATAAATTTCAGCTTTATTTATCCCTGTATTCATTTGTTAATGATTTTGTCTCCAATAGCATGTAAGCTCTTGATGGGCATGCACCATGGACCATGATTTGTTCATTGGTTTGAAGGTGCTCAGGGTCCAGTGGAAGAAAAGTGATGATTACTAGTTATTTCTCCCTCTGCATCTGGAGACCAAAGCTGGCTTCTTTGTTGATTTTACACACATCAGCCTAGAGCTGTATAGTCCTAGAGAGTGCTAACACTGTTTTCTGTTCCCTATCATGCTAATGCATGGTCTGTCTGTCAGTCTCTCTCTCCATACATACATACATAAGATATATACAAAACAACAATATAATTTGGGACAAAATTAGCATATCCTTTTAATAGTTTTCTATATATTCAATGTGTAAAGTGTTAGGATTTTTCTGAGACAGATAATATCAAGATATATCAAAATTATGCAGAGGTACTCAAAGATACATTTATGTTGGTTACATTTATGAATAGTTATGAATGGTTAAAGTCAGATAATAGTCCTCAGAATAAAAGATAAAGAATTATCCTTGATGTGCCCTGGTGGGACAGTGGTTGGGTGAAGTCCACATATATCCCAAGGACCTGGGTTTACCTCCAAAGGCTGGGGGGAAGCAACCAAGATAAATAACTAAATGAAATAAATAAAAATGCTCCTTCCTTCTCTCTCTTCCTGTTTGCCTCTACTTACCTTCTTTCTTGCCTGCAACTTTCCTTAAAAAAAAAAAAGAATTATCCTTAATTTATGTGGATAGAATAGATGTTAAATTCTTTTGTTACCTAGTGAGTCAGTGAAATTCTTCAGCTTTTTCAAGTTTATAACACATAAGCCTCAGATCTCCGTGGCTGCAGCAAGAAATATTTTTTTTCTGCACAGTGTAGCCAGGTTTGGCTCTGCTACACTCTCTTAGCTCTGCTCAGCTGAGCTCAGCTCCCCAGGACTTTACACTTTGGAATGCAGAATAAAGGAGCAGCCCCTACCTACACCCAAGAGGAGACCAGCCAAGCCACGTAGTCACACTGGGAGTCTTCTTAACTCTGACAAATGTCATATTCCCTCCCTTATCATTAACCTAAGCATGCACATAGCTAAGCTCAAAATCAGTAGATGGGTAAGCAGGATGAAAAAAATAAGATAGCAAATAATGTGAACAAATAATTATACAGTTGCCCACAACCAGCATTAGAACTGTAGTCAGACTCTTGAACTTTCTGGCATTCAGCAACATTTCTATAAAAAATGATATTCTCTTTTAAAAACCTCTTAACTGAAAATTAAAACCTATTAATTCAATGTATTGGGAGGTTGGTGTGACTTGATCTTACATAGTACTAGACTTGAAAACTTACTTTTAAATTAATTTTATTGAAGGACCATCGTAGCATTATATGCATCATAGTAAATCCACTTCTGCATATAATACATTAATTTTACCACCATTTCAGTTTTTCCTTCGCTATGCAGTTAATCCCCTCTACCAACTTGCCTACTCAACCTCACCCTTCTCTTTCTGCAACCAGTGATTTGCTTTTACTGAGTAAAGTATATGTTATTTGATTTAGTTGCTTTGTTTGCTTGGTATCTCTATTTACTGCCTGCTAGTGATATCATGTGATATCTGTCTTTCTCCTTCTAGCTTATTTCACTAAGCATAATTCCCTCTAGGTTCAGACATAGGGCAGTTTTGTTTCTTCTTCCCACAATTCTTACTAACATTTGGTATTATTTGAATTTCTAATTTGGCCAGTCTGACAGAAGTAAAAAGATATCTCATTCTCTTTTTATTAATTACTATTTTGGTTTAGCATCTCATTACATATTTAGCTATTTGGGCTTTCTCATATGTGAATTGGCTAATTTTTATTTTCCACCTTTTTCTGCTTTATTCTTGCTGCCTCATCATTTTAGACTTCTGGTTTGCTGCCTGTTTGTTAACTCTGTTGTGTTGTTGAATAGAAATACTTATTTTGGTATAGACAAGCATGCATATTTTTCACTGTTTTTTTCTTTTTGGTTTATGTCGAAGAAGACACATTTTTAAGCCACATATTTCTTTGCATTATCTTTTACTATCTAGACTTACTTTTACATTTAAACCTTAATCCATTTGCAGTTTACCTTTGACTGTACTGTAGGGGAAATTCGCCCATCCTTTTGAGATTCTTGAACTGGTCAAGCAAACAAGTTAACATTAGATGAATCAGTAGGAGGAAAGCTCAACTTTAATGACATATGTATGGAGAATTTATATACCTATAAGTTCTAAAGTAAATGAGACACACTGAGGTATGAGTATGAGTAAATGAGATATTCTGAGTTAAGGAATGGGACAGGAACCTGGGGTATCAAGGAAATGCCCCATGACAAGGAGGAGATGACTTCATATGACAAAACCTTGCCCTTCTTTGTTTGCCCTGCTTTGAGATAAGTTTCTCTGATAAAAAAAGTTATTTAGGAGTTGACCTTTTTTCTAGGTGTTCTTTATTCTTTAAAAGTAACAGTGGAATGCCTTGATGGAGTAGTAGTGGTTATGTCTGCCACCTCCAAGTAAGTGCATTTCACAGGGACCTGGATGTGCATTCCAGGGCTAGGGGTTACAACCAAGATGAACAACTTAATAAAAGAAAATAAACGTGTACCTTTCTCTTCTCCCTGCCTGCATGCCTACTCCCCTTCAATCCTGCCTGCACCTTTCCTTTAAAAATAATGAAATAATAGTAAGAATTTCTCCTGAGCCATGAAGAATCTCAACTGACCTTAATTCCAGCCTCTAAGATGACACATACTGGAAAAAGCCTGTTTGAACATCCTGGGAAAAAAGGCTTTCTGAACATTTTGAGGGTTATCTACCTTACAATACTATGAGTTGGGAATCTAGGATCCTTTCTTTCATATAATGAATTAATTTTATCAGTAGATTTTTTGAATAATTTACCTTTTCTCCATTGAACTGTAGTGCCATCTTTATCATATATCAAGTTTCAGTCTCTGTAATTCTGTTTGTTAACTCTTGATTCTCTTCCAGTGGTTTATCTTCTGTTCATGGATCAGAATCACATTTGTTTTCATTATTATAATTTAGTTGTTGTGTTAATATTTGCTAGATGATTCTATGCCCCTTTTTTCCCCTCAAATTGACTAGTTTTGCATGATTATTCTATATAAATATTGGACTGTTCTTTTCAAATTGTTCTGAAAAAAATCATCCTGGAATTTTTATTAGAACTGCATTGAATATATATGTTTGACTGCGAGAAAATTTGCATTTTTATAGTATTGTTTCTTATTTATTTATGAGGTGTGTGTGTGTTAGTGTGTGTCTGCTTGCTTGAGTCTTTGTTGCTGTTCATTCACTGGAGTTGAAAGTGTTTCTATATAGAGGTCTTACCGGTTTTTCAGTCAATTCCGTAGTCGCCATCGCTGCTGCAGACGTAGTGACATCTTCTAGCTGGTTGTCGCTGCCGCAGAGGAGCACTGTGTGTGCACGTGTAGAGATCGGTCTCTTACATACGTGGCGTTTGTCCATCTCATACGTTCTGTGTCATGTCTGTTGAAACTTTGGAATTTCTATCCAGATAATAATGATATATAAAATAACAGTTTTGTCTCTTCCCTTAACAGTGCTGGTGCAGCTCTTTTTCCCTGTCTAGTGCATCGAACAGACCTCCAGCACTGTTGAAATTAGTGGTGATAACTGTAGAGTTGATTTATGCTTGATCTTAAAGGGAATACTTTAAATTTTCTGTATTAATTATGATGTCTGCACCCTGATTTTGACAGATAGCCTTTATGAAGTAAGTTTCTTTGTATTCCTACTTCTCCAATATTTCTTAGTCATAAATAAATTTTTAATTTTTAATACCTTCTCTTCATCTACTATGATGATATGATATTTTTCTTTTTCGGTCAGTTAATATAGTGAATTAAACTGATAGCTTTTTCTAATGTTAAATCATTTTTGCATTCCTGAAACAAACTCTTGGTGTGATTAACTGCTATTTTATATAGCATTTCAATATCTGGTTAGCTAGTATCAGTTTATAACTTTGATACTAATGTTAATATTAATAATTGCTAACATATAGAACATTTACTATACCAGACACACACCAAGGATGTTACATATATATCCACTGAATCCTCACAACAACTTATGACATATATACTAATATTTCGCATTCTCATTTTACTGATAAGTAAACTGAGGTAAAAAGAAGTTAAATAAATTCCCAGTGTGTCACACAGCTCGTCAATGTGAAGCTGTGATTTGAAACACAGACTCTCTTCCTCTGGAGCCTGTGTGCCTACACTCTGTGTTTACTGTCTCTCGTAAACTGGTGGAGCCAGTCACAAGTTTTTCTGGCACTGCCCCATCCCATGTTGAAATGAAGATGCTACTTGCAGCATGGAATGACAATGGGTCACTATCCCTCTTCACCTTCTTCTGGACCAGCTCCCCAATAAGTCTGGGGCATTTTGAAATTATAGTACAACTGAAATATAAAACCATCTGGAATTTATGCTTGTATGGAGAAAATTTTGGTTGCTCTTTCAATTTCTTTAAAGATTGTTGTTGTAGGTATAAACTTCTGGGTTTTTGGAACTTACGTAGTATTTTCCCCAAATGGGTTCATTTTATTCTACTTTTCAAAAGATTGTTCTAGTTAACCAGATTGCTGTTTTGTAATCTATTATGTCTATAGCTCTTTACTCTTTGTTATATTCCATTTTGTTTATTTGCTGCTGTTTTTTGCTTTTTCATCATTTTTACTGTTCATTTTATTAAACTTTACAAAGAAAAGATTCTGGTTTTAAATCTTCCCCATTTTGTTATTGTCTTCTCTATTTCATTGATTTATTTTCCTGCTGATATTATTTCATTCTTTCCTGCTTCTTTGGATGTATTCTGTTGCTCTTCTAACATTTAAGTTAAAAATAGAGTGCATTTGCTTCTCCATTCTTAGGTTCTGACTAATACAACTCTCACAGATTTTGGTATGTGTTTTCACTTCATTCAGATCTAAATTTTTATAATTTTCCCTATGCTTTTTACTCTTATTGCAGTTTGGGTTAGTATTAAATGTCTATTATGTTGATTCCCTGTGATATATTAAGGCTTTGACTGTACCCTAGCAAGTAGATATTATGAATGTTTCATGTATGCTTAAAGACAACGCAAGATACATTCTCTGTCGGATGTAAAGTTTTCTATTAGTTTGAGCTTATTAATTATGATATTTAAGTTTTATAGCTTTACTAATTTCTGTGTGCTTGTTCTGTGCCCAGTTTATAAAACTTTCCAGTTTTAATTTTTGATTTATTTCATTCCATAATATGCGATTATGCTTTATATATTGAGATTGTAGTTTGGGCACCTCATGGTAGGCCTAGGGAATGGCAAAGAATATTCCTCAGAGCAGAAGACCTCTGCTGTCATGGTCTGGATTTGAGTTCCCTCCTGTCCGACAGCTACCAGCCTCTCCCACCCCATCACTCAGCCATGGCACCACTGAGTACCCTATGGTTTGGAAACCTCTGTGTCTTCATCCTGGAGGAAGAGGAAACACTCTATTGCCAGCCTGAGAAGCTGGTGTTACTTTTATCCTGCCTCCTGTGACCTACCCCAGTGCAGTAAGAGGAAAACAAAACAAGGAAGCTTCAGGTCAATCTTTCCCCTGTGGATGCCCACTTTCTGCCACTTTGGGCTGCTTTCTGCTGTCCACACTGGGACCCAACCACTACTCTGCTCTAAAGGGTTTTGCATTTCGCATATGAGTTTCTGAGATTCAGCAGCCTCCTTTTGCTTTCTGTGGCATCTCCAGGCTTGGGCTTAGGGAAAGGAGCAAGCATCTGGTCTAAATTCACAATCTCATCAGTTTACGTTGTGTTGTATAACCAGCCATTGGCATATTCTGACTATAAATTGATCCATAACGTATGAAACTTGGCAATCAATTTTGACTACTATAGAAGATACAGGAATATAATTTTTTCAGCCTGCAGCTTTGAGGTTCTGAGACACCATATGGTATCTTTTACATAGTGTAGTTGATGTTCTTTAATGTTTTTGCAGTATGCAAATTTTCAGAAGCCTGCAATTAATGTTTTTTGAAAAAGAAATCTAAATATCCTTTGTCATATAAAATGTATTGTGATGAGATTCTGTCTCAAGAGATGAGTACTGTGTGTGTGTGTGTGTGTGTGTGTGTGTATAAGTGCACAACTCATTCTTGTTGGTATTTATTAACTCAACCATTTGCCTTAAGGTGCATCTTCTTTAAACTAGTTACAGTGTCAACAAAAGTGAAAGGAACTGAAAAGGTCAGTCTGGTTCTGAGTCTGGCAGAAATCATCCTTGGATGTTGTTCCTTTTTGGCTAAACTCACTCGCCCTTTGTGGTATAGACTTGCCATTATTTGGATGCTCACATTCATTTATTGCATGCATTTTCCTATAGTAGAATTACTGGAATTATAGGCAAAAATAAGGCACAAGGAGAAAAACAACTTTGGATAGCAGCCTCCATATTGAAGTGAACTACTAGAGTTGAAGCATATTTTGTGCAGAACAGAGTTCATGTGTGTACATGGACATTCAACTAAACATTAATATTCTAGTTAATGCTGCAAAAGGCAAATTATGCAAAACTGATCTCCATGTTTGCTCATTATTTCTTCTCCTTCCACTCTTGCCTCCTGTAGACTTGTTCTCTCCATGGCTGCTATGGAAGCATGATTCAGACAATGTCAAGTGCTCCTTCCTGTGACTTAAAAGACCCTGCAGGATTTGATTCCTACCTTGTTCTCTGACCAATGTTCCTACGTCTTTCCTTTTCAGACACCATTTCCAGGCACACTGACCTTCTTGTTTCTCATGCACCCCAAGTTTGTTCCTGTCTCAGGCATTTGCACTTACTGTTCTCTTTGTCCAGCATTTTCCTCTTTCCCGTTCTTTCAATGGCTATTTCTACCTCGTTATTCTTTTCTCAGCCTACACGACATGTTTTCAGAGAGGCCTTCTGTGACCACTAAATCTAAAAGCTACTGGGTTAGTTGCTTGTATGTCATCCTATTTTAGTTCTTCCTAAGTATCTGCTAATTAAAATTAGAGCCAGCAGGACTCTAATTATGCACATGGGTCCTGCTTCTCTATGTTAAAGAAGCATTAGACATTTTATGCAGATACTCTGATTCTCAAAAAGTATTAGAATCCTCTGATACTAACTAAAATTTTATAATCCTTAAATGTTAATGCTGAAAATATATTTAGAAAATCCCTATTAGCTTTCTTCACTTTAAAAATGAAGGAAATCAACTCAGAAATGCTAAGTGACTCACCCAATAATGACAGTTTGACTTATAGCAAAGTCAGGAGCAGATGAAACAGCGGACACATATTCAATGCTGAGTTTGACCACAGAGCTTTAGCAAATTTTGGAAGCTGCCCAGACTGGCTTAGAGAGTTTTCAGTTGAAGATGATACAGTAAGCAGTTGTGTTTGCCTCTCTTCACTCCTATTTTTCCATTGACGTGACAGAAACTATCTTTCAAATAATAAAGTTATATAGGCAATAGAAAATATAAGCTAATGGAAATAAGTAGATAACAAGTTTTGAAGGATATCTGAAAAAAAAAAAAAAAAGCAAAAAACAGAAAGCAGTTGAGATTAGATTGGCAGAGGAATTACCGAGGAAACACAGTTCAGGCACTAGCTGTCCGTATAGTTCATCACAAGGGACTCCAGATCTGCAAATCCCGCAGGCAGAGTGGGCTGGGGGACCTCTCTGTGTAACTGGTGTGAATGAGACTGCAGGACTCGCTCTCATACCTAAGTAGCGATGGCAGTGGGGCTCTAGTTTAGCTGAGGCTAAAATTGAGAGCCCCTTATTCTGAAAGGACTCCTGCTGACTGAGGAGACACCTCAGAAGAGAACTGTGGCATCAGAAAGACAGTGCAAAGCTGAAGAAACTCTAGACCTCCACCACAAATGTAGAGAGGAACAGAAAAGATCGGATTGGCATGTTCTAAACATGTCCATCCCCAGACTCAAGCCTTTATCATTCTGGCAATTTGGAGCCCCACATCTGCGAACTTGCTCCCTGCGCACACTGAATAGCCAGGCTTCTTACCTAGACGACGAGTCTTTATTTCCTCTCATCTTCATTTCCCTATAAAGGCCCTCTGTTGTGAAGAACTTATATTAAATAAATGTATATGCTTCTCTCCTGTTAATCTTTCTTTGTTTAATTATCAGGCCCAGCCAGAGACTCTATGAGGGCAAGAAAAGCTTTCTCCTTCCCTACACCAGATTTCAAGGAAAACTAAACAATATAATAGAAAATTAGGGCACGTCTTGGTGACCTTTTGGTCTAGTACACCCAGGGAGTAGTTCTGCATACATCACAAGGCCCTGAGTTCAAGACCTGGGACTCTGGGGGATAACCAATGTGAACAATCAAATAAAAAAATCAATAAAGTGCTTTTTCCCCCTCTCTCTTGCTGCCTTCATTCCTGCCTGCACCTTTCCTTTGAAAAGAAAAAAAGAAAAATTAATGATCTGCCCTGGTAGCTTAATGGTTAAGTCCACCAGACACAATCCACATAGATTCCAAGGACCTGGGTTTGAGACCCTGGAGTGGGGGGATCAACCAAGATGAACAACTAAATGAAAGGAATGAAATGCTCCTTCCTCCTCTCTCTTCTGCCTGCCTGTCTCTGCTTACCTTCATGCCTGCCTGCATCTTTCCTTTCAAAAAAATAAAATTAAATTAATGATGATCTGAATTTGAAATCAAGGAACTATAGGAGAGCAAAATTTCCTACCCCTTATGCCACTTCTTTGGTCTAAGGATTACTTCATAGGAAGGACTGAGTGGAGTTAGCTCTCTTATAAGAGACGTCTGCATGTATAAAAGAGTATCTCTAATTGTAGGGTTGTCTCCCTTTTCTGTACTAGAAGATTAACCTTCTACTCCTATCAGTGGAGAAGACAGCAACTTAAATCTTTTTAAGTCATACCATTGTTTATTGTACCTTTCCTGGTATTCTCTCATAACTGACCTTCACACACACACACTACAGCAAACTTTGTCCTTAGTTATTTAAGGCAATGATGTCAGCCATTTCAGAGAGGTACTTAAGTTTTTGCTACTGTGTCTCTCCCATGAAAACAGTGGGCATACATGTTATTATTAAATTTATTTTTGGCATTTTTCTCTTATCACTCTGTCCGATATTAATTTGATTATTTCCAGGCTAGAAGAACCAAAAAGGGAGAAGAGAACTGTCCCTTCTTTCCCACAGAACTTTCCCTGAAGTGTGAAACAAAAAACTTAAAAGACAAAAAATGACCCAAAAAATAAAATGCATGGAGTTTGCAGTAGAGGCCCATCATCTAATCATACTTTCAGAGTCAGGGAATAATGGAAAGAAGAAAGTAATTATAATCAAAGTATTAATAAAAACAGATAAACATTTCCTTAATGCATGAATCTACCATTAAAAATATCTAACAACTGTTGAGGGACTGGGAGACACATAACTAGACATGAGCCGATGAAACTTCATAACTGTAAGGATAAATGCATTTTTAAGCTTCCATAGTGGAGAAGAAAAAAGGAAAGAAATCACTAAAACATGAAGGAATGAGAATCAGAGATTATATTTTTCAGAATACTGTGCAAAAGAAGGCAGAAGAACAGTGATTCCAGATTTATGTGGAGAAATGATTTTGAACCTAGACTTCTGTACTCACCCAAACTATTATTCAGATAAAAGAGTAAAATCAGGGTGTTTTCTGAAATGCAGACTCTGAAAGTTTTTCCGTTCAAGTACCCCATATAAAAAAAAAGGAGATAATTTTGACAAAACCAAAGTAAATTCAAGGGAGGGAATGGAATACAATATAAGAAAGAGTGGCTATTGAATATGACCTATAAAAGCAAAGAAATGTGAAAATACATTAGTAGAAAATTTGTCGAACCCTAATGCATAGGTTTATGTTCTGTTGTGCAGTGGGATGGGGGTGGGGATTTAGTGATAGATTACACTTCCCTTTCTTTAAATCTAAACACCCTATTTTTGTAGTGAACTATTTAAAGAGTTATAATATTGTAGCTCTATCAGTACCATATATTTTAGAATCACTTAATGGACAAGGCAGAGAAAGTCTAATTATAGCTCTTGAAATGAATAGAAATTTTTTAAAGTTGGCGCTAAAATTGAGGTGAAAAATCAGTAATTTGAAATGAATGATAGTGAAAGGCACTATTTTTTTAAATGTTACCTAAACTTGATAAATCAAGAAATATATGTGAATTAGATGATTTACATAACTCATAGCAATTACAATAAGTAAAAAAGTCGAAACTAAGTAAGAAGAATGGGGTGGATTGAGGAATGCTCTATTTTTTTTTTGTTTTATTCTAAAAAAAGCCTCCAAAAGCCTTTCTCAGTTGCATAATTACACCACTGCCCTGCACCCCCCCCAAAGTTCATTCTATGTATTTTGCTTGGTTCATTGCAGATCTTTAAATGAAATGCAGAAACTTTCTGAGTCTGTGCAAGTCAATTACTAAAATGATTAATTTTAATAAAGTAATTCAAAGAAAGATACTTGACAGTAAGAATGACACAAAGCACAAGACAAAACAGTAGGGCACTGTTCTAGTGAAGGCAAATGGCTTTGACAAGAGTAGAAAACCGAAGAAGAGCAAATTAGATAGATCGTCACTTTTCTTTCAGAGCAGACAAAAGTCAAAAACACTTTCCTAACTAATAAGGCCAGCTATCTGAAACCAAAGATATTCAGGAAATAAGAGAAATTCTAAAGCAAGAAAAGGGCCCTTTAAAGAACCTGCTGTGAGCTGGAGTTTCCAATCCTTCAGGAAATAGAAATGGATAAACAGATTTGTAACTTGGATCACCTGATTTGAGGAACAAAGAAAGTTTTCAGAAGTTGTGGTAAAAGCTATCATTTGTGATATTTAATACTACAGTGAATGGATCTTAGGAAAGTATTTAGTAGAGTATTTTGTGACCTGCCAGAGACATATTGTAACCAAGTTTTTTTCAACTTTCTAGAAGAAAGTTAAAAAAAAAATCTCGTCTTTAAATGCTCAATAAAGTGAGAGATAAAGATTTACATTTAATGAATATCATTTCAAATCTGGAAATCTAATACAACAGTTAATCTCCAGTAAGAGAACAGCATGGCTGGCAGGTAAGATTGCAATTCCAGATTCAGAGGTTTACATAGAAAGCTCTAACTGTGCTGAGGAGGGACCAGATCAGGAGGCTCAATAATGAAATCATGAATTGTATACATGAATTGCATGCAATTACTATTCCTACATGAATATTGGAGGCCCATATTAGAGGGAAAGTGGTTCTTTGGGAGTTTTAAAACTACTTGTTCCTTTTTTTTTTTTTTTAAAGAAAGGTGCAGGCAGAATTGAAGGCAATTAGGTAGGCAGACAGGAAGAGAGAGGAGGAAGAAGTATTTTTTATTTTATTTAGTTGTACATCTTGGTTGCTTCTCCCAGAACACCTTGGGGTGTACCTGAACTGAAGTCCAGCAGAGGCAGGGAACTCAACAGCCGCGCCACCAGGATATGCTCATCAAGTTCCTGTGTAAGGGCCAGTGTTTTCTGCAGTCCCTTAAATTTCTTGTGTGAAGCATAAGCCTTAGTGCTCATTTCACAGTGCTGCACAATCTAACTAAGAGGTGTTCTTGTAACATCGAGCCATGCAGAGGAGAAAAGGTTTAATAACGACAAAAATTCCTGTAACAAGCAACATGCTAAATTCAAACTGGAGAACAGGCTTGAACCAAGAGCTAAAGAGATTAGAAAACCAATGAGGTATCTCCAGGTATTCCATTTGATCATTCAGCCTGTGTCCAAATTTTGTCTGGTTCTGTCTCTATTTCACCAGAGAGTTACCCAAGTAACAGGAGGTATTTATCGCAACCCCACCCCACCTTGTTCAGATAGTACTGTCATCAATTCTGTTGTCTGGTACAACTCCTAACAAAGGAATCCAAAGAATTTCTAGGGTGGCTGTTGCTTTAACTGCTGACTCAGCAGTTAAGGTTTTAGAAACATTTCTGATCATTTGGCCATGACTCTGCAAAGTGAAGACCTTTGGTTATGCTTTCAGTCAGTTTTATGCTTTATTCTGGTGAGATGTAAGGACATGGCCCGATGCTGAGTTTCTGGTTGATTATACAGTGAAGCAGAGGCAATCATAATCCAACTTCACTAAAGGAAGCTAGAATTCAGTATCCAATCTAGTTTACAGAGAAAGTATAACCTTCAAGACAATTACTGTACTAGAATCTAGTCTCCACAAAGGTGCAATTTTTTTCTCTCTAGTTACCCCATTTTTAGAAAAAAAAAATAAACATAACAGAATTAATTTGTTGATAAAGTAAGTCCAGTTTCAATAAACTTAGTATCCTGTAAGCTCCCACCGTTAACTTTTCTTTTCTGTATGGCAGGTATTCTATTGAAGCCTTGATGCCCAGCATCCACGTCAAACAGGAATTAAGTCAAACATTTTATCTGTCACCAGACTAGATAAAGAGGCTGTTCACCTCACTCCACTGAGACTGCTTTGTTTTACAGATCCTGGTTGATTTAGATCCACTGGTGAAGGAGGACTGACTTGTGTCCTTTCTTTTACCTTGTTGCAAATTAAGCATGTGACCCATTCAAATAAAAGCAGGACCTCTCTGGTTTCTCTCTCTCTCTCTCTCTCTCTCTCTCTCTCTCCCCCTCTCTCCTTCTCCCCCTCTCTCCCTCTCCCCCTCTCTTGTTTCTCTCTCCCCCTCTCCTTCTCCCCCTTTCTTTCTCTTTCTCTCTCCCTCCCTCTGCTGCCCCTCCCCCTCCTTCCTTCCACACCCCTCCCTCTCACTCCTTTTCTACCTGTGACTTCATTGTAGCCTAGATGTGCTGTGTCATTTCCAGGTCTTCTAAGAGAGAAACCTCTATTCTTTCAGTTTCCTCATGCTTATTAGGAAGGGAAGCTTGCAATGGTAAGAACGTTTAAGAGAAATGCAGTCGTAATATAGGCTTAAAAATGGGGAAAGTCTACAGGAAACCCACTGGGCTCGAGGTGTGCACCCCCAGACATTTCTGCCTTTAGCGTTACTATCAACACTCTGAGAATAACACAATGTACTTGCTGTTATTTGAAGAAGTGCAACAACTAGTGATGGATCGTAAAGGCTGTTTTAAATCTGTTTTGTGCTTGTCTTCAGATTTTGCCTGCAGTAGCTGTACAAAAACAGGGATGTTTATGGCTACAAAATAAATGTTAAATCTTCAATTTTTCAGAGATTGGATAGGGAGAAAAAGTAAATGTTTAATTTAGTTCACAATGTTATAATTTCCCAGATTATTGATAGCATCTAAGTGGAGTCAGAGAGGGCATTGTTCTCAAGAGATTGGGCAATATCTGAGTCTAAAAATTGTGAGATTTGCAACTTTTAACAACAAAATCAGAATCCTTACTACAAATGAATGACGAAAGAAACCATTTTTAAATGAAAGGTGAAGGAAGGAAGAGAGAGGAAGAAAAAGCACCTGGGGGTATGTGACCTGCCATCCTTTGGAGGCAGTTGACCTAACCAGTACTCCACCAGGGCATGCTGAAAATTTTTTCAGTCTTAAAGAATTTATGGCATTCTGTAGGAACTATTGGCTGATTCTGATGTCCTTCAGTAAATTATCAATAAGATACTGTCTCATTTTTCTATTTGTATTTCACATAAGGCACATTTTCCTCTGTGCACGTTATTTAAATATCAAACCAAACCTGTTTGTCATGAATTACTGTTGTTAAACATGTAATACTGTTTTTTAAAGTTTTGATGATATATACAGATAAAGTATACTCATATATTCAATATACATTCAGAAGTAATACGATAATATTCCTTAAGATAAAATAATTTCTTTTTTTTTTTTTAAGGAAACATGCAGGCAACAATGAAGGCAAGTAGAGGCAGGCAGGCAGGAAGAGAGAGGAAGAAGGAACATTTTATTTAATATAGTTGTTGATCTTGGTTGTTGAGGCCCTGAGATGCGAACCTGGGTCCTTGGGACGCATGTGGACTGGAGTCAACTAGTATTTCACCAGGGCTCACGAGGTCCTTGGTAATTTAAATATAAAGAACCCAGTATAAATAATATACATGTGCTATATAGCTAATTTTAGACAAGAAATGCAGGTTTAAAACTTGCTACTTTAAATAAAAATATCTCACTTTCCCAAATCTTATTTTGATTAATTTTCTTTGTCAACAAATTTTAAATGTACATGTTGCATAATATGTATGTATGCACACCATTCAAATATATATGCATGTATATACTTATCTATATGCGCATAGACATAAATCCCTGAAAAGGATTCAGATTTTCTGTCTCTTATCTAAAGGCTGTATATCATGTTGCAAAGTTATATTTAATATTATTATGATCTACTTGTTGCTTCACTTTTGCTTACACGTAAAGTTCTGATTATCATGAATTAAAATTAAACAGTAATTTCTAATAAAAGCAAAGCATCCAATTTAAACAATAGTTCCAGTAAAAATGATCGTCCTTATTTGTTCATTCAGTCCCATGTAGTTAATTCTTGGTTTTGATCTCTGTTAGCCATTTTATGAATCCAGTTTTCCCATAAAGTCTGCAATTTCTTATCCCATGTAGGTTTAGGACAAAACTGTAATCTAGAATATTTGTCAGAGTGTTCTCTGTGAACCTTCTAAACACAAAACATGTTGGTGAAATTGCTGGAGTAAATAACTTGTGTAAATAATGAAAGACTTTAAAATTACACAGTTAGAGATCTGATGAGAATTGATTATTATACAGCAGGTCCCTGAATAATGTCATTTCATTCAAAGTTTTTGTTTATTTTTTAAGGAAAGGTGAAGGCAGGCATGAAGGGTAGTAGGTAGGGTGAGAGGTACATGCAGAATACTAAATTGTATTCAATAAATATGAAGGTAATAAACTTTAGTTTTATTTTATGAACATTAGAATGAAAAGAAAAAAACAGAAAATGGAAGAATGATAAAAATAGCAATCGATATGACAATATTATTCAGAAATGTATTTAGTACAAAAATAACAATGCAGCCGCCTAGAGGTAACCACCATTAATTTCAATGTATCTTCCAGGATGTTTTTCTGTATGTGTTTTGCATATTTTATACATATGCACTCTATATAATAATTCTGTATGCTTTTTTAACATGATAAATATTTTCCTGTTTTTTTAAAACTTCATGTAAACATGATATTTAATGACAGCATAAAGTTGCCCATGTGCTTGCACATTTGTTATTGTTCGACATTTTGGTTTTTGTGCTTTCTTTCACTCCAGTGGGGACCTTAATAAGAATTTGTATCTATTTAAAGTAGTATTATTGGGATAGATTCCTTGAAATGGGATTATCATGTTAAAAGAACTATGTTCTGAATATTTGTGTCCCATCAGAATTCACATGTTAAAATCCCTGGACCAGATGTGATGGTAATTCAATGTGGAACCTTAGGTGCCTGGGTCATGAGACTAGAGGCTTCGTGAATGGGATTAATGTTCTTATGAAAGGCCCCACGCAGGTCCCTCACCCTAGCTATGAACCAGGAGGAAGGCCCCCACCATGTCTTGAACATGCTAGTGCTTAGATCTTGGATTTCCAGACTTTGTAACTGTGAGAAAAAGATTGCTTAAAAGTCTTAGTCTGGGGATTTGTTACAGTAGCCCAAATGGACTAAAATAAAGGGTATAAGCATTTTTAGGCTCCTGTTGCCAAATTGCTTCTTAGAAAGATGGTATCTATTTATATATCTGTCAGCTTTACAATGCCGTGAAACATGTCATAAAGCTTGAATCTAGGATCATTGGGTAATTGGTAATTAACACTACTCATATTTTATCGATTCAATGAATATAGAAATCAGTTCACATTTGTAAAGGTGGCTTTATTGTAAACAATGACTACTTTTTCTTTTCTTATTTAACTTTTATGCAAAAGAATCTTAAAATCGAGTTGAATGCAGGGCTTTCTGTAGGTACATTTTGCACAGCCATAAATTGGTATGGAGAGAAAGAGGTTTGTTATTTTGTTTGTAGTGAAGGTAAGCTATATTTTGCAACAATTTGTCTATTTTGAGGTGTTTTATGACTTCTTAAAAACAAATAAACAGAAAGTATCCCATTTATTCAAGAGCAAAGCTTTTAGAAGGCAGTAGCCAAGGGCTATATTACCAACCTGATTGTTCCAGAAGTGCTGCTCAGCTACCATGGTGATAGGTACCATGGAAATAGACATACTTTGTCAGATGTATTGTAAGTGCATTTGGGTAAGAGGGCAGCAATTGCAGTGAACGTTTTATTATTGCTATATTCTTGAGTTTGTACAATATACCGAGGCTTATTTAGATTCTGTTGCTAGGTTTGACCTAAATTTAAAAACTTTAAAAAAAAAAAAGTATAACAAAAACAAACTCCAACCTGTTAGACTTAAAATGAAAAGAGAGCAATTTGCAAGGCTGTGAACTTTTGAAGTGTTTGTCGCAATAGGTGATAAGCAGAGTATGAATCATTTAAATCCACAGTTATCTCCAGACTTTAAGCAGTGTAGTTTCTCCTATCGGTCAGTTTCATGTTAATTTTTATAATAACAAAGTGAAATTATTAAGTGACTACTGGCATTAATAACTATTTGAGCCCTGCTTTATTTTTTCATTGTTTAGCATTCTTTAACAACCCAGAAAGGTACATATGAGTAGAATTATTTGTAGCCCATTGCATCATGGAGCGTTCAGGCACAGAGAAAAAAATAAATAAAAACTTCACCTCATAGTCTCAGTTGAGAGGGGTGGAATTTGAAATGATAAACATTAAAACCCCAATCCCCAACCTTATTTTATAAACACTGAACAATGGCAGAAGTGAAACCTAAGTCAAAGGGTATATGGGTTCTCATCTGTGGTTCCATTTAAAAGATAATGCATTTTAGCAGAGACTACTGTATGTTTAATTTTGAAATTAAGTGAAATTAAGTGCTTAAGTGAGGAATCTGTGCTACTTCCCCAGTTCATACCCAAAACATCCTGACAGTTGACCTAAAACATACTTGTTAGCCAAATTAGGGATTTGGTAGTAGGCCTTTACCTACTATTCCTAGTTCTTTCCAAATATCATTATCCCTTACAATTCAATCTCTCATTTTCCAAATCCCAGAAACCAAGAAGATCCAAAGGTCATCGCTTGGTTTTTGAATTCCCTTTTGAACTCGAGAACCAAATAAATTTAGATTCTAAGGCTTTGCACCTATGGTTAATGCTCTTAAACCTTTATATGCTTAAGAATTGCCTAGAAAGTATATTAAAAATGTAGATTCCTAGCTCTTCATTCTGACTTAGTGGGTCTCTGGTGAAGCTCAAGAAGCTGCATTTCAACAAGACCTGCTGATGCTTCTGAGGTTGGTGGTCTGTGGATCTTAGCCTGTGAAACCCAAGAAGCAGCTTGTCAGCAGGTAGAGCCTCATGTGTCCCTGTGGTCCTCAGCTTAATGGGGACCCTGGGGAGGTAGCATTAGTGAAAAGGGAGACCTGTGCTGGGAGCACAGCAAGGAACCTTCTGGCCTTGAGGTTCTGGCAGTGCTGGGAACCAGTCTGGATCTCTCAACATGAAAAAGCCTTCAGTATTCACAGTAGAAGAAGCTCAGCATAGAGAAATGAACACCCAATCTGCAATCTGAGTAATCAGCCCCTCAGACAGTGAGCGTTGTCTATAATATCTAAGTGTTTAAAATCAATTATCTTCTCCCAGTTAGAAGAAACCAGAACACACATTAAACAAAGACCAGGCCCAAGTCTTTCAGAAAAATGAAAACTTTCGTAACTCACTAATGGCTTCTTTCTTGCTTTTAGGAAAGTTAGGTTAGAGTAGCTAACAGAATTAAGCTGGGCCACTTTAACATTAACATGCTAAGGATTACAATAAAACTTTGGAGAAAAGACCCTTTTCTCATTCCCACACACCCCTGCCACTGCTGCCTCAGCTTTGGCTGCCTTCCAAATCCCCTCAGCACCAAGAGCAGGACTTGTGCCTTTGTCTCGTTTTCCAGGGCTTATATGACGCCCTTGTTCTCTTCTCTGCAGTTCAAGCCAAGTTCTCTATCTCTGGCCGCAGCATTGGTACTCATTGTTGTAAATAGCATTGCTTAGAATAGCATTTAGATGCCAATATGCTCAGAGTTGGAAGAGAATGTTATTTTTGTAAGAAAAACTATTTTCGGGAATTGTCTAAGATTAAAAGAGAGAACCGGACCATATGGTTGTTAGGAAATTTCCTTGCAAAGCTAAAATCCATGTTACCACCTAACATGAGGGGGATAGTTAAGCTCTGTCCCACTTTCTGTTAATGAGGTTAATGCTTCCTGAATTATGGCCGCCTCTCAGGATGTGTCTGCCTGTCAACTGCTTTGTGTTGACGAATGAGAAGGTAGCATAGACTTCACTTGTTTCCGTTACCTGTAGAATCCAGGTCCAGACTTCCTTTAATAGAGTGATTATGCCTCTACCTTTATGATCTCCCTCCACAGACCTACAGTTTTTTGATTTGATAGTTTTGTTTTAGTGATTAAAGTTCTCTAATGTTAACATCAATTCTTCTTTTGTTTGTTTAATTTCCTCTCAAATCATACTCTAGTCACTTATTGACCCTTGCAGCTACATTTCGAATTGTAGATCTCTTCTCATGCCTCCTAAAAAGAAGTAGATTTTTCTTATATATTTATGTATTGCTTTTAAATTATAGTCACTATTTCCTTATTGACCAGAGTGATGAGGTACTGTACCTCAACCCTGGACAAAGGTGTCCTGAATAACATAATTCAAATAAATGGCAAGAGACTCTTACCTATTGGAAGCTCAAAATGTGTGAAAAATCAAACTCAAGTATCAAATTAAACCCAGAGCTATAATGTCCATGAATATATCAAATTAGGATAGCTTAACTGTCAGTACCTACAAATATGTTCCTTATAGGACTAAAGGGAAAAGGCAGGGATTCTGGAGGGAAGGGATCAGAAGGCATATCAGGAGGAAAGCAAAGCCTAAAGATGACGGTGAAGTGGAGACCAGCTCTCCTCGCTGGAGAAGATGTGGGCTGAGAGCAGTGGAGGGGCCGGACACAGGGATTTGTGGTGAGATCTCCCTTCCTGAGTTCCTAAGTAAGAGTACAAGGAATACGGACAATCTCTTCCCACCTGAATTCATGACTTTCAAAAAACACCTCCTTGAGCTGCTCATCTGACCTTTTAGACTCTGACCCTCATCACTTTCCTATACTGTGGCTTAGTTATGTTTCATAAATTTCAGAAATGGGCACATCCTTGTGCCTCAGGTGTTGGGGGTGGGTAAGACTCATGAAGCCCAAGGACCCAGGTTTGAGATCAGTGCTGGGGGATGCTCCCCCTCCAAAAGAAAGAGAAAGAAATCATTGTTTGCCAGTGTTTTTAGTGCTGAGGAATGAACTGAGAAGCTTATTCAAATGAAAATTCTGGGGCTTCATCCTAGTGATTCTGATTTGGTTAATTGGGGCAAATCCAGAAATTTTCATTTTTAATGAATATGACGATTGATTTTAGAATGAAGAGTTAACACAACTGAACTTTTATTTTGTTTGCACCCTTTTAGCTCCATCTTTCATAATGTCCTGCTTTCTCCAACATTCTTCCAACAGACATCATGTTTGTGTGTGTGACTTTTACCCTCAAAAATCTTTTCCAGTCATTAATTAGCTAGGTACCTACTTAAACTTTGGTTTCTCCCTCAGGCACCTCACAGAATCTCATTAACGTTTCTTTGTGTCAAACTGACTTTTCTCTCAGGCCATAAAACCTACTGGTAATTAATTGAACCTGTTCCCTAATTGCTTGTCACTGCAGTTACAGATAATGATGATATTCTCAAGGTCATTTATGTATTATAGAAAATAAACACTAGTGTTTGCTGTATACACACACATATATGTATACACAGACCCTTCTTGCAACCTGGCATATGCAGATACAGTGACTCATTAATGGTACAACCTCTGTGCAAATACCAACTAACTTGACTCCTTCCACTTTCCAGTTGAAAAAAATTCATCCTAAGTACACATTGCAACTTTTCTTTTTCAGTTGGCCTTTATTTAGAAAATGTATTTGATGCATATTTATAGACTATCTGCCATATATCAGGTAACCCTCTGGGCGCTAATGACATAGTTTGTAATCCAGTTGGGGAGCAGACAAGAAAGCAAGGGGAGTTATGAGTGCGCCGTGGTAGCTGCTAACCTGGTGTTGAATGGAGGGCCAGGCCATCAGGGAGGCATCCTGAAGACTGAAAGTCAGTTGGACTAAATCTGAATGAGAGCTGAAGATGTTGACCCTAGATGCTGTCCTTCATGATTGATTTCATTTAACACAATCAAGAATTTGTTTTCCTGTGATTTTTTATTTCAGTCATAAAGTTGTAAAAGAAAATAGATAATGAAAACAACCTGGAAAACAACTAAGGACCCTGTGCATAGGACTTGGACTCTCTTTGAGTTTAAATCAGAGTTCTACCACTTATACATGGTGTGACTTTGGACGAGTTATTTAACCTCTCCAAATCTTTCAAGCAGAATCAGTCACCCCTAAATCACAGGTTGCTGTGGCAGTTAAATCGAGGTGACATATGAAAGACATCTAGTGCAATATCTGGAAATAGTAAATAAATTTTAGTGTTCTCTCCCCAACTCCTCTTGGTCTCAAACAATTAATGTTTTTATTTTAGTTAGTCTCTTGACTCTCAAATTAGCATTATGGCTTCCTGCTGAGCACTCTTTTGCCTCCAAACTCCCTGGCCTGGTGACTTTGCATATGAGGTCCCAATTACCCCTTGGACTCTTCCTCACTCCCTTTGTCCATATGCATACAGTCTTCAGGTGACTTTCTCATCCTTCAAGACTCTACTTAGATAGCACTTGCTCCAGGAAACTTTCCCCTACCCTCTTCAGCATATCACAGTTAACCAATCCTTTCACAGAGTGGTTCCATTCATGCCTTTGTGTGTATTCTCATCTGCATACCCCACCAGGCTATTCCACTTCATGTAAGACTTGCTCCCACTTTGATATCCAGCACCTAAAAGAAATTCTGACTCATGATAGGTTTTCATTAAGTATTTTTGAATGAATGAATAAGTGTATCCATTTTCCCCTAATTTTAGGTGAAGAATATATTCAAGTGCATATATACTTCTTCTGCTTTTTTTTTCCCTTTTGCCCAAGTATCCTCTATCATTTACATCTTTCAGTGTAGAGTTATTTGTGTTCAGTTCCTTTTTATAATTTGAAACCATGGACTGCTTTTAGTATGAAAGAAATTTTTTTAGTATGAAAGATGAAGATGCTTTACTTTGCTAAATATTTCACACACAGCGCTCTTTATGTTTGAGTTTTATTTGAATGCCATTTATGTAAAACCATTGTTCAAAGCATTTTTTGAGTTAGGAAATTTTTAACTGTCAGTAAAGTAGCTCTCCAATTCTGTGCTCTTTAATCTGTACTAGACACCCCATATTTGAAAGAAATTGTAATTGTTTACATTTCTGTCTCCTAATTGTTGATGGACACCTGTAGTTTATTCATCTTCATTTCTTCAGCACCCCTAGCACATGCCTGGAATACTGGGTACTCAGCAATTACCTGTTAAATTAAAATGTGGGCAAGTGCTTAATTCATGTTTTCCCATTAGGGAAGGTGCCATATTGATAATACATAGAGGCATCACCTTGTTCTCTGGCTAGGCTAATCAACATAGCTAACAAGACAGTGATGAGGTATATCTAGCCTTGTTTTTATTTATTTATTTTTTTTAGTTTGTTTATTTTTTACTTGTCTCCTGTGTACTTCAAGTCATGTAGAAAATAGGGGTATTAAAATTGGATATATGAGGATTCAAGGGAGTGGGGTGTGGTTATAAAAGGACAGCAGGCCACACTTATGTGGTGTTGGAACTGTGCAGAATCTTTGTTGTGTGTTTGTTCACAAACCTGCACAGGTGATACAGCTGTACAGAACTTAATGCACACAGAATGCTTACACACGTGAGGACAAATGAAAGTAGGGGAAGCTGAATAAGATTGGGGGATGGAATCAGTGTCCATACCTGGTTATGATATTGTATTAAAAGTTTCCACTAAAGAAAGACGATAAGGTAGCACTTTTTATTATTTCATATAAACTGCAAGTGTGAGTCTACAGGTATCTCAGCACAAACTTTAATTTAAAAAAAGTGTTAGGTAATAAAAGCCATAAAGAAAAATGGATTAACGCGCTATGACAAATACTGGTATAGTTCCTCTGATTTTATATTAAATTTGGCTTTTCTCAACTGAGAAAAAAGTTAAGGCAAAAATGATATGCTTTCTATTTATTCATTCCAAAAATATTTATTAATTATCATTTTCTAATAAATAATTCACTTGAGAACAGTAATACCTCCTTTGATATTAATTTGGTAAATCTTTTGCCACTTGGTGTGTCCTTTGTGTACATTATACCAGACTCAAAGCACCATAGTAAAAAGAGAACAGTTTTCCTTGGAATATAACAATGTTTTGTTTTTTGTTTTTATTTTTTAAAGGAAAGGTGCAGGCACGAATGAAAGCCAGTAGGCAGGAAAAGAGAGGAGAAAGAAACATTTTATTTGTTCATTTCCGGGGAAGTGAGCCCATGTCCTTTTGATGCATGTGGACTGTGTTCCTTCGGAGATGGCTGATTTAACCACTACTCCTCCAGGGTATGCCAACAATGTTTTAAAGTACTGAATATCCTTTAGAATCTTAACAACTTAATAGTGCTTTGCATGCCACTATGGAATGGCTTTTTATATTGATGTGCACTGTCCACTTTTACCCTCTTCAGAACTGACACAACCTGCTCTAAAGCTGCTACTAAACACATTAAGTGCTGACCTATCTACATAGGTGTGGTGAGCATTTATCTTCAATTTGATGTTGATGAAATTGAGCTTAGAGAATGTTACTCCTTTTGATGTTATCCCAGAGGTCTCGAATACTGTCTTCGATTCTTCAAAATTTTTTTTTCTCTCTTTGCTGGTTTGCTTGATTGAGTTCCTCTGTCCTGTCTTTCAGATCTCTGATTCTGTTGGAAGCTTCATTCATCCTATTGTTGAGTCCCTTAATTGAGTTCTTTAATTCAGGCATCCTGTCTCTTACCTGTTTTATGTCCTGTTTTAATTCTTCCCTTTGCTTCCTGACATTCTTGTTTACTGTCTCTACTGATTTCCAGATTCCCATGAGTATGTTAATCACTGTTACCCTAAATTCCTCTTCAGGTAATTTACATATGTCTGCTGTATTCAGATTTTCCCCTGGGTTTTTTATTGGAGCTATCATTTCACCTATATTTCTTTGTGCCTTTGCTCTATTTGGCATTCTGTTAATATTTCTGAGGGTTCAGTTTCCCTGGCGTTGCGTAGGTTTGACTTGTTCAGGATTGGCAATTAGGCTGCAGTTTCGCCTCTACCCACAAGGTGGCGCTAGCGGGTAGTTTTGAGGTTTGGTCCCCTAATGGACTGCCTTCTCACTGTAATCCTAGGGTTGGGTATCCAAAGGATGGGATTTCTGGTGAGTGGGATATGCAGTGGGCGGGGTATCTGCTCAGTGGACCCCAGGCTCTGTCTTGAAATGGTTGTGGGAAGGGTTCAAGCTGGGAATTCATTTGGCTGATTTCCCGTTATGGCTGTTCCCCATGCAGTTTCACCACATGGACCCCAGCTTAGCTCCTGGTGTGCTCACTCTCCTTTCATTCCCTCCCAAGTTGGCCCTCCGTGGCTCCATGTCTCAGCCCCACTGGACTTGCCTCTCGCTGCCTCCGCAGCTGGTCCTGAAATACCTCGCTTCTTCCCCACCGTGTGTCTGGAGACTCCCAAGCTCCATCCCAAATCCAAATCAGTGGCTTAGCTGAGAACCACCCCGGGTGCCCTCACCCACTGCTAGTCATCAGCCAATCCGTCTCCAGCTGTAGTGCCAGTGTTTGTCTCAGGAAAATAGGTGATTTTTTTTTGTTGTTTTTTTGGTCACTATCCGTGGGGACTGACCCAAAAGTGCGTCCTATCAAGTCACCATCCAGAAGTTGATCAAGGTGAAGGTGAGATTAGAGAAGTCAAACTTTGCAACAGTGATACCAGTAAGTAACAGAGCCAAAACTCTTCCTCTACTCCCCTTCCTGCAGCTTGACCAGCCTAGATTCACATCCCAAAACTCAGAGAGAAAGCAATGCTAACTTTAGAGACTCCCAACATTTGTGCTTCTAGCAGATCACTTCCTAATCACTGTAGTGTCAGGTGGTATAGTATCCATTTCAAGAAAGAGAAAGACAGGAAATAGATGTCAGAAATTTAATATCTAAGCTTTCTCATTTTCATTTTGTGGTTATAACCAATGACTCAACAAAATAGAACATGAAACACATGATATCCTCTCACATCACTGAATTCTAAGCCCAGTCCAAATCCATAGAGTGAACACACTAGGGAGACTTGGAGCTGTCCCCTACCTCATACTTGACCTCTTCAGGTTCAGAAGTTTTAGGCCCTGTGTTCACCTAGTCCCTGACTTCTTTGGTGAAGATAGAGGGTTGTTGTTAGAAAATGTCAGTAGGCAGTGAAATATAGTGATGGAGCTTTGGAGCTGAATGAACCTGGGTCTAAATCTGACTGCTACCAAGGGGCTTTGGAGACATAGTCAAGCTACTTAACTGACACTTGAGTCCTCATCACCTTAGTTAAAATGGGAGTATTTGCAGCTTGTCCTTTTAAATTTATTGAGAGGATTAAATAAGAGAATCTATGCGAAATGTTTAGACCAATGTCCATCACTTGGCATGTTTTGTTTTTCTTTTTATTTAACTTAAAATAATTATTGAGGTAGTATTATATAAGTTTAATCTGTGCATCGCTGTGAATTACCATCTGTATATAGTATATTAAGTATATCACCAACAGTTCAGTTCTTTCCTTCACATTATAATTGACTCACTCCCTCTCCTTTCCCTATGGTAATCAATTATTTTATCTTACATACTGAAAGTCTATTTTTGTTTGTTTTAGTTTTTTTGTTTGATTGCTTTCTTTGTATACCACATATGAGTAAAATCATATTTTCTTTCTACATCTACATCTATATCTTTCACTAAGCATAATATTCTCTAGATCCATCCATGTTGTTGCAAATGACAGGATTTTATCACTTTTTTTAACTGGGTAGTATTCTACTGTGTGTGTTTTTGTGTGTGTATGTGTGTGTGTGTGTATGTGTGCATAACATCTTCTTTATCAACTCATCCGTCAATGGACAGATAGGTTGTTTTTAGCTCTTGGCTATTGCAAATGATGGCATATGTTAATAAATGTGTGCTATCAATGACATTGTTCTTGTTTTCACTATGGAATGTTTTTCTCTGCTCCTTGATTTATGTGAGTTTCACATAATCTATATTATATGTTATCTGACAGTTGCTAAAGAGAGAGAGAGAGAGAGAGAGAGAGAGAGAGAGAGAGAGAGAGAGAGAGAATCTCTTCCTGCCCAGGAGACTATCTCTTGCTTTACTTTCTGTCTCCTTTCTACTTTCTCTAATGAACTTATATTAAACTGCAGTCTTAACGATCAAGAATTCTTTCTTGAACCATTTGCCACTGGACCCCAGATCCCCCCATCATCTTTGTGCCCAACGCATGGCAATTTGAGGTCATCTACAAAGTAGGTGCTGCAATGCAGTGTGACTTCATTTTGTTGTGCAAAAAAGAAGAAATGAAGCAGCACAAAACAGATGTGCAAGAAATAAAGAATACAGAAGGTGATCTAAAGAACTCAATAGAGGGACTCAAAAAAAGTATGGATGAAGCCTGTGATAGAATCATTGAGCTAAAGATAAGATAAAGGAATGTACTCAAGCAAACCAGCAAAGAGGTAAAAGAATGCAAAGAAATGAAGTCAGCATTCAAGACCTATGGGATAACATCAAAAGAAACAACATTCGCATTATAGGGGTCCCAAAATGAGGAGAGAAAAGGGGGAAAAAACTGTATCTGAAGAAATAATAGCTGAGAACTTTCCTAACCAGAAGAATGAAGCAAGCCTCCAGACTGAGGAAGCTCAAAGAATTCCTAATAAAAGAAATCCAAGCAGACCTACACCTAGACACATTGTCATTAAAATGGCATAAATGCAAGACAAAGAAAAAAAATCTTAAAAGCATCTAGAGAAAAATGAGTCACATACAAAGGAGTCTCCATAAGATTGTCAGCAGATTTCTCAACTGAAACTCTACAGGCCAAGAGGGAGTGGCATGATATATTCTAAAGACTGAAAGAAAAGGATTTTCAATCTAGGATACTATAACCTGTGAGATTATCATTCAGAACTGAAGGAATGATAGAAAGCTTTTCTAATAAGCAAAAGTTAAAGGAATTTATCACCACAAAACTAGTTCTACAAAAAAATACTAAAAGATGCTATATGAAGTGTAACCCCATGTAAAAACAGGTTTGTTAGACCTATTTATCTATGTTTATTCGAGCTATTGGTCTGTAATTGTCTTTCTTGGTTATGTATTTGTTAGTTTTTGCTGTCAGTGGGATGTGGACCTCATCGAGTGAGTCTGGGAGTATTATTCCCTGTTCTTCAGTATTTTAGAAGAGTTTGAGTAAAATGGGTATTAATTCTTCTCTGAGGGTTTGGTGAAACTCATTGCAAAAGCTATCTGATCTTTTATTTTAAGGGAGACTTTTTATTACCTCTTCAATTTCTTTGGTTGTGATTTTCTGTAGGGCGTATTCAAGAACTTGGCATATATTATCTTATTTAGGATAAGCATGTGATGTATATTTTATTATCCCCATTTTATAGATGAGAAAACCAAAACTAATAAATCTAAGGTTATATAGTATACAAGTGTCAGAACTAAAGTTCAAATTTATCTTTTATGCCCAAATACTGTGTACTTAACATTTTATCCTGTTTAGTTTTATTGTTATACTGTTTTGTTTGGAAAGATAATGCTATCCAAAATTTTTGAATTTTGCTTCCATCATGCTGAATGTTTTTTCTTTTTAGTTACCTTATTCTTCTTGATAATTTCAATTTTTAACTTTTCTAAATTAAGGAACTGTAACTCAAACTTATAAATTTTTATGTACTATACTATATTCATTTTAAAGTTTAATTATTTTGGAAATATCCAATATATTGTACTTGCCTGAGTTTCTTTTGCTATAAGTATTTAATGTGATAAATTATGATTTTTTTCTTGGCCTGAAAAAATCAAAACAAAAATAATAAGGAGGGATAAAGGAAACTAGAAATCTGGTGGTGGGTGTGGTGTGAAATGCGCACAGACTGAGCTATGAATTCAGTGTCCTAAAAAGCATATAGTGATGTGAAATAATAAGGTAAATATCTATACATGACGTGACATTTTCTCCTTTTCTTTTAACTCTTGGCATGTGTCTTTGAAAGACAAACACAAATCTCTTTAAAAATTTAAATAGTAACTTCTCTTCTCCATGCACACTTTGGTACATACTCTTAACACAGAGAGAGCCAGTATGTGCTTCTGTAGAGTTCATCACTTAGAAAGTGATAGTTAAAGAGTTATGCACACCCTTGTGATAACAGGAAGCTCTTCTATTAGTTCTGGTTCTGATGTAAGCTAGAAAGTCCTTGAAAAATATTTTGCAAGTATAACTTGCTGAATTTGCCTATATTTTCGTAGTAATTTCTAAGAAGACTTGGTTAATAATTTTGACTAATATTGTAGGAATATTCCAAATAAACTACTTCTTGAGTATAGTAAACACATTGTGAAATGGGTCAAAATGGATGTGAAAAATATACTAGACAGTATTATGGTTAACTAGATGTCATTTTCCTTCTTTGAGCATAATTAGTATATGAATACTTAATCAGTTCATACCAGTACATATTTTTCAACTTTAGGCAAATGAATGAATTGGTTGAACAGTGCTGTACCTCTATGGAGAGACTGAAACATATAGTTGAAGGAGATTATTCAGAAAACGATGATTATTTTCACTTCATATTTAAAATCAGATGTTGGTTCTGCTGAATTACCTTTAACTCAATGTATTTAAACTTCAAGACTTTAAAAAAAAAACCTCTGCTTAAGACACTAGATTAAATTGAAGCAAAAATTTGACTGTAAGTAGAGCAAAGTCCTATCTTTATTCTCTACCACAAGAATAGTCTATATTATAAGCACTGAAACTGAATGGAGAAGTATCCCCAAATATAATTGAGATAAGCAGACCAATGGAAATGTTTGCCTGTATATAGATTTCTAGTTAGCCAACTTCAAAAACATTCCTAGAAGGTCACTGGACAACAACAGAGTTATTATAAGTTTATTTAAAAACTCACCTTACATGAGTTTTTAGTCTGGGTCTTAAAATATTTTGAAAGAAATGTTGTCTTTCTGATCCGTGAAACATCTAGCCTCTCTATAGACATAGATTATTCTACACATTTCTAAAATGAGTTTAAATTATTTTTAGGTCAACTAAGGATGGAGAGATGTTCATATTCTAGGAAGCCTATTGATTCAATCTTAATGTTTCTGTTCCTTTGGGCTCCCATGGTTGTGTGCTACAGCATTTTGCAGTGGGTTTAACCTAGTACATGTTCCACCCAGTAATGGATTCTTCTTGTCCCTTGCTTACTTTTTGTTAACACAAAAGCCCTTGTCTGAAATTCCAAACCTTAAATAGTGAAGACTCTGGTTTCATAATGCAGGTTGCCTCTTGCTGAGAAAATATACTTCATTACTGCTTCAGCAGTTCCTGGGCTTTCAGATTAGTATTTTTTAAAATTTCCTTCTAGATATGTTAGGGATATTTTGCAGAATTGCACATGTTTGCAAAAATTTACTGCTGTGCTGTAAATATTTAATGGGACCATTTTTAATCCAGTTTATGGCCCTTGTTCATTAGTGCACGTTCAGCAGAGGAAATTCTTTTGGTGACTTCATACTAATGAGGCACTATTGCAAAATCATCATTATCTCTCTTCTATGATGATTTATTGAGAATGTTTCTTGTGCATTGATGTATAAGGCAAGTTTTGCAAAAGTAGCCCATTTTGCAAAGTTTAGTTACTCCATTTGCTATAGTTTTCTGTCAAAGTGGTCAGTGATGACCTTCAGAGAAAATAGTTGAGAAGCCTGTCTCATCCATTGTTAGCAGAAGGAACAGAAAATGGAGACAGAAGGTGCTGTGCTTCACTAGCACTAGGAGTTTGTATAATGAAAAAGGTACCAGGAGAAAGTACAACAGTGCTAACCCTGCCACTAAACCTTAATTAGTGAATTTATCAACAGGCATGCTTTTGGTTGCAAGTGGTAAAAGTCCAACCAATATCATTATGAATCATAAGAACATTGCCTGTTTATGTAATTAGAAGTTTGGAGGTAAAGGATTACAGAGACGTAGGTGGCTCAGTCATCTACAATGTGCACTGCACTCTGCAGTTGCTATATATTATGACCTTCTCATGGTCATAAGATGACTGCAGTAGTTCCAAGTATCAGGGAAGCCAGGGTGACAAAAGAGTTCTGCTTTTCATCAGAAAAAAATATCTTTCCTAAAAATCCTCTAGCAGACTTTCCTTTATATTTCATTGGCTAAAACCAGTGCCACTTTTATGTGCAAGGTGTTCTGGGAAAACTGTATGTGTTATGTAGGTAATCATATGTATGTCATATGTATTTATAAGCTTATATATAACTAACATTTTATATATATATATATATATATATATTTAAAGGCAAAGTACAGGCAGGAATGAAGGTGAGTAGGGAGGCAGGCAGAAAGAGGAAGAAGCATTTATTTATTTTATTTAGTTTTTCATTTTGGCTGTTCCCCCCCAAATCTGGATCCTTGGGATGTATGTGGGCTGTATCCAATGGCCTTATCCACTAGGCCTTGAAGGTGTGCCTACTATATATTTTTTTATAGATTCCATAGTAGGTGGAGGACATTGGGGAAGAGATTTTGAAAGGACTGTGGCATCTACCACAGCGGGTAAATCACATTTTAGTACATTCATTTTATGCAGGACTCTCTTCTACAACCTCATCTTCTGGCTTTCCCCAGACTTCCCTTTCAGACCCTCTAAATTTCCTTAGATCAAATTTGGCCATCATTTATTTTTGTTGAAATATTAGACTATCCCTTCACAAAAGTAGACCAAAAATGTTGTTATATTGTTACATTTTTCATTCCAGCCTTCTGTCTCCCCTTACCATTTGCAAGATTGCCAGTTGATGTCCCAGCAGCATTTCCAACTCAGCACAACAAAACTAAACCCCGATAGCTACCCTGTATAACATCTATCAGCAGAAGCAAAGAGATTATGTTGAAACATCACTGATGATGATGGTAAGGGTAGAAGGAGATATGGAAGGTCCTAACTTCAGTGGTCAAAAGCTTTAATGTGGAAAGCAGTTAGTGGGACTTCTGATCAGGACTAGATGACATAGATCTATCATCCCCGTTCACTTTCACTGAACACGACTGTAAATAATGCAAGAGGCAAAGGCGAATTTTAAAAGGTAGTAAAAAGGCAATCTAAGTAATTTGGGACCCCATTACTAAAAGAACAATATAGAGGCAGCGCATCTCATGTACCCCCACTCGGCAGCAGCCACTTAGACCTGGTGTGTTCTTGTCTTCAACCTAGCAACAGAAGGCATCCCCCGGATGGAATAGGATTTTCTCTGACAATACAAATCTCTCTTCGGTAGAATGGCAGAGTTGGGTCAGTCAGGAAACCTGCCAATAATAAGCATCTAGAGGAAATTTTCCATGCGCCCTGGTGGCGTAGTGGTTTAGTACACATGGCACAGTCCACATACATCCCAGAGTCCCTGGTTTAAGACCCAGGGCCAGAGGAAATAACCAAGACAAACAATTAAATAAGATAAAATGCTTCTTTCTCCTCTTTCTTCCTGCCTATCTGCCTTCTCACTTTCATTCCTGTCTGTATCTTGCCTTTTAAAAAGAAAAAAGAAGGAAAGGAAATACTATTTTCCTCCAGGCTTAAGACTTCCCTTTACTGCCAAGAAATACCTAGGCAGGGAAGTGCAGCCAACAAGAGAGATCCAACTACCAAGAAGCTGGTTCTGAAAGCCTCATTGTCTCCTTGGTCTTGAGACTTCTTCCCCGACCAAGAGATACCAGTTGAGCTATGGGAGATACCACCCCACTGCTTACCTACTGAGAGACACTTGGCAGCCTAGTCAGGTGGATGTTCCTCTGTCCCTCAGGCAGCATCAGCAGAGACCAGTGGGAGCCCCAGGACACCAGATAAGAAATTAGACCAATAATGCTACAAAGAGTCTGACAATTAGACTGCCTTCGGAACTACAGTCAACAAAACCTGGCCAAGACCTAGATAATCAAGCTAACCAGAATGCCTGCCTGCTAATATAAAGATGTAGGTAGGAAGTGATGCCTCCTGAAATAGTAGACAAAATGTGTAGGGTGCAATCAGATATCACCCATCCTACCGAAAATAATCACAATTGAGTGAAAAAAAAAAGACAAAGTAAATAATGCCAGCACAAAGATGTATCGGATCTTGGGTTTAGCTGCAAAGAATTTGAAAACTGCCATCAAAATGATGCTTCAACAATGAATTGCAAATTCTCTGAAACAAATGAAAAAAGAAAATACCAGCAAAGAAATGAAAGTTATCGGAAAAGAATGGAAAAATGATAAAACTGAAAATATAATAACAGAAAAATGTTTTTAATTGCTGGATAGCTCAATGCTAGAGTGAAGATAATAGAGGATAAAAACAGTGAATTTGAAAACAGAACAATAGAATTCATCCATTCTGAGCAACTGAAAGAAAACCATACTGGAAAAAAAATTTTTTTTAATTAAAAGAACAGAGCCCCATAGACCTTTTGTTTAAAAACAACAAAAGATCCACAATTCATATTATTGAAGTCCCAGAAGATGAGGAGAGGGGCTGAAAGAATATTTGACTAAATAATGGCTGGAAACTGACCATACTAGAGAAAAAACAAGCCTACATACTCAAGGAGCTGATAAGTCCCAAAATGGGTAAGATAAACCCCAAAAAGCTATGCTAAGATAAATCCTAATTCAACTTTTGTAAAGTAAAGACAAAGAAAAAGTCTTGGAAGCAATTAAAGAGAAATGATATATTACCTATATGGGAACAGCAATTCAAATGACGGCAAATATCTAAAACCATGGAGGCTATCAGAAAGTGGCACAAAATTTTTAAAGTGATGAAAGAAAAGAATTTTTCAATTCTATATCCTGTGAAACTGTGCTTCAGGAATAAAAGAAAAATAAAGACATTCGCAGATGAAGGAAAACTAAAAGAATTTGTCACTAGCAGACCTGCCATTAAAAATTGACTAGAGGAAGTATTTCAGACAGTTAAGTCTGATGTTAATGTCTGATCAACTGATCAGGCATGATCAATCTGATCAGAGCAAAGAAAATTGAGACAAAAAGGCACATAATTATAAAATGATCAATCCACCAGGAAGATATAATGATCCTAAGCTTCAAAATAATGAAGCAAAACTTGATAGAGCTAAAATGAGAAACAGAGAAACCATAATTATAAATTAGAGACTTTAGAACCTTGCTCTGAGCAGCTCATATAAATATAACCCCCCTCACACACACACACACACACACACACACACACACACACACACAATCAGCAAGGATACAGAAGATATGAACAACATAGTTAACCAACAGGATCTAATATATATAAATGGAATACTAGCAATAACAGAGTATACATTTATTTCAAGTGTTCCTGAAACATTTACCAAGAGAGATCATACCATGGGCCATAAAACAGAATTGAGAAAATGTACAAGAATTGAAATAATAAATAATATGAAGCGTGTTCTCTGATAGTAATGGAGTCCAACTAGAAGACAAGTCCATGAGCTATGAGAGTAATGTAATATTTTGTGTGGTAGAGAAATATAAGTAGGGATCAGGTTAATTCTTGTGAGACAGCTACTGACTAATAAAAAACAAGACAAGAAACAACAAAACTAGAGCTACCCATAGTTAAATGTGTAAAAAACAAGTCCAAGGAACTGAATCCCTGGTAAGGAAAAAGCTTCACAAATACGATCAGCTATGGTTTGGTAGAAATATGAAGACCGCAGAAATCAATCCAAGTTACGTGGATGCTAAGTCCAGCACAGTAAATTCTGAGAGATGTGTTGGAAAGCGGGGAATCAGAAAGGGACAGTAATAAACTCAGGTTGTCAGGGAGCTCCAGAGAGCAATTTTGGCCTGAGCCAAGAAGTTGTGCTGCCGTAGGAGGCTGAGGCAGAGAACAATGTTGGCCTGGGCTTAGAAGCAGTCTGCAAGCTGCTATGTAAAGTTGCCAGGGTATGCTCTTTGTAAGAGGGCCTGGCCAAGATGGCCAGTGAGGCTTGATTCCAACTCACACTGTTCACCAGGCCTCATGCCAGGATGCAGCATTGCAGCCACCTGGAGGAGGAATCTTATTCTAATTTTTCCTCCTTATTTCCTGTTTTAATTAAGATATAATTCACATGCTATAAGACAACTCTTTTAAAGTGTACAATTCAGTAGCTTTTAACATATTCACAAATATGTGCAATCATTACCTCTCTAATTTCAAAGTATTTCAGTCACCTCAAAAAGAAATCTTGTTCTCTCCCTCTGTCCCTCCCTTCTATCTTTTTCTCTTTCTTTTCAGTTCCCTAGGGTATGTCCTAGATGTGGAATAACTGAATCGTAGTATAACTGTTGAACTCTTTGAGGAACTGCCAAATTTTTTCCAAAGTTTCACCATTTTACATTCCCTCCATCAATGTATCTTGTTTCTGATTTTTCCACATCTTCATCAACATTCATTATCTTCCATCTTCTCTGATGATGTACATTGTTGTGGTTATGAAGTGGTGTCTCCTTTTATTTGTTTATTTGTTAAAGGAAAGGCTCAGGCAGGCATGAAGATGAACAGAGGCAGGAAGGAAGGACAAGAGAGGAGGAAGAAGCATTTTATACATTTTATTTAGTTGTTCATCTTGATTGTTCCCACCGGCATGAGCCTAGATCCTTGGGATGCATGTGGACGGCACCCAACCACGACTCCACCAGGGCACACTGCATCTCATTGTCTTCTCATCTTACTCTATTCCTGTTTTCCGTTTCTCCTTGGGTCAGTTTTAGGAATTTATATCTTTCTTAAAAATTTCCTGTTTTCCGTTTCTCCTTGGGTCAGTTTTAGGAATTTATATCTTTCTTAAAAATTTCCCATTTCCTCTAGATTATCTCAGTTGTTCGTATTGTAGTTACTCATATAATCCTATTAATTCTGTAAAGTTGATAGTAATGTCCCCTTTTTCATTCCTGGTTTTGTTAATTTGAGTTCCCTTCCTTGCCGCCCACCAACCCCCATCATTCTGACAAAAGTTTTGTCAATTTTCTGATCCTTTTAAAGAACCAAGTTTTGGTTTCATTAATTTTCTGTGTCGTTTTTCTCTTATCAGTTTCCCCTCTAGTCTACTTTTTCCATCTGCTGGCTTTGGTTTTGTTTACTCCTCTTTTCTAATGTTAAGGTGGCAGCTTAGGTTATTGGTTTCTTATATTTTCATTATTTTGTTGAAGTAACAATGCATTATGACATTTTATACATTTCAGGAGTGCAACATTGTGTCTCAGTATGTTAGCATCTGTCTATACTGCAACAAGAGTGATGTTCAAAGTCTAATTCACCCAGTATTCCTACTCCTTTTCTCTCTTCTTTCTGGTAGCCACTTGGTCCTACAGTCTAAAAGATTTTTTTGTTGGTTTTGATTTATTTTATTTAGGTCATTCATTTGTTTGGTTTCTCTATGTAACACCTTTTCCATCTGACTTTTTTCACTTAGCATGTCTTCTAGATCCATCCATATTGTTGCAAATGGCAGGATGTAATCTTTTATATAGCTGAGTAGTATTTCATTGTATACATAGCACATCTTTTTTATCCAGTCTTCTGTCAATGGAAACTTAGGTTGTTCCCAGCATCACTTTTTACTATTATAAATAATACTGCAATAAACATGGGGTGGGGGTGGGGTACATATATCTCTTCAAGTTATTGTTTTGTATTTTGGGAGGTAAATACCCAGAATTTGGATAACTGGATCATAAATAATTTCTGTTTTCAGTATTCTGAGGTATTTCCTTATCACTTTTCCATAATAGCTGTACCAATTAATATTCTGGCCAATACTGTGCATGTGCTCCTTTCTGTCCACATTCTCCCCAGTATTTGTTGTTTCTTGTCTTTGGATAACAACAGGTGTGAGGTGATATCTTATTTTTGTTTTGATTTTCATTTTCCTAATAATAAAGGATGATGAACATTTTTTAATGTGCCTGTGGCCATGTGTATGTCTTCTTTGGGGAAGAGTCTGCAGATCTTCTGCCCATTTTTAAATCAGGATGCATGTCAGGTTTTTGTTGTTGAGTTTTATGAGTTCTTTACATATTTTGGATATAAACAGCTTGTCAAACATGAAAGTATTTTATCCCATTCAGTAGGATATCTATCTGTTTTATTGATAATTTCTTTCATGGTGCAGAAACTTTTTAGTTGGATGTAATCCCACCAGTTTATTTTTGCCTTTGTTTCTCTTTTCATTAAAGTTCACGCAGACATTTCTAATGCTAATTTTGAGGCACATCTAGCCTATATTTTTGTTCTTAGTAACTGAATTTAATCTGTCTTTGTCTTTTCCATGTATGTGACAATTGATGTCTCTGCTTGGTATTTATTTATTTAATTTTTAGTTCCTGGCTTCCCTAAATATAACTTGTGTCTGCCGAGTTCAGTGGATAGCTATTGATTAGTCAGAGGTTGCATTCAAATACCTCAAGTGTTTAAACTTTATCCAGTGAATGTGTATGTGGGCTGAGGAATGTTGGAAGTTCCAAAAGTTTTCAAATCTTCCCTAACTTTTACTTTCCACTGGGCTACCATCCAAGTTCTGCAAGTGTGTATACACAGATTCCCATACAGCCATGTATTGTGCAAGATCTTGGGCCTCTTGGGTCTTTCTTTTAAATGTTCATAGCACTCCCATCACTTGCATATATGTTGAGATACTTTAATACTTTATGCTTTTATGAAGTCCTCCAAGCCTCTATAATTTCCAAAGTCTAATTCACTGATTCACTTGTCTCTTCAAGCAAGGACACACCTTAGTCTTCCTACTTGTGGAATTTTTCCATTTGTTTTCTACCTGGCTTTGCTCTTTTTAGTGAAAATATGATCAAGTGTGGGTTTTTCACCTTCCAGTCTAAATCAAGTTATTCCTCTCAAAGAGTAAAACTGATTATTTTCAGAAAGAGCCTCAGTGTGATAATAGTATAACAGTGATTCAGCCAGAGGTAGGCCTGAGAAAAGCCCAGTCAGGCACACAAGATTCCTGTTTTTCTTACCCAAATACTAACGGTTTCTACATCTAATTGTTTTTCAATTTGTTGTTTGTCTTTGGTTGATTTTGAAAGTTGTGAAGTGGTAATGTTGACAAATTTGGACAATTCCATAGTTGGTTTGGGGGAGATGATTTGCTAGCCTCATTACTCCACTGTTGGCCAGGAGTTGTTTTACATATTGTTTTTCCAAATTGTGTTTTTTACTCAACATCATATTTTCAGAGTTATGTTAATTCATGAAACTAGTGTATTTCTTTCAATTACTAGATAGGCTTCTATTATATGAATAAACCACATTTACCAATTTCCCACTGAAAGTGTAACAGACACTGATGCAGCAAAAAACATTTTTCAGATCTCCTTATGTAAAAGTTTGAAATCTCTCCAGAGTACATATCCTAAATAGAATTGCTGTGTCATAAGAAATGCATATCAGCTTTACTAGAGATTTCCAGATTACTCTATAGATCTAGTAATATTTATGTTGCTGTTTCTGCATCCTCATCAACACTTTATGAAACCATTTCATTTTTTTCTAGTTTGAGCAAAATAAATACTTCACAGTGGTCTTCATTTACATTTTGCTGATAATTAAAAAACTACACTTTTAATGCATTTATTAACTTGAAGTATTTCCAGTTATATGAATGAATTATTTATTATGCTTTTTCTTTCTTGTTTTTAATTAGGAGTTCTTTCCCTAGTATCTTCTCATCTTTGACTTTTCTCTTTATTTACACTCACCTTTATCAGTTTTATATTTTACTATAATACATACTATTGAATATGATTATAATTCTAATTATAATATACATTTAATTATAATGACTACAAATTTCCTTCTAAATTTGTAAAATTTCAATTATAAAGCTCTATTTTTATACTTTTTCTAAAGATTTTATATTCTTACTTAGTTTTTAAATCATTTGCTTATTTTATATAAAGAGTGAGTTAGAGATTTAATTTTGACTTTTTCTAAGTCTTGCCAATTATTTCAGCATCCTTTAATTCCCTCCGGCTAACTTACGTCACAAATTAATTTATATAGGTAAAGTACTAAAAGCAGTGTTGTATGGAATAGAATAACTCAACTGCATTTTGAATGGCACCGCCTTAAGCCTGTCACTGCTAACTTTCCATTCCTCCTCAAGACGAATCATTCCTGACTCATCTCTAGAAGGACAAAGGGCCTGAAGTATATTTCCAGTGTACTGCTGCCGAGACTCTTGCGTTTATCTCTTACTTATGAAAATAAAAGATAAATAGGTCCAAATGGGTTCACTGGGGAATTCTTCCAAACTTCCAGAAAGAAACAAAATACTATCTTACGTCAAGTTGCAGAAAATATAGGAGGATTGGCACTTTGTTGTTTTGTGAAGAGAGTATAATCCTCATGCAAATACTTAAGGAGGATATTATAAGAAAGGAAAGGAAGAGGGCGAGATCTCTCACAAATATAGGCATATAAATTCTACACAAAACATTAACAAATTGAAAACAAATTAAATAGCAATATATTAAAAGAATACTGCATCAGGGACATGTTGGGTTTATTCTAGATATACTGTTTGTTTTAACATAGAAAATTCAATCCATGTAATTTATTTAATAGAATTAAAGAGAAATGTGACATCTCAATAGCTTCATTAGAAGCATCCAATAGAATTAAATATATTTTCATGACAGAAACTCTCATAACACTAAGAATAAAAGAAATTTGCCTAAACCTCACAAAGGACAGCTAAAATAGTCATAATAGCACTCAATTATGGTAAAAATTTCAACTACATTTTTTCCTGAATGCAAGTGTAAGACAAGACTATTCCCTTGTTACCATTTCTGCTATATTAGAGGTCACAGCCGGTGCAGTAAGACAGGGCAAAGAAATAAAAGTGTAAAGACTGTAGAGGAGGAAATTAAGTTTTCTTTATCAAGAAAAGATATTTTTATGTACTTAGAAAATTCTAAAGAATCTACAAACCATTAGAATTAATAACTGCGTTTAGCAGGATCATTATATAAAAATCTATTAACCTAGTATTGTTTTTTCTATTTCTACTTTCAACTTTCCTGTTTCAACATGTTTTAGGATTTTTCTTTTGTAAAGATGCTTTGAGTTAATGTTTTTATCCAATCTGAGAACTTCCATCTTTTCATTTGGCATTATTTGAATACAGATGTATTTGTGTCTCATTTTCCCTTTTACTCACTATACTCATTTATAATTACTTTGTTCATACATTTAATTCATTCAGAAGTTATATGTTCTAGTTATTTTCTTTTAGTGGTGACCCTTAAACACAACGTATAAATCTGACTTTTCATAGTCTAAAGCTTTCATCTCTACCTTCTTCCTGAACAATACTTGGACCTTAAAATGCTTTTTTCTCTTACTAGTCCCTACCTGACATACTATTTTTCAGCTGTTTTCTTTTATAATCCCCCCCAAATTGGTCATTGTCCATTTTAATTCTCAGCATTTTTTATGAATTTTTTTTCCTCTGAAGTTCAATTTTCTTCTTCCTGAAGTATCACTGTTGGTAGATTTTCTGCAGGGTATATAAGTAGGAAATCCCCTCATTGAAATGTCTATATTAGTCTGGCCAGGTATAGAAGTCTAGATGATAGTTAATTTCCCTCACCACTTTGAGGATATTATTCCTTTGTCTTCTATAATGAAAAGATTGCTATTGGTGCAGCAGTTTCTCTGAAGTAATCGGACTTTCATTTATGCCTGTTTTTTAACACTTTCTCCTTGTCTTTGATGCCTCACTATGTTGAAGAGGGTATTCATTTTTCTTACTTGTTTTGCTCAGGGCTAGAATTTGTGTCTTTTATCAATTCTATAAAATTCTCAGCCACATTTTGATAAATTATTTAACTTTTCAAGTTCCTCCTCTCCTTGAAACCTTGCAGCGTCTCCCTAATTGACAGTGTTCCTTGGCCCTTCACAGTTTGGCCCCTGCATATGTCTGTAACTAAGTTCTCATCTCTGTCTTCCAGGAGAGCCCCATCACTCAAACTGGTGATCTTATTTCTTGTTATAACTCAGTTTTTAATTATCACCTACTCTCTGAAGCCTCTTCTGAACTTTCTCTTCCCCCAGCCACTCTTTGCCATGTGTATCCACTCTTTCCTGCTCATTTATTTATTAGGTGACTGCATTTGTCTGTATGTAAATTCTCTCCCCACCATGCATAGGCTGGACTCAAGTTCCCACAGCACAGTTCACTCTGTTTTTATACAGAGGGGAACTTAGTTTACTGTTTAAATGTAGGTTGAATGAATGAATGAATGAAGAAAATGAAGATAAACACTCTGTCATAAGGATCTGACAACTTGTGTTTGCCATATGAAAATCTATTGTTTGAACTGAAGACAATTATGCATTATTTTGGTGTAATGGGTTATGTACCAAATTGGCTGTTCCTTTAAATTTTCTTATTCCATATGGCATAAAGCATAGTTCTTAGTGTTCTCTGATTATAATGAAGTTTTTCTTTTTTGTTTCTTTTTGGTTCTGTGCCTTTTTCCCCCAATTGCTATATTTCTCAAAGCATTAAAAAAAAAAAATCAAGTTCTCTGTGAATGCTTGAATGCCAGTTCTTGGAGAATGCCAGGTATTACATTTTGTTCTGAAAACTCAGTGCATCTGCGAATGCTTTTCTTCCGTGTGTGTGTGTGTGTGTGTGTGTGTGTGTGTGTGTTTGTTTAAGGAAAGGTGCAGACAGGAATGAAGATGAGCAGACAGGCAGGCAGGAAGAGAAAGGAGCAAAAAGCATCTTAATTTCACTTTTATTCAGTGTCCCACACTGGCCACTTCTCCTGGGTCCTGGGACTCGAATCCAGGGGCATGTGGCTTGCTCCCTCAGAGATGACCAATCCAATCACTGCTCCTCCAGAACGCCCCATATATCTTAATGGCTTTCTCTTTCTCTTCATTAGGTCTCTGCTCCAATTTTACCTTATTTGTTAAAACTTTGCTGATTTTCCTTGTAAAATAGCAAACTTCCACCCTGCCATCATTCTGTATTCCATTTGATCTATTTCCTCCTATACACTTATCCATAAGCAAAATATATATTTACCTCTGTAGTTATTTACTCCCCTAACATACTAGCATATAAACTTCTGAAACACAGGAACTTTTCACTATGCCTGAACAGTGTCTGGCACACAGTCAGTGCTCAGTAAATATTTATTGACTGTATGTATCAATGCAGGTGCCACTGGTTCTTGTGCTACCTGAGACACACAATGTGCAGCCCCTGCGGGCACGGTAGCCATCAGCATTCATGTTGATCTGGGGTGGGATTATAAACTTAGCTATTTTGTTTGTCCTTAGACCAGACTGCGTAATGCATGATTTCATCCTGAAATCTAAAGAAATCACTTCCTCTCCTGGCTGGCACCTAAACCAAGTCTAAGCTTGCTGTGTACAAAGCCAGTCTGTTCTCCCCTGGTTCAAAGACAGTGGCTATTCCTGCTGGCTTTGAGCAAGCTTTATTTTGCTTTCTGTTTTCTTTCATTTCTGAGGGATAATTTACATATCTTTTCAACCTGTTTTGATCTTAGCAAGAGCTGGCAATTAATACTCTGGGGACACTTGTGCAAAAAAGCACTAACTACAATGTCTATGGGAAAGAAAATCTTACTAGCTCATAGAAACAAACATAAAGCTTATAATTCATTTGTGTATTATGAGAGAGGACCAGAGATGATAAATGACTTGCTTAAGGTCACATAACTAACTTACACAACACAGGTGGGTCTAATAGCCACATGCCTGATTCCCAGTCATGTTCTTCATACTCTTCTTCTGCCTGATTTTCCTTTAGTAGGTTCATTTACATTTCTTTTACCACCCATGCATTAATTAAAAGGCCCCCAAGTTTTATCCCACTGGTGTATGTCTCTGTCCGTGACGTCAGATATCTTCCCTCTTCAACTTCAGTTGTCAAACTAAGTTGACATTCCAAGGTCAACTTTGTGGCCATCAAAAACATGGGACCCAGAAACTCTGGTCCACCTGCCCTCCTGACACGCTTCTGCCTGCGCTTCCTTCCTAGGCATGTGCTGCCTTCAGCTTCCTGCTCCGTCAGTTATCACCAACACACACTGGCTCTGTAACCCGGTGGACACTGAATACTCACCACTAAGAGTACCTAACTGTGCCTTGGGGCACCTTTGGACTTAGGGCTGCTGACTGGGGCTGTCACTGGACTGACAGTATCTCCTAGTGGCCAATACTCCACCTGTTTCCACCTGATACAGAGCCAGCACCGTACCAGCCCACCTGGCAACCCTCTCCTTCCTTTCAGGTCTTGTCCCCATCTCCTCGTACTTCATCCAGGCCCGCATCATTCAGTGAGAATTTGGTACTGCTCAGCTCATCATCAAGTACCAGTCCTGACGAGCCTATTCAGTATTTGCTGACTGAATTCCCAAATATGACCATGATGATGAAAAATGTCCATAAAGATGGGAAAAAAAGTCTGAGTTGAGTAAGAAGTCACTAATGTCTGTAGAGCAGGCCAATTTGAAAAGTTCTTTGTAATAATGTGGTCACTGTTTTTCCTTCCCATCAACCCAGTTGCAGCTCTGACATCCCCACTCCCTGTTGCAGGAGTTTATGCTGCTCCTGCGTGCCAAATCATCCCACTGATGTCATTCTTAATAAGCTTTTTCAAGAAGGATGTGTTACAAAGACATGCTGAGAGACTTAGCTGGCTTCTCTGGGAACCTGTATTCTACAAAGAATATGCATCATCTTGAAGATCATTTGTTAAAGTGTCTGTGGTTTATAAGATGAAAGCTGTATATTGTCTACAGACAAACTTTGGGATTACTGTCCTCGGGCCCTCACTAGCAGGGCCTGTGCGTGCACACGTGGTTTGGGTCTGGGAAGGAATGTCTTTGGGAATTGTGGAGGAATGGGGAAGGCTCTGGTGCTCCAACAGGGAGCGAGAAATCCTGTGGAAAGACGAGATCGTAGCTCAACAAATGAAGTAGGAGTTCTTCCTTCTACCAGCCTCCGTGGCCTCCAAGGCCTCCTCTGTCCACACGCTGTCTCGTCTCCCTCAAGGGTTCCCGCTACCAGAACTTTCTTTCCCAAAGTCCATATTCCAGTCCTTTCTGTGTTGTTTTCACCTGTTCTTCAAAACATCCTTATTCCCTGTCCATTCTTTCAAGGCCTTGGGGTGTAAGCTGATAAAGTAGTTCATATTAAGATTTGAATAGGAGATTATCACTCACTGTTCTGTTCTTCCCCTTGACATTTACAGTATAAACTGGGGACCACTAAAGCCCTTGATTAACTAGACTTGGACACTAACTTCCAGATTCCACATACCACCCACTTCCATTGCTTCCGACACTGAGGTTGCTGCAGAATGCCCTGTGCTTCCTAAGTTTCTGTTTAGATATCCCCACAACTGACCACTCCTGGAGCGACACTACTGTGACCAGTAACTCCGTGTGCCAGAGTCTCAGAGCTTTGATCTGGAACCTACCGACATGGACTTCTGTTTCATATTTATCCATTCAACCCACAAATACACTTAGAGAAAAGCAGCAGCAGGAAAATACATAAGCCCCCAGGGAAAGAGCGATAGGATTTCTTTACAGTGACTGTGGCTTGCCAACAAAGGTTTTGGATAGCCATGGGATATTCCAAAAGAGGGAGAGAAACTGGCAATTGTTTGGAAGATGCCAATGAAAGTATGACCCAGGATATAAAGAACTGGGGGGAACAAAGCAATGGGGACATTATGCTGAAAAACTGACGTTTACAATGCCATCAGCTATGTATTTTCCAACAAGTTTCTTGTGTTTCTAAGAAATTTCTAGAATATGCAGTCTGCCAATCAGGAGCTCCTAGGGACAGTCCAAGTGGCCCGCTCTCGTCCCCACCCTTGGCCCTTTTCTCCCCGCCTCTTCTTCCAAATCTCCTACGTGGTCCGCTGAAGCGCCTTCCTCCGCAGAACTGGTTTAACTGTCTCCAGGGCAGCACCCTCGGGCGGCCAAGCCCTTGCTCTCGCTTCGAGGCCCCGCATCACCGTACGCACAGGCGGCTCCGGGCCCGCGCCGCGCTGATTCGCTGCCGCGGAGACTGCGGCTCCCGCGCCGCGCCCGCCCCTCGCCGCGCGCCGGCTGGTGCAGCCTCAGTCTGTCTGCAGCCGCGCTGCCTCCGCGAGCCCAGTAGCTGCAGCCGGGGCACCGTCGCCTGAGTGCCAGCTCAGCGCCCCCGAGGACAGCAACAGCGAGCCCCCAAAGCCCGCACGATGCAGGCCACTGCCGATTCCACCAAGATGGACTGTGTGTGGAGCAACTGGAAAAGTCAGGGTATTCTCTTTATTTCAGTAGTGCATGCCTGCGGCGCACGGGAGCCCCGGGATCCGGACTCGGCCATTGTGCATCATTTCACCTGTGGGACCTATGCATGCTTTATACCCAAGAGATTTCAGTTGGGGGGAGTAAACTTGTTATGTCAAAAATCAAAATGGTTGGTGTTTGGTTTTTAATTTTTTTCTTTTTTTTTTTTTTAACCACCCACCCCCAACCCCTTTGTTTTGTTGCTCTAATGCTAGTATTTTAAATAATGCATCATTTGCCTCATCCAGGAACGCATTTGGGACCCCCTTGATCATACTTGTTTAATCTCTTCTCATCCTTGGAGTTAAAATGCTTTCTTATTGTTCCTTGCATCCCATGCATTTAATTTGTGCGAAAAGGTTGAAATCTCCTGATAGAACCATTAACCGAGAAAGCTGTAGTGCATCCTTTTAAGAGGGACACACCCATTTCAGGGTTGTTATTTGCGGTTACACAAAGGAGACTGGAAATGCAGACTCGCTCTCGAAATCCTGAAAATATGATGGCGTAGCCGCATATTAGGATGGTTCACTTGGAAATATTTTGAGGGTTTTTGTCTGTCATTGGGTAACCTGTAACTACTATTTATTAATAATAAGTGTCTGTGGAACACATGGAGGGAAGTAAAAAGCCTTGCAGGTAGCCCTCTGGTACAGCAGATTTATTTTGAAACAATCCATATTAACACTGGGTGTGGCCACCCTCCAGCCTCTCTTGCATTGCTTTTCAGCCATTTTTATTCAGCCTCTTACTTCACACATCCATCTCTCCTTTGTTACATTGAAGATTCTTGCCTTCACCTTGCTCATTTTGAGATTATGAGGAGAAAGAGATAATTTGCAAGAATGAGTTATACATAGTAAATTTTGGTATTTGTAAGATGAAGTCTTCATATTTAACAAATATGGTTCTGAAAAAGCCTCCTTTGACTTAACCCGCAGAGTTGCAGCATCCCTCTGGAGACCAAGAATACTCTGGAGCAGAGACTGATTAACACACACACACACACACACACACACACACACCCCTAGCATCTTTTCCTTGTAATTTTATATCATGGAAAAATAGGATACCCTTTCATTTTTAATCATCTGTGGAATTTTTCTTTGGTACAAATTTCAAGCAAAGGAAAAGTGAATATACATCTCAAAATTAAGATCACACTTCTGCCCTAATTGTTGGTTGTGACAGAATAGTCAAGTTCAAATTATTTGGATCTATTGGAAATTCATTTGTCAAAAGTAAATAAATGGACCCAATAAATTGAAAAGTGAGGAAATAAGAAATGTATGACAATTCATATGTATAATTTTAGAGTGATGACAACTACATGGAATAGCATATGTTTTATACAGAAGACAGTGGTGAAAATTCTTTGCAATATTTCCTCCCATTGAATGTTTGGACTCATCCAGTTTATTTGATATACACATTTGATAAACAACTATAGCCTGAAATAATAACAAATATAGTTAGACATAAAAACATTAAAAACAGACTCTGGTTATGAGTTTTCTTCTGTTCTTGCCAGAAGCAGATGCCAAAAAGATGGCAGATTTTCTGTTTTATTTCTGTAAGATATAAGAAACTATTTTATCACAGTCCTATGTGTTTTGTTTCCTCAGTTGACCTCATGGGGGGTGAGGTAAATAAGGGATGGACATTTTCTATCAGAAAATAACCCAAATTACCATGGTTTGTCCAGTGACACTTATTTTTATTGCCAATATATAGCTACTTATGCAGATTTTTCACGGAGTGACCTTTGATAGTCTTCAGTACCAGAACAAAGAAACTATCTTGAAAAATGACAAATAACTGGGTGGATTTATAGTAATAAAAGAGAAATGGAACAAAGTAAATTATTCCTTTTTCTCCCCACTCAAATTTTCCATCAAAGCCATGTATACAATAAGTTTTTAGAATTTTTTATGTATATTCTTCTAATTCTCTTATTTTAAAAACAATTGTTCTTAACCGTGGCTATACACTAGTTTCACCTGGGGAATTTTGAGAAACACAAAGGATGCTTGGGCCCTAGCCTGACCTTAAGACATTTAGATTCAGTTGGGTCAAGCATACATTTTTGCTGTGTTTGGTTTTCTTAAACTTCTCAAGTGAATTTAATACACAGTCATGATTGAAGCTACTGGTGTGTAATAATTTTTAGTGAGCCCAATCCATAGACCATAGTGGGAATGCAGTATACAAATGATGAAATGGGAGATGCTGTGACGACAGTTAAAAGAAGTCAGTGTAGCATTGTTGAAAATATTCTCCAGAAGTAATAGCAAGTGAGAGTTCTGCATGGAAAAGGGAATAAAGAAATTGTTTCAGGCTTCCTTCATGTTGTTAAACATTCCTTGGAGAAATTGCAGCCACTGAATACTTCATGAAGAATCTACTGAAACCAATGCAGTGTGTCATAAAAACTGTTGTACACATACGGAAGGAAACATTTTTACATTATTTCAGCTAGACAAGAATGTTTTAAAAAGGGGTTGAGGGGCTAATGTCCACTTTACACAGATTCCGCTTCCAATTTTTAAAAAATGTTATTACTACCAAATATTAGTTTACAAACCAAAGGCCATTATTCAGTGAATTGGAAGGAGAATAAAACAATAACCTACTAAAATACCTGAATAGTTAACACTTCTGTAAACCACAACAATATTAATATTTAATAGGTACTGAGTGTTTTACTTGCATCATCACATTTCATCTTCACTAAACTATGGTATGTTCACTTTACTATACCATTTCACAGATGATGAACTGAGGCTTCTGTCAAGGCAACAGCTAGTGATGCCATAGGCTGGAGTCAACCTTGACTGATCCCAGAGCCAGCCCATTATATCTCACTGCATGTCTATCACCTGCCTTCTAGGTAGATGGCTTTTCTAAAAATAATGAATGATCTAGGTAATGATGTGTGGATTTAATATGAGGCTGACCATATTTCCTTGAGACAGAAACAGCATGGGGTTATGCACTGGCAGCTAAGGGGAGGGGAGGAGGCTGAGCAATCCGAACAGGCACAGAGCAGCCAGGCCAGCAACAAGTATAACAACATGGTCTGGCAGAACTTCACACAAGTGACCAGGGCTGGTGCAAGGAATATAGGCACCTTAGGCAAACACCAAATTTGACTTTATTTACCTATAAGCCCTGCTCCAGATAGCCTGCCTAAAACACATGCTGCTTTAACCATCCCAGTGCCAGAAATGCCCAGTAACCCCACAGTGCCAGAGGTAACCCCCATAGTACTTAATCTGCAGCTCAACCATGCTCTGGTGTTCTGCTCCCTCTGAAGAAACAAGTTCTCCTGGGTTAGCGGGGAATCCTGTTCCCTCCTGGCTCCTGCTTCCTCACAGGGGCAGGAACAGCAGTAGCGGCAGTGGCCCACCGCAGTCAGCACCCACAAGGGCCATCTTTAACACGGGACAAAAGAGGCGGCTGTTTATGGGCCCCCTCAATAGACTGGACCTGGGGCAGCTTAACTTCCCCTTTTGCCTCAGCAGCCCTCGTTTATTAAAAAACAGGGAAAAATTGACATTTACTTTAAAATGACTGGATGATTGGGAAATATGAAAAAGAAAAAGTAGTACTGCCCTGTTTAAAATGGTACATATGGTCAGCCTATTAATAACCTCTCACATTTACGTAGTTTTCATTTTAACAAACACCTTCTCATTTGAGCTTGTCGATGTACTCTTGGATTGTCATGAGTCTCCAAGAGTTTAAGTGACTTGCCCAAGATTTTTTAGTAAGTGAGAAATTAAATAGTAAACAGTGAGCTTTGGCTTCAACTCCAGAACTCTTCCCGGAAATCCATCACTCACACCATCTCATCACTCATTGCCTCGTTTACTAATGCTGAGTTACAGAAAGTGAAATCTCATTTACCGATTCCTAAATATTTTCACGTGGAGTCTCAAAGACAGAGCAAAATTTAGCAGGTAGGTCACTGATCTTGACCAATTTATTACGTCATCATGAATTCATCATCTTAAATTCTTCAACAATATTAGCTATGTACCAGTTGATATTCCTAAACTTGTTCAATATCTTAATTTCTTAATAAGGTCTCATGAGATTATTGTATTACTCTCATTTTACAGAGGAGGAAACAAAGGGCTTTCAGAATGAGAGGACCAGTCATTTGGCCTAGCACCTAACTGGGTCCAAATGCAATGCAATCTGCCTCCCAAACCTGTACTTTTATCTACTTTACAAAACTTATTTCATATGTCATTCTATTTAGTCAGTTGACCTCTCAGGATCCTTGGTGATATGGCAGGTTGATACATGTCTCATGCTTGGAACTATCAGCTCTCACTTGACTTTGCAAGGCAGCATTCTAAGTTAGCGCTTACCCAGTGTGTAAAATATTGAAGGATGAAACATATTCCAGAGAAAATACTCTAAAATATTTATTTTTGTATGAAATAAAATATTTTTGAAATGTTAGCTGGCCAACAGTACTCTGTGAAAATGCTCTTTAGGATGGTCTGTTCTGAAAGGCGCTCATCTAAGTCAGCCAAGAAACCAGAACACACAAAAGAAATGTCTTTTTTAATCACAATAATTGGAATAAATGTTTGTATTTTTAAAATGGCATTTGCTAAAGATAGTTTTGTACATATACATAAGGGCAGGCCAATACTACCCTTTATCACAAAAAAACACTTTATGTGGACTCAGTATCACTAGAGAACAGTAGACATATTAGAACATAAATATTACACTTGCAAATTTTTGTCTCTACAGATTCTAATGAGATCCAGTGGGAAAACTAACTTAGTTGGGGGAACTCGGGACTTCTTTTTTAATGAATGAAAACTCTCATTATATAGATGTCAAAATGGCGGTAACTATTCTTTTCCACAGTATATTAGCATTTTCAAGATGATAAGGGAATATTTGTAAGTTTTTGAGAGAATAATGGTTTATCGGTTTTCTAAAACTAACACAAGCCCATAATGAAACTTTCCATTTGCTCAAAGAGAAGTTCAAATAAAACACATAAATTGTTCACAGTGCTACCATGTAGAGTTCATCAATATTAACATTTACTAAGTATTGTCCAGTATCTCTGTACCATATAAAATGAAGCTAGCTAGGCAACAAAGATATTTTAAAGCATAATTACACATATCAAAAATATTTTGAAATAATAGGAAAAACTGACATGAAATGGATAATTATTTTGTAATCATGTTTTATGATAAAAATCATAATTAAAAAGGTCATTTGAGTATTAAAATTTTTTTAAAGAAACAATTGCTAAATGAATTTTAGATACATATTTCTTTACTATATGAGCCATTCACTCCTAAAATTAATAAACATCAGAAGGTTAGAATCATTTTTAATTACATGTTTGGTTTTAGACTGTATAGATAGATGGACTAATTTTAGTGTATTTACTAATTTATTTCTTAAGGAAGATTGATCATATGTGAAAAAGTTTAACGAAAATGCTGAACTAAATCCATATCTTTAAATCTATGATTTTCTCAAATTCCGTGAATTAATATTTCTCAGTAAAAAATATTCCTTATACTTTATGACTAAAGCACTGTGATTACTATAGACTAATACGAATGTGGATGAAGTCTCCATCATAATCAGGCCTTTCCTTTATACCTTTTTTTTTTTAATTTAGTTGTCCACACTGGTTGTTCCCCTGCAGACCTCAGACTCGAATCCAGGATTATGTGGTCTGCAGCCTACAGAGGTGGCTGACCTAATAGCCACTCCACCAGGAAATGCCTTTTCTTTATGATTTTAAAATTCTCTCTCCTCTCTCTCTCTCTCTCTCTCTCTCTCTCTCTCTCTCTCTGTCTCTCCCCCCTCTTACTCTTCCTGCCTCCCTTCCTTCCTCCTACTTGCTCCTCGCATTTGAAATAATATTCTGTACCAGGTTTTGTTTCGTTTTTTAACTTTAAACTAATATATTCAGGAACAGACTCTCTGAAGTAATTGATATATTTTGCATTATCTTGAAACATAATTAGATCATAAAATCCAGTAAATCCAGTAAGTAAAATATAACATAAGAGAATAGCTTTTACAATACCATCTTTCTTTGTGAGAATAGTTAAATGAGTGCCACTACCAAATATCCCATTTCTCAACCTGATCTCCTAAGTTGCATGCATATTTGACCTTGTGTTAATTTTACTACTTATTACTGCCTTTCCAGTTCTTCTGAAAGTGCACAGCCATTCTCAGTGAAACATGATTGCCTTATAATTAAGCTCATAGTGAAAAACTAAAGATTAAAAACAGTCTTAAAAACCATCTTCTGCCTAGGTGACAATAAATGAAAAAATTTTGTAATTGCATTCCAGACTTATGGAATATATTTCAAATAACATAAAATTATTAGTTTTATAACTTTGTTGTGTGTTTCCCCTAAATATGTTTGAGCTGTATCTTAAACTTAAATCTGAGCAAAATTGTCTTATTTTTTTATAAAATCAAATCCTTAAATTCTTATTTATTTCCTTTTTTATTAAAGAGGCAAAATAATTCAAATATTTTAAGTTCTTTGTTAAAACTGGTGTTGATTTTTGAATACATGAAAAGTACAAATGTTAACAGGTTTAATTTTTAGAAATTACTGCAATTCTACATACTTCCCAGTGGGCATACTTCAAATGTGGGCACATTTTATTTACTCCCTTCAAAAACATTTAACCAAACTACAGATCAAATCTAGTAGTGATAGGGGTTATAAAGGGCATAATATTTTACTGACAGAAACAAAGGAGCAATATGAGCTCCTTCTTTTTCCATGTCTTATATATTTTTAATTCAAGACACTTTTGCCAGAGTGCCCTGGTGGCCTAGTGGATAAGGCCACCAAACATAGTCCACATACATCCCAAGGACCCAGATTTGAGACCTGGGGCCAGGAACAACCAAAATGAACAAGTACATAAAATCAATAAAGTGTTTCTTCCTCCTCTCCCTGCCTGACTACTCAACTTTCATTCCTGCCAGCACCTTTCCTTTAAGATGAAACAAAGCAAAACCCAACACTTTTGTCATTATGATTTTGATAAAAAAAATTTTTTTAATCTTTATTTTTTAAAAGAACTAACTGTCTGCCTCCATAAGCCTTTTTATTCCAATGGCGATTTTAAGATTTTGCGCTTAATTATGACTGAGGGTGAACCAGCCAAATGCACAATTTTATATTTTGATCAAATCAGGAAGCTTAAAAGAAAGAGCACATAAAAACAGTGATTATCAAATACCCAAAACTTCTGTGTGCTTAACTCAACTACCATGTGCCAGACGTGCCCTGGCAGCCTAGTGGTCTGGTACAGCCTGGGAGCAGCCCCAAGGCCCTGGGTTCAAGAACGAGGGTCAGGGAAGCAACCAATGAGAACAACTAAGTACCTGTTCCTCCTCTCTCTGCCTGCCTGCCTTCCTGCCTGCACCTGGCCTTTAGAGAAACAACAACAAAAAGCTACCCTGTGCCAAAACCTGTTTTTCTCTCCATATGACTCTCTCTTACTTTAATCCCCCTTGCTCCATGGAGAGGCCTCCAAATAAGCCCATTTACTGGAGGCTTAGCAGAAGTTGGAGCTGGGCACACTGGTAAACACTGGGTCCTGATGTTTCATTTCCTTGCCAGGCCCACTCTAACCAAGGACCTTAAGCATCATCGTACGAACTCTGTAGCTTGGAGAGTGTGTGGTCCCAGTGGTTAGACCTAGTGAACAGGAATCCCCATTAATTCAGGAAAATGGTAAATCCTTCAAGGGGCATAAAAGCAATTTTTGCTTTCAGTCCAGTCTGAAGGGTCTTCATTAGAAGAATGTGTTTTTGTCTCCCTTGGAAAGAAAAATGCTAGAGATTGATGCTGGCTGTGACTCTGGATATCAAATCCTTCATTTTGTGTTGTTCCACTGGAGCCCACTTAAGACTAGAGGATCTCCTGAGTGGATTAAATGCTATGCTCTTTTACTGTCTACTGGAAGCAGCAAGCTTAAAGTACTTCCCTTTCAACACATCCACAGAATTATTTGAGTGTCTAGAAAAAGTGTTGGCATTTTCTCCTGGCAGTCAGGAGACTGTTTAATTTAGTTAGTTGCATTTAGGGGTGTGAAGGAAGGGCCTGGAACATCATATCACTGCAGGTGTCTTAACAGCAAAAGGCCTTTCTAACACTCCCCGCATCCCTCCGCCAGTCTCAGGGCTCCTGAATTGCTATTTAAAATTTTAGTTTATGTAGGAGATGGTTTCATGGCAAATGAAACTTAAGGATTACTTGACTAAAAGAGGTTATTATTGAAGGTTTTTGTATATGTTTAGAAATATTTTATTGCATCTATTTCTATGACCTTTCTCCAGCTTGATGGCAAAATGAGGAAAAGTTGACACTATTTCTTCTTGTTAACTTTTTCTGGTGATATTTTGTTTGTCTCATGAAAATCAGTCAGAGAAACTGGCTTTTCAGTCACAGCTTTGAACACTGGGTTGTAAAGAACTGTGGTTTTTCTAGCTTTCTTATCCTTTATACGGGGTAGTCAATGTTTGGAAGTTTGCAAAAAATAAAGATAATTAGATGTTGACAGCATAAGATTTTTCAAGAGTTCTCTTGTTGAAATGTTGATAATATCTATAAATAAGATTTTCTCACATTTTCTTAGTTGGCCTTTTAAAAATAGCATTAACTTGTCACATAGCAATTCGTATAATACTGCCTGAAATCTTTACTGAAGCAAAGATGGAATATAAATAATACATTTAAGAATATGGTACAGTAATGCAGATAATTGTCACAATTTATTGCCATTTATATTATCCACTTTTACCACATTTTGCCTTATAAATAAAATATGAATAGCTGCACCACTGGCTTTTCAAGTTCATACATTTTTAATAAACTTTCTAAATGTTGCAACCACTGTTGGATCAGGTAATTGAACATATTTGAAATAGTGTCCCAAACAAAAATTTGTATTAGACTGCAATAAAAGAATTTCTCTCTAGATATTTGGCATAGGATCTTATTCCCCTTTACCTACCAATTCAAACTTTGCATTGTTTCTATTTTTCTTTTCTGTTCTTGATTACATTATGGAAATGAGGATAGCACTGAATTCAGCATTTAAGATTAAGATTAAGAGCTGGCAAATCTGCCAGTCCACCCTGGACTGAGTAAATCTAAGTCAGCCCAGGAAGGCTGCAATGCGTGCTCCTGACTGTGATGTGTCCATTAAGATAAGATCACCAAGCGCAGTTCACTTCCTGAATACACTGATCTCTATTTTCAAAGTCAGTATATTGTTCCTGGGTTTTAGCAAAGTAATTTTAACTTTCGTAGCGGTTGTTTATTTCAGTCCTATCCTCTTGGAAATTTTACTCCTCTGTCCTCCTTTTGTGCATGTTTCTGTCCTGGGTCAGCTCCACCATGCTGACCAGAACCACCAGCTTCCAACCCTGCCGACTGCATCCATTAGAAATACCTGACTTTATCCAAGCCCTCTTAACTTCCTGGCAGTCCTTTTTAAATCTTTACTGTATTTTTCAAGATCACTGCTATCCAATAGAAATAAACTAAGGGAGATATATAATTTAAAGAATAGTCACGTTAAAAAATAAAAGGAAGCAGGTAGCATTAATTTTGCATCCTGTCTAATGCTGTCTGAAATCTGGTATGTAGTTTATGCTGTGGAGCATCTCAACTGGAACAGCCACATTTCAGAGACTCAATAGCCACATATGACTTGTCTCCACTTCATTGAACTTTTCCTAGTCACCTCAAGCCCTGTCCCTACCCTGTTCATCTCAGGCAGAGCTCATAACTTATTTTCCTGGGAGTATATGGGTAGATTTGTCTCCAGCCACCTCAGATTCCCTTTTCACATGAACACATATCTGTGGCCATATCCATACTTTGGTCAAAATGTTTTTCTTTATCCCTTGTTTTTCTCCCTTCTTTAAAAAGAAAAATCTATGACTAACCCCATTTTCCCCATCTTCTCTAAGATACCCTCCAAATATCTCCTATTTTCAGAAACTTCATGCCTGCCTTTCCTTTAACATTCCCGGGTTTTACTCAACCTAATAGTTTTCTAGTTGCTATTACTCCCCAAAGTACCATTCTGTTTGCTACTTTATTACTTGAACTTCCCATCACCTACCCAACCCTTTACAATATGGCTTCCATCCCCACTACTCCTGACACTGCTTTCTGCCAACTTGTGGGAGACCTTCTACTCTCAAAATTTAGGGGTCCTTTCTCAGTTCTTATTTCTTTTGTTATGTCTGCGGCATTTCACACTCTATCCTACCTTTCTTCTGGGAGTTTTCTTTCTTCTTGACTGTCATAACCTACACTATCATGAATGCTGAACCATACACTCAGGACTCTTTACAACTCCACCATTCCCTTGAATCTCGGACTATGGTTTCATCCTAACTTGTACCCCTAAGCCTCTTCTCTCTTAAAGGAGTGGGTTTCCTCTACTCCTTTGGTTTCAGTTATCATTTCCGGTCAGTATACTCAAATGTAATTACCCGACACTCTTTACTAAATGTCAGTCCTACATTTCCAGTTGCCTACTATACATATTCCTCTGAAGATTATTGAATACGTATTCTGGCCATTTACACATAGGACTATTTTTTAAAGGCCTATAAAAATAAATCATTTAATTTCTAAGCTTTTGAAAAATTAGTTGAGTATTATGTGTAATTGTCAGACTCATCCATCATCTTTATCCCATCTCTGCCCCAGGCTGTGTCAAAATGCCCAGCTTTCATGTCATCACATCAGAACCTGGAGATTTAAAAACAAGCATCAGCTTTTTCCCAAGTCACTTCACCCTTGGATTTCCTATTTTTGTCAGTGATACTAATCACTCAATCATCCAGCTTTGAAATGTTACTTTCACCCTTGATTAGCTCTTCTTCTCTTTCTCCCTTATTTCTCAGCTAATTAGTCACCATTCTTGTCAACAAATCTTTCATAATATTTCTTTATCCACCCATCTCCTTAATGAACTGTTCACCACATTCACAAGCCATCCCACGTCCTCTTTCGTCACTTCCAGTGCCTTCCCTTCATTGAACTCAGCTTTTGCCACCTCTGACAACAAAAGGTATATTGACATTGATTCAGCATTTTTTATGCATACCCAGTCTTCCCACTTAAATTGCAAGTTCCTTTAAAACAGGAGTACAATTTTATGATCTCTTCATTCCTCTGCTTAGTAGGTAAATAGACGCCCAATAACTGTGGATTGTTGGTAATGACTCATTTTCACTTAAGAGAAAAAAATTCCACTTTAAATATCTAGTTCTCGAGGAACATTTAAATATAATCAATTTAAACATAAAATTAATTTTGCATGCTTTGGGAGTTATTTAATATATAACCACATGACATGAAAGAAGCGTGTTTTTTGTTTGTTGTTTTTTTTTTTCAGAAAAAGCATTAAGGGATTTATCTTCCTTCTGTTAACTTGTCAGTATATAGGTTTCTTAACTTTTACCTTTGTCACCTGTTATATGCTTATCTAATGCAGTTTTTTAGGAGATTTAAATGAAGTACTATCTGAAAATTCTTGAACATTTCAGAATCATGTAAATAAATCATCTCAGAATCAACATCCCATTGTTTTAAGATAATCTTTTGTTAACCTCCTTATTAGAAAACTTCAGCTATAAGTTGATTGAAAGACCTATTGTATATTGTCTTATCACCAAACTAGTGTTACTTAGTTAACAGTGGATGCTCTCTACCCACAATTTCCTCTCTACAGCATCGGCATTGTTACTGAGCTACATATCTTTTCCATATGTCCCATCAGTAAGTTATGTACCTGTGTGTGATGGCAGCAACTCTCTGTTTGCTTCAGCCTGGCCACCTCTGCTTTCCTTTGAACTAATGATTATATCTAATTTATATACCAGGTATAGTCACAGGAGCTGGCAGTGCAAGCCACTGTCACTTTCATTTGGTTGTGAGATGGGAGATTGTGTCTTTTCTTTCTGAAATTGAACATTATTCTATTAAAAAAACATTCTTGGTTTTTTAATATGGATGAGCTTTTTACATGGATAAACTTTTTTACATGGATGAACTTTTGGGGAATCGTGCTAAGTGAGACAGAGCGACATAAACTGTATGATCTCACTTACATATGGAATCTAAAAAAGTTAAACTTCATAGAAAAAGGAGAATAGTGGTTACCATGAGTTAGGGTGTGGGAGAGCTATGCTGGTCAAAAGGTACAAACTTACAACTAGAAGATGAATAAGTTCTAAAGTGATTATAGTCAGCAGCAATACTATACTATATACTTTAAAGTTGCTAAGAGACTATATCTTAGTCTCATTACAAAAAAAGCTATTAAGTGATTTGATAGTGGTGTTAGCTAACCATATAATGATAATATATTATATAAATATAGTAGATCAACATATCATAATCCTTAAACTTACATAATGTTTTATGTCATTTATATCTCAATAAAGAGTAGTTAATTTGCCAAATTAGAGAATAATTTTGCATACATCTTTAGCAACACTTTTGTGCTTTTTTCACAATCAAGTGATTGGAATATTAGAAACGTTTCCATTTTATGTCCCATTTGAGGCACCAAAACTTTATTCTTTTGAATGTCTTTGTTTTGTCAGCTTACAGTACTATATATATTTCAGGAAAATAGATTTACACCTTAATTCATGTGTCTATCACACGTGTGTCATCACTAAAGTTCTAGTGCCATTTTTTTGTTTGTTTTTAAGTTGAAAGAGTAATAACTGAATGATAGATGTGATGTTAATTTTAAAGCTTCTATTCAGATTCTGAAATCACAGAATGTAAATGAATAAATTATGTTTTACAAAATGGTTTAGTCTAAATGACAGCTCCAGAGTTTTTGGAAACATCCAGGAACCCTGCAGTTTTACTTGTTTGGGAGACAGGACGCATCATTATTCAAAACTTTGGCTGAGTTCTCTCAGACCTGCCCCGTGTTTCCGAAGGTGCCCCTCCCCCAGAGCCTGTCTTTTCATTGATGCTGCGCCTACTCAGCGGTAGGAGCTCTTGTGTGACTCGTGTTCACATCTACATATCGAGATATAAAGTTGTCATCAGGGCATCAGTGCACTTACAATCGGTGGTATCCAAAGGAGAAAGCAGGCACTCCAGAGTCACATAACTCGAGCCGCTGTACAGATGGCAGAGCTCGGGGAGAGAACGCTCAGAGAGAGACGGTCCGGATATTCAACAGTCTTTATTTACTGTGAGTTTATGAACTGTCTTCAAGAATGGAAAACATTCAGGTAAAACAAAATGGAATGGTAGTAAGGCCCTAGGCATAGGTCTGTGTCTACTCGCTGTGTTAAGGAACCTCAAGTTAGGCGAGACCCTATGGCAGCTCTGGCTTTGGGAACCAACCATGGCAGCCCTGGCTTTGCTAAGTGTTTTATGTGCCTTGTGTCTCCTCCCCACAGCCATCGATCTGCTGTACTGGCGGGACATCAAGCAGACGGGGATCGTGTTTGGGAGCTGCCTGCTGCTGCTCTTCTCTCTGACGCAGTTCAGCGTTGTGAGCGTCGTGGCCTACCTGGCTCTGGCGGCCCTCTCGGCCACCATCAGCTTCCGCATCTACAAGTCCGTTTTACAAGCCGTGCAGAAGACTGACGAGGGCCACCCTTTCAAGTGCGTGCCCCTGCGCGCCAGCCCTTGCCCCCGCCTCTTTCCAGCGCCCGGGGCCCCTTTGGGTCCTCTTTCTCTGAGAGTCAACAGGTCTCTTAGAATTTCCTTTAACACTCTGCCATTGAACATCTAATATTTCTGGTGAATTTTTAAAACCAACTCAGTTATCTCAATTCTGGCTCTTATTGCTTTGAGTTTTCATATTGGCAGCACTACTATTTAAATATTTACTATTTATTCATATAAATTTATATAATTTCATAATACAAATTTGCATATAACATCACTAATTTGTTGTGCATTAATAGTGATAAATAATAAGAATGCATGCAAAGTCTGTTTTATGTGTGTAATGTCTTATACTTTAAAGGGTGTTTCTACAGTTAATCCTTTCAACCTCTTGCAGAAGGCAGAACATTATAATCCCTATTCATGGGTGGCAAAAAGGAGGTGCTAAGAAGCGACTTGCACAAGGCCACGTGGCCAGTAAATAGCACAAAGCCACTGGGGTGCTTGGGTTTTATTTCCATAGTCTCTGGAAATGTTCTACCAAAAGGCCAAATTCCAAGGAGTGCAACATTTAAATTAGTCTTCCAGTGTATCCTTCTCTGTGTTTCTATAGGATAGTTTGACTAGAATACACATTGAAGTGGAGGAGCTGGGCCTTTTTTGAAAGGCAATACTCTAACACAGAGGATCAGTGTCGCCCAGGGAGATATTAGCACTGCCTGTTTCCTGCCACCCAGCTCCACCCCAGCATATCTGTCTGCTGGTTCTAGATGTGAGTTTGCATATTTGTAGTAGTCACCCTGTCACCTGGTGCTGGCCCCCATCCTGAGTCCTGGATAAGACATGAGGATGCCTCTGAATCCTCCTGACTCACCCTCGGCTGTCAACTGGAGTGGACCTCAGGTTCTTCAAAAGGGGAAAAAACACCTGTGTTATGGGGCTTATTAAAGAAAGAGAAAAGGTTTGTATGAGCTGTCCCTTCCCCGCCTCTGGTTTCTGGTCTCAGTGTCAAACAGAGTTGCGTTGATGGGAAGGTACAGTTTGAGCACCCTTGTCCTTGGCATGTATTTGGCTTTCTTCTAATGCACAGTTCACATCTTCTGGGCTATAACTGGGCTACATAAGTTATCATCTCAAAGGTGGGATGACTGGAGAAGCTAAGTGCATCTCTCCAGGGCATATACACCTACTTCAGAGGTCCATGTATTTGGAGTCATGCCCACTGCACCTCTGCTCTCAACCATTCCGGAAAAGCTGGAGGTGTCAGGTTACAGCAGGGGGAGGGATTTAACTCCATTAGGCTTGTTCCTACCAATACCTATTTATAGGACCAAGAGTCCAACTCTAATTAGCTCAACTACTTATCGCCCTTAAGGAGATAAATTTAAAATGTAAAACTTTCTTTTTTGGTCAAGTTACTTTGATCAGTAAAAGGAATATATGACTCAGAGTACATTAAATTAAAAAAATAACGAATTAGACAAATCAGTATTTTTCTATTTTTTTCCTAAAAGGGGGAATAAATCACATTTAAACATAAGCTCCCCAAAACTCAAGCCAAATGCTGCTGTATCATTTTAATCTCAATTCCCAGTTAACTAGGTACTGTAAGAACTCTAGCAATATCCTCTAGGTAAACAATTATGGTCCTGTCTAAAAACAGAGCAGAGGAGGGAAAGAAAGAATGGAGACTAGACCTCTCTGGGGAATCGTGTCCAAACAATATAGATAGATAGATAGATAGATAGACAGATAATATATGAGCCTAGCTTATCTATCTAAGAGTTAAATATAAACATTTGAACAAATGAAAAGTGCATTTACCAAAAATTCCACTCTTAATGGAATTAGAGAGCATTATAATATGGCCTAGATCACTAGAGTTTTCAGAGCTCTTTAGATAAAACCTGGAAGTACTTTCCAGAATTTAAGCATGAAATCTTAAGAGCTGTAATAATGACCAATAAATGGCAGTAATCTTTTAAATATTGTATTAAATATTTTATTAAAATATTTTAAAATAATTCATCTCCACACAGTCAGAAGAAATGAGGACTTTCACAGTCACCTAGCAGGCAGGGATATATGGAGATTCAGCAAGTAGTCCGTTTTCAAACTGACTTTCTCTGCTCCTCTCTGAATTATCAGCTCACACCACCATAATGCTGTCTTTGGTGGGTCAGAAATAGTCACAGGACCCCACTGAGCTCCATGATGGCCAAGGCCCCAGTGCACTGGGAGTGGATGTGCGCGCAGCCCTGAAGTCATCTACTGGCACACACGACCCTCCTGCCATGACCCAGTTATAGTCCTCAGACTGAGAGAAGGAAAACTTAGCTGTCTCATGATACCATCTGATGGTATTCTCTATGGACGTGGTTTGTTTACAGGGCCTACTTGGAGCTCGAGATCACCCTTTCTCAGGAGCAGATTCAGAAGTACACGGATTGCCTGCAGTTCTACGTGAACAACACACTTAAAGAACTGAGGAGGCTCTTCCTCGTCCAGGACCTGGTGGACTCCTTAAAAGTATGATTGCTTAAGCCATTCACTTGACACTCTTGACTTTTGTTTTCCCTAAAGGTATTTTATAAACCACCACCTGCTAGAGAATGAAAAGCAAATGCTAATTATATTCTAGAGTAAGAAAACCTGCGGCTGTACAGTACCATAGAGCTCACACAGTCTAATTCCTCATTGTACAGATGCAGAAACTGTGGCTCAGACACTTGTCCAAGCCTTCCCAGTGAGTTTCTTTCAGCTGATGTCAAACCCAGGTTACACACCTTCTAGTTCTATCCCTTTCCTAATACACCAGGTTGTTTCTCCTTATCGTTTTCAATTCCTCTGCCATTTCCCAAAAATTAATTTTAAAATGAAAAATCAACTTCAGGAAATGTGATAAACTTACATTTTTTCATTGAAAGAAACTGAATCTGCTAATAGTAAGAGTAACATAAGTAATAGTAAGATAGTAATAGAAGGGCCTTACACAGTAAGGCAGAGGTGTTTTGGGTGCTCTCAGGGAACTTGTGGTGTTTCTGTGAACAAGGTGCTTTTACCCCTTGTGGCTTACATGTGAAAGGGGAGTCACTCTTGATCCAGCAGAGCTCTAGGGAGGCTGTTGTGAGTTCCTGTGCTCCCAGAGCATTTCGTCCACACCAGACAGGAGTCTTGTACCAGGGATTGCCAGGTAATTGTTCAAGGAAGGACAGAAGGAAAAGTGAATGATGTGGCCTTCACCCTTAAAGTGCTTTCCTGGAATCACACCCTACCAAGTGATAACTAAGGAGAAATACCTTACTTTCCAGGCCTTTAAGGTGACCAATCTATTTGTATTTGTAATGCTAAAATTGTGAGCTAGAGAAGAGATGACACACCCTGTCTGTAAAGGCGCAAATAGACTTTGTGCATCACACAATCTCTGTTGCAGCGTCTCAACTTTGTAATGTAGCAGGAAAGCAGCCACTGACAGCACATTAGTGAATGACACTGACCTTGTGCCCATTAAACTTTATCTATGAACACTGAAAACTGAAGGCCAATTATTTTCACATGTTATTCTTCTTTGGGATTTATCTGATCAATTAAAAATGTAAAATTCATTCTGAACTCTTGAGCCCTCACAAAAACAGGCCAAGAGCCTTAGTGTGCAGGCACCTGCCCTAGCATATTTCATTGATTCTCTCAAATCTCATAACAAAGAGGTACAAAGCTTCTCAGAGAAGCAGAGACTGGATCCTCTTCTGTCTGTGATCAGCTATTACCGCTCTTACATTTCCTGTTAAATTTTATGATATATTTTGCCTCAGCTTCAATCTAAAAAGTCAAAAATAAGACACTTTTCGACAGTTCTAGAAGCCCTAACTATCATTTCATCCTCCAGTTTGCAGTCCTGATGTGGCTCCTGACTTACGTTGGCGCTCTCTTCAATGGCCTCACCCTGCTGCTCATGGGTAAGGACCAACAAGTGTATATTGTCCTTCACCCTTTGTGAGCACAGAGCTTCTTAGGCTGCTAGCTACTAGCTTGTTCTGATAGATTCCTAGACAGATGCCAGCTATCCCTGAGTGCAGAGCATTTCCCTGGCTATCACAGTTCAACAAAGAATATTATATTACACATTAAGAATGAATTCCTTAAGTCTGACATTTTCAGGGTCTTTTCTTACTTTCAACAACTGTTCTTCTAACATATATCTAGTTACAATGCTAGTTGTGGACAGAAATTAATTTTCATCTTGGGGTCAGTTCACTCTCATTCCAAGAATAATGACTTAATATCTGTCAAGACTTCAGCATCACTTTTGTTTTCCTTAAGAAACGCCCTACCATCTTTTATCTAGGAATATAGCTATCATAAATAATGCTGTAACAATATCTATAGGCTTATTTTTACTGATAACTCTCAGAATTTTAATACTATATTTGTTTTTCATCCCAGCTGTGGTTTCAATGTTTACTCTACCTGTAGTGTATGTTAAGCACCAGGTAAGTTCTATGGGATGTCAAACATTTACGTTAAGTTTTGAATTCACGATTTTTGGATGTACTTATGATTTCTTTTTCTTTGCAGGCACAGATTGACCAATATCTGGGACTTGTGAGGACTCACATAAATGCTGTTGTGGCAAAGTAAGTTATATAGTCCATTTCATAAACGAGACCATAGCAGGCATTTGAGTAGATTAGGTAAGGGTAATATAAGGATAATAAAATAATAGGTTGATTTATAATCTTTAATTTACTTGTTGTTATATATATTCACACCCTTACCAATTATATTATTTCAGAAAATAAGTATAAATTAAAAAATTTTTGAATAGTTTAATTCAGACGTTATAATGCGTTTTAGTGAATGAGTCATATTAAGCTCTGTCTGGAGACTGGCTAATGTGCATGAACAAAAGGGGTTGAAAGTCTAAGGTCAGGTTTCCAGCTTAGTTGGGTTCTGTTGCGGGCCCTCTTCCAGCTTGCAGACTTCTCACTGTGTCCTCACATGTCAGAAGTAGAACGGAGCTCTCTGGGTCTCTAGTAGGGCACTGATTTCATTTATTGGCATGCCACCTTGATGACTCAGTCACCTCCCAAAGACCCTAACTTCAAATACTACTGAATTGGGGATTAGGTTTCAACATATCAGTTTGGGGGTGACAAAAACATTTAGTCTGTAGGAGTCCCGAAGGGTAGGTAGACATTTACCAGGTGATGCTGAGGAGAAAGACATTGCAACATAGAGAAATAATATAAGCAAAGGCAGAAGCATGAAAATTTAGGTAATGTTCATCTAAAAGGTGTCTAAAACAAAGGGATGAGGTCAAGTGTTGAATACTCTAAGGACTCTGACCCAAAGAAAATGGTCACACCTCATTGATTTTATGCAAGGAATTGATATAATCATACATGTTTTCATACATCATGATAACAGTCTAGTGGGAGAACTGGAAAGAAGAGTAGAGATGTGGTGGTCAACTAGGATCCTATAACAATTCAAAGAATATAAGAGTATAAGCTTGTTAACAAAAAAGTAAAGGAGAGAACAGAGAACATAAAATGTATGAACATGCATATAAAATGTAGTTGCTAAATTTGAGTTGGAAGTCGAGGCTGTGAAAATAGAAAGAAAACATATGAACCATAGGGATTAATATAGTTTCTGTATTTGAGCTTAATTTAGATTTGACTCTGAGCTTGACAGCTAGAACAAAACAAGAAACTGGATAAGTTATAAGAGTTATTGTGATCAGAAGAAAGGGGACAGCAGTGCCTTAAGAGAAATTGTTTTACCAGGCACTAATTTTGAAGGAAATTTCTTGGTGGGATCTTATGTCTAAGACAACTTCAAACTTTGACATTTTGATTCCATGTTAGAATAATTTCAGCCAAAAACGAAACAAAACAAAACCTGATACCATTGTAGTGAAACAGTTAAGAACTGGATCTTTGGAACTAAATAGGATATTATGAGTTCATTTTTGACATTTTTAGCAATATGAGCTCATCATAAATGTTATTTAACTCTGAACCTGTTTCCTATCTATAAACTGGGAAATGTTAATGTTTAACCTCTAGAGTTGTTAGGACTTAAATGAAATCATATCTGTATAGTACTCTTACTTAGACAAGAGAAGCACTCCATAAACATTATACGATACTCTTTTCCTCTTTCTCTTCACCTCCCTCATTACCGCCAAGATATCAGTTCAAGGTGGGGTTTGAAAGACAGTTCCAGGCTAGTGAAGAGAACTCATTGCTGCTCCCTCCTCCATACTAAGTGAATGGAAGACCCTATCCAGGTCATTGTGCCTTTTTGTGTCTCCATTTCCTAGCTCTAAAATGAGGGTCCTGACACCTAATAATTCTTTTTAGAATCTTGAAAAAAAAGGAAAAATGAGCTAAAATTTAAAGACAAATATTATAGAGGAAGCTAAAATAAGTGAGAACAGAATAAAATCTAACTTAAGTGGATATAACTCCTCATGTCTATGTCAGTTACATTCTAGGATAGTGAAGCAGCCTACAATTTTAAGTTGGACATTCTCTTTATCTTTAACAAATCGCAGAGAATGAAGGACATCCTTAAATTGAAATTGCAAAAAAAAAAGTGTCCTGATTTTCAAATGAGAATAATCCTTTCTAGAAATTACCTTTTGACAAATTGAATTATTACTTTCAAGCTTAATTCTGAATGAGTTAGCAAAAATATAGATAAATACTCAGAATTCCATGATCACTAAACTAAGGTACACCTGGCTCTAGCCGGCAAGTATTAGATTTCAGTGGCGTGCTCAATATTCTTCCTGATGTCCTGAGACAATATGGAGATGTATGATCCAGATGGTACCACAATTGGAAGAGTACTAGAATACTGAAATAGGAGACCCTAAGGATGCTCATTAATCCATCAGATGTCTGTCTGGGGTGAGGGGTAGTAATGTTACACCAGGTCCTGCCTTTGACTTTCAACCTCATTACTTCCCATGACTATAGAAAGACAAATCAAATACACTCATCAGAGTTGTAAGTGACACATATCTTGGAGCAAAAACAAATTCAGAAGGTGGCAAACTCAAGATCCAAAATGAATCAGCGATCTTGAGTAAGCTAGTGTGATGAACTAAAACCAATAAAATGAAATTAATAGAGAAAGCAAAGTCCTATATTTAGGATTTTTAAAAGTCAACTTTATAAATATAAAACGGGAAGGAAATGACATAAGAGTTTAACAGTAGTGTATGTAAGAAATATCTGGAATTTTAAAATTGGTTCTTTGGTCACAGCCACAATATGAATCAATGACATACAGTGGCATCTTTTTTTTATATATTAAAAAAATAGTTGTTATTAATAGAAATATGAAGTCTAATCAGAATATTTACTGAATTACAGGTCTATTTGTCTGCTTTTCTAAAATTTTTCTGAAATGGTTCATAGACATTTCACATTCAATATTGCCAAACAGATCTAGCAATCTCACCTAGAACCTGTTTTCTCATCAGTCATCACTCTCTTGGTAAATGACATTATTGATCACCTAGTTGCTCCAGCCGGACACCAAGGAATGGTCCATGATTACTCTCCAGCCTTCCCTTGCCCACACATTCAGTACATCAATGTGTCAAGAAGGCCCTGTCAGCTGTCTCCAAACTAGATCCCCAAACTCTCCACTTCTCTCCATTCCAATGTCTACCATGCAATTCAGGCATTGCCATCTGCACCTGGTCTGCCAGAGGAGTCCCTCCTCCCATCATTGTTCCCATCCCTGTTGCCCCACTTTGCCCGCTGCACAACCACCATCCAGAGCTTCTGAAAACATCAGTCAGACCACATCATGGTGTTGAAGTGTGTCACTAGTTTCCCATCATACAGAAGAGAATCTACATTCCTTTATCACTACCTTGGAATTCCAACTCCACCTGGTTACTTCCTGCCCCACTCTCTGATCATACTAGCCCCTACCCTCCTGTCCACTAAGCTCGTCCTCACACTAGGGCCTCCACACTCCTGCTTCCTCTACTCGAAATACTTCCCGCTTGGATCTCTGCCAGGTGTCCCCTTCCCATCCTTCAGGCATCTATTTCTCAGATCAGGAGATGCAGAGTAGGCACCATCTACCTTCCCACCACTGCTCCCTCACTGCCTGTCACACCAGCTTGTTTTGTTTTGTGATACAGCATTTATCACCATCTAAACCTCTCCTGTTTGTCTGCTTATTTATTTCTGATTCCTCAACCTCTGTGAGAATAGAAGCTCCAGGAGAGCAGGCACCTTCTCCTTCTTGTTGATCATGCAATACCAGCACCTGGAAGGATGAGAGGTCTTCATCAAAATCTGTATGAAGAATTCATAAAGCTTTAACAAACAAAATGCTTCTAGTATACACTTACTGTAAAATATTGCTGCCATATTGTGAGAATAACAGAACTGTAGGAGAACTGGAGAGAGCTAGTCTATAGCACATTTTAAAGATGGGTGTTCTAGGACCAGCCAAAGCCCATCAGCTGATCTACATCACACAGCCAATTAGTCAGAAGTTGGGACTGAGACTCAGATCTCTTAACTCCTGTTCTGTTAGTTTCATTATGCTGAGGGCGACCAGGCTTTTTTATCTGGTACCATACATCCCTATTTATGACTGTTGTCCCACAGCAGTTAGTAATAGTGCTCTTTCTTTCAGAAGTATCTCAGATTGGGTGAAAAACATTCGCCGTAACTATATCACAACGTCTATAATCCTGAAATAAGTCTATATCATGTCTATCTAAAAAGCAAAAAGGAATGTGGTCTTCTTGGGTCATTCATTATCTAATATATACTTAATACAGCATAGAAATTTGTTTCTAGATCATCATATGTAAAATTATAATATCTTCTGGAACGGTAAGCAGTTTGGTCACTTAGCTGATTAAAGCCACAGCACATAATGAAAATGATTTTGTCAATAACACTTGAGATTTACTGCCTTTTGATGCTGTCTTTTTAGGATTCAGGCTAAAATCCCAGGCGCTAAAAGGCACGCTGAGTAAATGGATACCCCACCAGGGACTGGACATACAGGAATGTCTGGAGTGGTAACAGCTCAGTTCTTACACGTTGCTGCAAATTGATGGTTTCTCCCCGCAGTACCATAATCTTAGAAACAAACTTCAAAACAGCTGTTTTTAGGCTGTATTCTTAGGATATTTGAGTCACTTGTGTCAAGCACTAAAGTATAGAGAAAAGTGTATTAGATGTGGTTTTTAATTTTGTGTTGCTAAAAAAAAAAAGTGCATGATGGTGAGAGCCCACGTTATCTTTCCTTCTTTGGTGTTCTTCTCTTCTCTGCAATGCTTCTGTAGCTTCTAATGTTCCCTGTGGCTAGGCTTTTCCTACCAAGTGCACTGATGCAATAGTGGAAAATGCTTATATGTCCTTGGGTTGCTGGTTAAGTTAATCTTTAATAACAATATATAGAATTGTAGACTGATGTTTTAGTGTTTTTCCAACATACACACAACGTAAAAATAAAAACAATCGACTGTACTTATGGTAATCAGTTTTGTATAACTTCAAATAATTAATTAAATGAATAAACCCCAAAAAAACACGCAGTACTTTTGTTGTGTGGGACTGATGGGCTGATTTACATGTATGGTAACTAAAAGTACCAGCATGTTAACTTTACTACAATTTGTATTACTTTCTCTGTAGTTCCTAATGGACTTAATTATGGACTCTGGATATTTGCACTTATGTACTTGATACTGAATGCTTAAATAAATGTTACTAAATATAGAAACTTCTCCCTCTTTTCTCGTGGTCTAACCAGAAAATGCAAAAGCCCTAAGAGACTCATCTCCTGCAAACATGCTGAGAAAGCTGAGACCAAGTGCTCAATTTACTCCTGTCTCCAGGATGACAAGGACCAACCTCAGTCTGGTATATGGCTCCTTGAGGTTATTAATAAAAATCAGTGGAATAGTAAAACAGAAAGACACTCTTCATATTGTACCTGTGGAATGGATGCAGATATTTTAAATAGTTTTTTTTAAACTTGAAACTGACAGAAATCCTTCCATAAATTTCCTGTAATAATATGTGACATAATAGTAACATAAAATAATTAATTGTTATATACTCACTCTTTTGGTAACTTATAGTAAGCACCTAGCAGGTTCCAAGCACTGAGAATATGGTTGCAAATAAGGGACAGTTCCGATGCTCAGCAAACCAGTCTTCCAAAGACTGCTTGACACTTTTCCTAAAAGTCTAAAATCATTATGTAAGTCAAAAATCAAAGGTGGTAAGGTAGAAGTGGTTGAAAGTGGTAACAGTGGGAAAAATTAAAAGAGTGGGAGAAAAAAGAAATAGTTACTTAGAGAAGTTTTGACTTTGATCAGTTTTGCACTTGAGTTCAATAAGCTCTCACAGCATTTCACACTTCTGTGCAAAGTGGTGTGATGACCACAAGGGCACCTGGACACTCCTCCAAACAGCCCAGATGCAGGGAGACGAGAGGCAGCTGTGTGAAAATGCTAACTGAATAAGAGCATGGAATAAATGCGACAATATTAGACTAGAGGAACAGAGAGGCATCTCAAGGGAGTGAACTTTGGGACTGGATTCTGATCTGGCTTTCCCAGATGGAGAAGGTTCATCCCAGTATGAGGAAAGAACATGACCTAGGGTGCTCAGGTATGGAAGTACATGGCAGAGGCAGGGAAACGTGAGTAGGAAGCGAAGTTGGCTTGTTAGGTGGGAATGGTAATGTCCAGTAACCTGGAAGAGTGGGTGAAGACCACACTATGAAGAACCTTGAATGCCAAGGAACTTGGCCTTTATTCTTTAGATCTCAGAGAGTCACTTAAGCACGTTGAGGGTGTATGCTACTAGAGATAAGGAGAATATAGGATGTCACTCTAACAACTGATATCAAACAGTTAACAGTGACTAGGCCTATATAAGGCATCTACAATGAGAATAGAAAGGAGATATTCACCTATCCCTGATCTTTTTCATTGGCCCAGTATGCCAAGCATTGCACAGAGGAGCAGCTAAGAGAGATGCCATAGAGTGAGGTGGGTGGGTGGGGTGACTGACTAGTAGGATTTCAATACCAAGACCAACAGCCAGGCACCTCCTTAAATTTGCACCCTAGGAAGCTCACTTGACTTATCCTAGCTCAAGCTCTGTCTAAAATGATCTGATTGTGAGAGTGCAGTACCATATTTCAGGATAAAAATCCTAGGACAGCTAGTTTGGGGACAGAAGACCATAGCTTAGTTTAGTCCTCTATTTTTTATGGTTAATAGACACAAAAGGGAATTTCTTTTTAATGTTCCTTTTTTGGTCTCCAAACTTTGAGAGAAAGTTTCTTCTAAATGGTTTTATTGTATAGAATTAACCTCCTTTAATACCTGCATTTTCCTTCCTCCTATTGACTCAGAATTCCTTTCACAACCAGCTGCTCACTAGGAGGATCTAATGAGGAATTACATTTACTGTGGTGAAGAAAGTGTCCTGAGACAACTCCAGCTTTACAAAACGATAGGTATGAACATAGAATTTAACAAATGGGACATGCTTCTATAGGGAGCATCAGTCAAGGTGATATTCAAGATGATAGAAATACTGTGAAGACCCAGTGAACACAAGAGGATAAATAAAAAGCCCCAGGGAAACTAGAGTGAGGTTATTCTGAAAGCTATGAAAAATAGATCATCCTTATAAATTATGGATAAGTTTAGCAAGAGAGGGCTGGTAGATGAAGAAGTTGGATTTACGGAATAGTTTGAACATCTCTTTCCCCACCTTTGTTTGTTTTTATATGTTTCCTAGTGTTGTCCTAATAAAGCACTCAAAACTGGATGCCTTAAAAGAGCAGTTCTGAAGGCAAGAAGTGTGAAACCCAGGCGTCAGTAGCACCATGCTCTCTGAGAGTTCTAAGCAAGAGTCCTTCCTTACCTCTCTTAGCTTCTGGTGGTGCCAGCAATCGGTGGCATTCCTTGGATTGGGGATGCATTGCACATGACTGTCTTCTCCCTGTGTCTTCACTCTGTCTTTCCTCTGTGTCCCTTTTACATGGACACCGATCATGTTGGATTAGGGCCCACCTTAATGACCTCACTCTTCCTTGATTGCCTCTGTTAAGACCCTACTTCCAAATCAGGTCGCATTCTGAGGTATGGGGACTTGGGACTTAAAATATCTTTGTAGAGTCAGGTGTGCAATTCATAACACCGCTCAAGGTCTCAGACTGGCCCTTCCATTACTGTGGAGGCTTTTCCTCCTGTGCAGAACCCAGACCTGTTTCCCTGCTTATTTTCCATTATTGAAATCGTTGCTGAGAATTTATGGGACACCTTCACCCTTACCTGAATGCACTTGAGTGACTAAGTGCTGGCCTTGTTTTACTTCCATTGCTCTCTTCACCCCATTGTTCTTGAATGGAGCACTGGAACTTGTGCACTGTCTTCTGGAGCAGAGAAGCTGGTGGGGGACACGTAGGAGCCAATTCTCACAGTTTGGCATATGACCACAGATATGGTCATAGTTGAAGGAGAAATAAGTTCTGCTGATCTAAGCAAGTGAGTCACCTTGCTTCAACTTCCAACCTGCTTCTCTACTACTTTCTATTAGCTCCATCCTCAAACTCCTCAATATGATTTTTAAAATTTTTCTTCAGTTCAGTACATTCAGTATAACTGAATGAATACGGCTGGCTGGCCATGTTTTCTTTGATGAGTACATTAAAATGAATTATGTTGTACTCTGTGTCACAGTTGCCTTTTAAAAGAATTCTGCTGGCATTAGCTCCCTCTGGTGCTCCCTGATATGAAAAAGTAGCCTTATGAATTGAATTAACACTTCTTTAAACATACAGTTACTGTTTTTTGCATTCTTGAAAATAAAGTGCTAGTTTGATATTTGTCTTTTTATAAAACCAGGGAAATCATTACTAAGTTTTAACATGATCCAAACTCCTTAATGAATAATGGCAGACTCTCAAAGTAATAGTAAGGAGTAAAAAATAAGGCTGATTTTTTATAGCTTTGTTCATTTCTAGTTATCTCTAAGAAATATAACAAATATAACACGTGAGACATTAATCCTTGAAGATCTTTTTTTTTTTTTTTTGCCATGGATGTCACATAGTTAAGACTGCTCGCTTTTTTCCCTTTTCCTCCTCAGTTCATTATTAATATTAAATTTAGCTATTTTGAATATAGTTTTAACGTATCCCAGCCAGTTTTCAAGTACTTAGTAAATCTAATAGAAGAAATGCTTGTTTGACTTATGAATCAAGGCAATGGTAAAACTTACTTTGTCAAGATTCAAGTGGAGAGTTGGTAATTTTCTTCCTTGTTAAATCTAAACATCTTAACTCCTTACCTTATACGTTCACAACCAGCTAAGAACAAAAGAGGCATTGGAGGGCAAAGAGAAAACATTTCTTTCATGACCAGGGAAGAGCATGTAAGCTGGAGTACACAAATCGACCCCCTTGTCATTTCAGCAAACCTCTCTCAGGGAAGCCCCAATCACTCCTCCCCACAGAACCAACCCCAAAGTGCTGCTCTTCTCTAAGACATGTCCCTGCAATGCTGTCTCATATCTCATTAGTTTAAGAAGCACATACAGCCACATGGAGTCCACTGTGCTTCATGTCCTATTAAATCAGCGTAAGGAGAATGCACCGGCTTTCTCCTTTGAAGCCAAGTAGCCCTGTTGAGATGAGTAGTCTTTGGTGCTTCCAAGATGCCAGAAAGAACATTTTGGTTGAGAGATAAAATAGTATTAACCTTTGAAGAGACTATGCCTTGATGGCAGACCTGGTAAGACCATGCTGAAACTGAGCCCCACTTGGCCTCCATCTTCATGGAAACCCTGTTATTTCCATCCTCCAACAGAGAACATATGGCTTTTACTTTCCATTACCTAACAATAAGGAAGGATTTTGTTTAAAATGTTCATAAAATCAGAGATATCCCAATATTTTTTACAGTAGCAAATATTGAAGACAACTCTAAAATGCTAAATACCAAGCAACTGAATAAGTAAATTACAGGCCATCTCCTTAAATAAAAATACAGCCACTGAAATCATCCTGTATAATATTTTGACACTGAGAACTATTCATAATATTTCACTCAGTTTATAATAGCCATTAGTAAAAAATGTAAGCTATAAAATACTATACAATGCACAGGGTACTAATATTAATTAGTAATAGTTAACAAGTCAACACAGTTTAAGAAGGAGTGATAATAGCTTAAAGAATTTGTGAGCTATCAAGCAGACCATAACACTCATCATGGAAGTATCAGAGTGAGAAAAGAGAAAGGGGACAGAAAGCTTATTCAAAGAAAATGATCAATACCTCCCATATCTGGGGTGGGAAGCATCCAAATCCAGGAAGCCCAAAAATGGATCTACAGAGATTCACACTGAGATGTGTTGAAGTGAAAAATTAAAAACAATTTGGAAAGCAGCCAGAAAAAGTGATTTGTTACATACAAGGGAACTCTTCTAAGATTATCAGCAGATTTTCAGCAGAAACTTTGTAGGCCAGAAGGAAATAGGATGATAATGCAAGTGCTAAAAGAAAAACACTGCCAGCCTAGAACACTATAGCTGCCAAACCTGTCCTTTAAACCTGAAGGTCAGTTAGAGAGCTACAAATAAAAACCACAGTGAGTTAGCATCTGGCACCATAAGAATGGCCTATATCAAAAACCTAGAAACAACAAGTGCTGGAGAAGGTGTAGAGAAAAAGGAACCCTTCTACACTGCTGGTAGGAATTTAAATTAGTGCAGTCTCCTTGGAAAATAGTATGAAGATTCTTTAAAAAATTAAAGATGGACAATGTTTGATCCAGCAATTCCACTTTTAGACATATACCCAGAGAATATAAAAACACTAATCAGGTGTCGCCTGATAGATTAGTGGTTGGGTCAATCACCTGTGAAGGAGCAGAAGGTCATGTACCCCTGGGTTCAAGTCTTGAGTCTGGGGGGGTGGGGGGATCAACCAGTGTGAATAATTAAATGAAAATAAAATGCTTCTTCTTCCTCTCTCGTCTTGCCTTTTCCCCTTCATTCCTGCCTACTCTTTTCCTTAAAAAAAAAAACCAAAAAACCAAACCACTAATCCGAAAAAATACATGTATTCCAATGTTCATATCAGCACAATTCACAATAGCCAAGACATGGGAACAACCTAAACGCCTGTCAATAGATGACTGGATAAAGAAGTTGTGGTAGATATAGATATAGATAAACACTCAGTGGAATTCTATGCAACTGTTTAAAAAGATGAAATTATGCTCTTTGCAACAACCTAAATGGAGCTAGAGGTTATCATTCTAAAAGAGATAAGCCAGAAAGAAAAAAGAAGTACATGATGCTTTCACTCACATGTGGAATATAAAGAAACAAAACAAATGGACAGACAAATCTCAACAAAATGTATAGGATGCAAGACTGCTAGGCTACTAGGGAGATGGTGGGGAGGAAAGGGAGGAGGGAATAAAGAGATGGTAAAGGACACTAGAACCAGGGTAGTGACCACATATGATGTGAAGTACTCATTCCGAAGAGAACCCTCAAAATAAATATGATCTATATTTGAACTAGCAACCCAACTTGTAGGCATATAAACCAGAGAATGCATCATATTTTTTGGTGCATGTAATCTCATACAAGGGCAAATGCCCATTGAATATGATACATCTAATTGGAGATGACTATAAAGAGAAATCAGCCATATATTGTTATACTTTTTTACATGGCACTCAAATTACCCAGAAGTGCAGTAGTATTCTCTCTGTTCAATGAATGTGTTTAAAATGCTCTAAAATTAAAAGGAATTTTACCACACTGTAATTTAATCTCTTGTGACAAATTGATCTTGTCTTCCTTTCATCTGACAGAATATCACTGATGTCTTTGCTTTGCTTTCCCTAAGTGGAAGAAAACCCTCAGATGGTTTCTACCACAAAACATATTTCCCTCAGAATATATAAATAAACAGAACTTTCTTCAGGGACCCTGTTAAATTCTATTTAGGTCATCTTATGAATGCATTTGGGTGCCCAATTTATAGCAGAAACTTTTAACCTCCATTGGAAAGAACAGTTTTAAACCAAAAGCATTTGCTTCTAGAGTTTCTAGGTAAAGTGCATGTGCTTCATTCCCTTTTTACAAAAAGGTGCCTTTATTTTAATTTCTAAATGGGTTATCAGATTATTTAGCCAATTGACTAATTATTATACAATTTATCTACTTGATTTATTTGTCAGTAAGGTTATTTTAGAGCTATTGAAATGAAATCTGTTAGCTATAAGATAGGATCATTGAGCCAGACACTGTGCTACATTCTTTACAAAATTATTTATCATCAGAATTTTAAAATAACACATGGTTAATATTTTTACTCTGATTGTCCGGATAAGGAAACTGAACTACCAGTGATTAAATAACTGGTGTAAGTTCTCCAGATATTAGATGATAAAGCAAGGATCTGGAAACCTGCTTACGTGCTTTGAATACCGGGCTCTTTCCACTGAACCATGCTGCTTCTCTTGTGTTTCTCTGCCCCTCTCCCTACAATCTCTAGCTCAGGAGCAATGCTTTCTCAACAATGCTATTTAGTTGCTAGTAATAGAAACCCACTAAAGTATATCAATCATAAATTTTCATTTCTTGGAAGAACAGAAGGGAGTCCAAAGGCTTAACTTTAGGAGATTGTGTATTTTCCAAGCACGATCTTGCTGCTGCTTTGACCTTTGTTGTTAAAGTTGAAAGTACTTAAGTTCAGGCATGACTTAGCAACCCTGCCAAGAATAGAGGTGGAAAGAAAGACAAATCTTTAGGAGCCTTATCAGGACTTAATTTTACAGACGCATTCATCCTGAAGTAGAATATGCATCCACATTACAACAGGAAAAGAAACCATAACAGTTTGAGTCATGGTGACAATTAATTCTTCAACTCCAAAAATTCATTCATCCGGCAGAGCTGAGAATCTAGAGTTCTCATTAAGTGATGTCTTAGCTATGTAGGAGTTAGGTTTTAAAGATAATTTTGGTATAATAAAATCCACTTAAAACAAAAATTTATGTATAATTTAATCTGGCGATCCAAAATATTTTTCAGGGTCTTATAATAATAATGGTCAGTAAGACCATTAGGAACATCAGTTCCTGCTGTACCAGCATTTATCTATATCTATAGATAGATAGATATAGATATAGATATATAAATGGTATGAGACACTGAGGGAGTTGTCTTTTTTCCCCTTATTTAGTAAAGCTTGAACTTTAGAAGATTTTGAGTTCTACATTTAAAACATTCGAAATACATGATTTTTCCTATTAATTTCAACTTTCTCAAGCATTTACAGTATTATGAACAAATTGCTGTGCTTAGGTGCTATAGGAGATTCAAAAATAATTATAATGTCCTTGCTTTTAAGGGACTCACCGAGATGATAACAACTGAATCTGTTGCAGTGCCTCACTTCGTTCCAGACATTGTTTTAAATGCTTTAATTTATTCTCATGATTACCCTAAAGGACCAACTTAACGTGAAACAATTAAGGCATAGTTTAAAAAGCTATTCAGGGGACGACAGTCAAGATGGCAACATGGTAGAGTGTGTCAAATGCCCTCTCCACAAAATAGCTAGAAGCCGCCTGTTCAGACACACACAGGACTGGTGTGGCAGCCACAGACACAGCGGCAGCCATCACCATTGCGAGGGCTTAAAGGAAGAGAGTCCCAGAAAAGGAAATGGCAAGGCTACCCACAGTGCCACCATGTGAATGGAGGCGGGACTGCAGCCCAGTTGCTGATAGTGATCTAATGACAAGGTGGTCATTTTCCTTCAGAGTTGGGACACTGGGGGAAATACCAGTGCCACACAAACACCATTCCCATAGGCTGAACTCTTGGTTGCCAACACAGGATCCACCTAAGAACGTCAACAAATCCCCCACTGGTGACGCCACACAACTCAAGAATTCCCAGTGTTTAAACCAAGATCCATGCTTCTCTAGTCCAAGTCAATACCCTGCACAAGGCCATCACTGCAGGGGAACCTAACCCACAGAAACATAAACAGAAAGCCAAACAAAACGAAGACACAGAGAAATATACATGAAATGGTGGCTCCAATTAAAACTCCAGAGAAAAATCTGAATATGACAAACATATGCAAACTCTCTGAGGATGAAGTTAGGGCAACAATGATATACATACTCATAGAAATCAAGAAGACAATAGAGGGAGAGAAAGAGAAAACAAAGAAGAAGAAATGAAGTAAGATATCAAAGAAATGAATATGAAACCTGAATTAAGAACTCAATAGAGGGACTCAAAAGTAGTATGGATGAAGCCTCCAATAAAATCAGTGAGACAGAAGATAGAGCAGGGGAATGCACTCAGGCAAACCAACAAAGAGAGAAAAGAATGAAAAGAAATGAAAGTATTCATGACCTACAAGATAATATCAAAAGGAACATTCATTTATAAGGGTCCCAGAGGAGAAGATGGAGAAAAGGGGGCAGAAACTGTATCTGAAGAAATAATAGCTGAGAACTTTCCTAACCTGAAGAATGAAGCAAGCCTCCAGATGCAGGAAGCTCCAAGAGAGCCTAATAAACCCAGACAGACCTATACCTAGACACACTGTCATCAAAATGTCAAAAATACAAGAAATAGAATCTGAAAAGCAGCTAGAGAAAAATGAATCACATAAAAAGGAGTCCCTATATAATTGTCAATAGATTTCTCAACTGAAGCCCTATAGGCCAGATGGGAATGGCATGATATATTCAAAATCCTGAAGAAGAAAAAAAAGGATTTTTAGCTGAGGATACTATACCCTGCAGGATTATCATTCAGAACTGAAGAAATGATAAAAATCTTTTCTGATAAAGCAAAAGTTAAAGGAATTCATCACCACAAAACCAGCTCCACAAAAAAAAAAAAAAAAAAAATACTAAAGGCTACGCCATAAAGAAATCCCACTTAAAAACAGTAAGGCAACAAATATAAAAGTGGGGAGGAGAATAAAAATGTGAATGTTTAGAATGAATGTAAGACTAATCTGCTTTCAAATAAAAATCAAATTCTTAATGCTAACCTCAGCGTAACCTCAAATTACATCTCCAGGGAAAATCAAAGAAGAAAACAAAAAGGGAAACCACTCAAAACATAACTACACCCAATCCACCTAAGAAGAGAAAGAGAATAATTACGATATTAGAACTCTTGTGAGATGTGAGATACTCTAGACTGAGATGCAATTTCAATATCCTAAAACGAATATAGCATTGTAAACAAAGAAAAATATTAAAAATAAATAATAAGAGATGCTTATTAAAAAAGTGCACAACTTAAACCTATATAATGTTATAATGTTCCTTCAATATAATTCACTAAAACTGTAATAAAAAAAAAAGGTATTCAGTAATTAATTACATAGAAATTGACAAGTCCTCTCAGCCTATGTTAACTACAATCCGTGAAAAGTTTATCAAAGTGCTTTGGAGGCCCTGAGATTATTGTATCAAGAAAGAATTTTAGGGAAAAGGCAATGCTTTTTATTTTTCATGTAGTAAAAGGAAAAGACTGAAAATAGGATGTGCTCTGTGGTAAACAAATTTTTATTATACCTAATCTATATAATCCCAGAGTATAAAATCTCATTTCACAAATGAAGAATAATGATGAAGAGGTTAAATGCGTAAAACAATCTAAAATCACTAGCAAGTTATGCAATCGGTTTTGACCCAAATATACTATCTTGCATTTCTAGGCATTTCTAGGCATAAATGTGAAGGCCTAATGGAAATCTTATTGGTGTATAATGAGAGAGGGGTCAAAATACTCTATTGATGCTAAAACTTCAGGGATTCCTTTTCAACCCCTAGGAAAGACCCATACAGACAGCTAGTTTGGGCCTATTGTTCAGGATTAAAAACAGTAGTTTGCCAAAACTCTTCTCAGGAGGACTGAGCACTGTCCAGCACCAAACTGTCATGAATCTTGATATAACTGGGCACAGTGCGTAAGAGCATGCAGCCACTTCCCGCATGGGAGCTGCTTGAACCCATCACCAAGAAAGGGAACGTGGCCTGTCTTCTTAACCCAGGGTCTAGAAACACACCAAGAAGCTGAGGTTTTTCTCTAGAGGATTTTTCTACTAGATTTATGTAAAGAGACAGCAACAAGAGCAATAGCATAATAAAATACTATATGAACCTCAAATCCTGCTGCAGTTGCACCAGGCCCATATACAGGGGAATGTACATTCCTGTGCAAGTGAAGGGTCGAACTCCATGCAACAGTAGGGTTCTCAGGACCTATCAGTAACTGGGGGTGAACGGCAACGAAGGTGCTGATTAAGAGCTAACAACTAACATCAGCATGGAATTGGAGAATGCTAATATATTATCCTGACTAATGAGCAAAAGTGCCTGAAAAAAACTGACTGGAAGAGAAATCTAGCTGTGCTAACAAAGTGAAAAAGACATTAAGAAAAATGCCTCTTTGCCTAATAAACATCACCAACAACTACTGAAGGATCAGAGATTTTAATTATATGCTCAACCATTTTAAAATTGTATATTTTCTTTGAGTTTTTCAAATTAAAAATAGCCTTTTCTAATTATAAGGAACATGCTTCTAGCTAAAAATTCAAATGTAGAAATACTATAAAGAAAAAAGAACATTACCCATTGTGTTAGTTTGCTATTGCTGCTATAACAAATCATCACAAATTGAGTGACTTGAAACAACATGAATTTATTATTTTACCCTTCAGGAGCTCAAAAGTTTCACTGGGCTAAAATCAAGAGGTTGGAATGGTTGTGCTCCTTCTGGAAGTCCTAGGGGAAGATCTCGTCCCTTGTCTTTTCCACTTTATAGAGGCCACCTGCATCCTTGACTCATGGCTCCCTTCCTCCATCTTTAAAGCCAGGAATTAGCATCTCTAGATCTCACTTACTCTCCTGCCTCCCTCTTTCACTTAGAAGGACGCTTTAAGTTAATTGGACCCACCTGGTAATCTAGGATACTTTCCCCAACTCAAGATCTACTATTCAGAAATCTTAATTCCATTTGCAAATTATTTCTTACCATGAAACCTAGTCGTAGGTTCCAGGGATTAGAATGATGATGTTTAATAAAGGATTATTTTACCTAACACACCCATAATTTAGCTAACCAGGATAGCTACAGTTAACGTTTTAGTAAACATGTATTCTCAGACTACTTTTAATGAATATACATAGTGTATAGTCATATGTGTCTGTGATATATAAACTTGTAAAAACTGGATATCACACCCATCTTTTGTTACTTGCACTTTCTTCTTAACTTTATGGCAAATGTGTGTGTAAATGTTTTTCATAGCTACTGCATTATTTTACCACTAAATAGTGTTCTTTGAGTATCTACCTTGTGTTGATCAGAGCACTCAGTGCTCATTCTATTTGATCTTCACAACAATCTTATGAACTAAGAACTATTATCATTATCACCATCCTTTTAGAGCCAGGGCATAAAGGGACATTAATGGAGAGGTTAGCTTACTTGAGACACCACATCAGTAAATGACAGAGTTTATTTAAACACCCAGAACTCATGCTCATAACTTCCTGGTGACCTGCATCCCAGAAAATATCACTTCAAAGATGCCCCATAGATTATTTAAAACCAGTATTCTTCTGTAAATTAGATATATGTAGATATGTGTGTGTGTGTGTATATGTATATATATACATATATATATGTATATATATATATACAAGCATTACCGTTTGGTAAGACTCCTTAAATATATTTCCAATTTGTTCTACGGACAGGATATAGTATTCACGCTCCCATGTCACAATGTTGGATCATTGTTTTTAATCATGAGAAAAGGGAGTTATCTTTTCTCTGAAGTTAAATATCCTTTCTATGAATCTTGGAGATTTTTTCTTTTATGAAGTAATTGTTCATGTTTGTTCACATTTCTATTTGGAAATTAATAAAGTTCCTCTTGAAAAATGATGCATTGGGTTTTATAAAGGCTCTTTCCCTAGAAAGAACTGTGATTCAAGTGACAAACTGGAAATATCTCACACAGCTTACATGTTTGGAGGAAAAGCATTAGGGACAAGAAAGGATATGGGCATTAAAGTTAGAAAAATGGATAACAAATCCAGTAAGTAGGGAGGATATGGCATGTCCTGAGAGACTGACTTTCCTTCACAGACAATGAAGAGCAATGTGATCCAAATGAGGTGAGGAGTAGAAGAGTCTTTCGGAGACAACATAAAATTTGGCTTGGGTGATCCGGCCTAGAATGCTCATGAAGGGCAGAATTTGCTACTGGGACTATGGCAGTAAAAGGGGAAGAGGGAATAGGTAAAGGAAAGCCCAGATACCAGCAGGGCCACAACTCTATTCTGTGCCCACATGCATGCCCAGACCTAGGGCTGAAGAATTGGAGACTGCTGGAGAAACTGGCTCCAGTTCCTGCTACCTCTGGAGCCAACAAAACTGCTCAAACTTGCAGTCAACATTGGCCTGAAACAATCAGTACTAGAAACAGAAGTAGAATGGCTTCTTGGCCAGCCAGTCTCCCACCAGTGTCTCCCACTGGTGGAACTTACTGGAAACCAGTTGGCAAGGGTGTTTGGAAAATGTAGTTTCCAAGCTTCCTGCCTCTGCCACATAGAGAGCACAGAAGGGAAGGAATGGATCTGAATCCCAACATTAAATCAAACGTAGCAAAAGAGGGGACTCAGGAGTGTTTCCAAGGTCAGGATATGGGTCTCCCTGGAGGAAAATGGCCTAGGTTCTACAACTAGTTCTGCTATTGACTATGCTGTGATGATGTGTCCTCTCCAACTTTGTCTTGCCTAGTGATGGGCTCACTGTCTTCATTTGCAAAGTGGGAAGTAACACCTACTCTAAGGGTTGGAATGAGAGTTGAAGGAAATACTGTAGTTAAAATTTTTAGAAAATGGCAACATTCAACAAATGATGGCTATTGTCATTGTTTCTTACGCTCTGATGTCAGGTTTGCCACCTGTAAAGAAACTGTAGCTCTCTACGCAGCGGGAGGACAGGGGAACTCATAGTTATGCTCAACCTGAGCCTGACACTGAAGATGCAAAGTGAAGTTATATTCTTGCCTTTAAAGAGTTTAGAGTTTGAATAAAAGCAGGAAAACCACCCATCCAAAGTCCTGCAGACGGAGTTCTAGCAGAGAACAGAGATTTTTGTAGCAACGTAGAAAGGTGACTACAGACCCCGTTTCAAATCCAAAATTATCTCCTGTGACCCTCAGCAGCTCTCTTAGCCATGCCTGCCGCAATTTCCTTGTCTGTGAAAGTGGAGAGAATTAAAGAACCTGCCGTACAGAATGTTCCCGCTTTGATACCTAACCCAAAGACCAGGTGCTCAAAGGTGATCATTGTTATGACACCACATGGCCACAAGAAAGGTGCAAGTCCCTAACCAAATAGATAGACACGTAAAGGACCGCTAAAGACGCTCTTATCCTTCCAGAATCGCTTAATTATTGTGGATATAATTAGAGAAACCCTCTCCAGGTGCTGGCCAGGTGCAGACGCCCGTGGGGCCGCGGCGTCCTCGTTGCCCCTGGCAACCAGCCGGCCCTGGCTCTGGCTTCATACAGCAAGATGGCTCTGAGCTCCTGGTCCCGGGAGCTGGGTTTCAGCGAGAAGGTGGCGCGGACTAGTGCCGTCTCCACCGGCCCCTCGCTGGAGTTATGCACCTTCCCTTCCACCTTGGGCTCCTCGGTGGCGGCCGCCGCGCTGGAGCAACTCTTTGTTGTGGGTGAGAAACTGCAACGGCCGGAAGGGACGTGTCCTCGGACGTGGCGCCTGGGCGGCGCTCAAACGGGAACTGTCCCTGGGGACCCTCCTCCGGGAACCCCGGGCTGTCTTGACCGGCGCTTTGGGGCCCGGGGTTGAGAGAAGGCGGCGCGTTAAGACCCAGTGCCCGGTTCTCCGGCTCTAGTGCCATTGGAGCATTAGAGTGACTCAATTCGACCCATCCTAGTAGCTGGTGACAAATCCAGTCTCCGGGACCACTGTCCTTTGCCTAGAGTGCCCACCTGCATTTAGATTATGCACTGAAAATCAGCTTATCCCTTCTGGCTTTTCTTGGTATAAGTTAATTTCTTCAAACGCCTTGCCATGGCAAACTGGAGAATTTAACAGGCGAATTAGAAAGGAATAAGAAAAATTAGAGAATGGTTGTTTAAAAGAGGCAAACAGACAATGGCCTTAGATGGACTGAGTTAAAAATACTTCTTCAGTTAGAAAATTGTATATGTAATCAAGACACCTAAGTTTAAGGTAAAACATAGTCCAAGAAAGGGCAACTCTTGTTCAGCTCATGAACCATGTGGGCCAAAAAACAAAGTATCTTTTGCTTTACTATAATAATCTCATTGTTTCAAGAAAACATTTCTATTGTAATTTTACTATTTTAGTATAGCTTCTCTTTTCCTTCATCTTTAGATGATCTACTTTAACGTCACAATTCTTTTGAGATAGACTTGCATGAGTATTATCATATAGAAAGTTAACTACCCAAGAGAGCCGAATGTTTCACTTGTAACCAAGGTCATTGTCAACGATAGAGCGAGGATCTTGAACTCTCTTCCATCATACTTGATCTCTCGTTCAGCATGTCCATTCAGCCCTAGTACTTATGTCCAAATATTTTTTTCTGCCAATAATTTCTGGACCCTCAGAAAGTTTTTTTTTGTAGAAAAAACATTAAGCCTTCTTGCCCTGATTGCCCTGAGTGTGAATTAGAAACTATATAGCTCTCTAGCCCATTTACAAGTGGGCACATAGGAAAAAGAAAGGAGTTAACAAGCAATGCCTATCCCACCCTAACATACACTTTCTTGCAAACAGTTACTGATTTTTCACTTGATTTGAAACGTTACTTTATTAAGAGAATCCATGGTCTCTGGAACTGTGGATAGATAGTGCTTTTTACTCTTCTGAGAGGTGATTATGATCATTAAGGGCATGGACTTTGGATTCACACACCACTTTCATTTGAATTCAGACTCTGTCATGGATATAGGCTCTATGACCTGGATGTAAAACATGTCCTTAGAAGTCTTAGATTTCCCACCTGTGAAATGGAATCCTCCTAAGGTCATAAGAATCAATTAGATAATATATGTAAGACATTAATCACATCAATCTTATCCCTCACATGAAGATGCAAGCCTGGAATCAAAAGACTTCATATGATGCAATGGAGATAAAAACAAGGTAAGTAGAGATTCCTCTGTTCTCTTCCTTTATGTTTTTTTTTTTCCCTTCTTCTTCCTGTTGTTTCTGTGTCTTGTCATGACCTTTGCCAACACTTCATGAACCAATTCTCGTGTGCTTTCTACTCACGGTGATGAGAGCAAAAGAGATAGTTGAAAATATGTCAATGAATGAAAAGGTTTAGAAACTGTTTACTTCACACCTACCAACTTTCCAAATATTTAATCTCCATGATTCAAATTTTGGCACAGAAGTAAAAATGGATTATTAAACAGTTCATTAAATGCGGGGGTTTCAACAATATTATTTTTAGGATATATATAAAAATATAAAAACCTTAAAAACTTCATTATAGTCATGTTATATTTCTCTTTATAAATATTTATTGAATTTTTTTGTCCTTCTTTTACAGATCCCTGCTTTCTACCACAAGAGGTACAGAGATGGAATCTTCAAAGAGGAGTTAATCCTCAAGAATAAAATCTATACCTAAATTAGAATATTTGAAATAGGAAATAAATGCAAAAGATATTCATATAATAGATGAAAAGATGTCATTTCCAGCTGTGTAAACATTTGAACTAGATCTTAAAGGGTTAATCAGGATTTGGACAGATAAATAAGAAATCTCAATTTTCCAATTTTTTTTTAGAGAAATCGCTGCAGAATGACTATTTTAAATGCAATGAAGAAGCTAGAACCCTTCTTCAGGATACTACTATAGCTGTTAAGAAACTGGTATTGTATTATCTATAATAACTAATTTTTTCCATCTTTCATTTATTTCTTCATCCAACTTTAGTTTAGTACCAATTCTGTTCAAAGTACTTCAATAGATGAATAAGGAAAACTTTTACCCTGAATGGAAATTTTTGTTCTCTCAATCTGCTAAGTATCTGTACCAGTGTTAGTCAACTGAATTGTTGCCCAGCTTTCCATGTAGAAACTGAATTAAGGGTCTGTGCTATGGAGAAAGATCAGCCTGCTGGGGAGAAGTGGTAGTGGTAATTACAGAGTATAGTTACGGGCAGGGCAGGGGGCACATGAGCAAATGCTTAGGATACAATTGTAAGCATTACTTACAACAACTAAGCAACCTCTGGAATAAATTGCATGTATGGTGCCTGTCACCTCAGGTCTCTATAAGCAATTCCTTGGATAACTAGTGAAAGGTTATTTGGCATCTATTCCATTGGAATAGACAGTACAGTTCAGTGAAAATAACAAACAGAAATTCTTTCAATTATTCTATCTTAGCTTCATCAAAGAAATATTTTTAAAATTCTCTTTTGAAGTATCACAAACATGCCTCTGACCTTGCATGATGTTTACCCCCACAGGGTCAGAATGGTGAAATCTCTTCACTTGATTTAAAAATATTGAATAAGTTATCTACTATATATCATATATTTTAAAATGTAGAAATATGACTATAAAGTAAATAAATTTGAGTCTTTAGATTGCTGATAAAAGTTAATCATTACTTTATAATGACATTTTATATAATTAAAATAGTTATGTATAATACATAATTATATTTTATAATCCCATTAAATTGAATACACATATTAAACACTTAAGGTTTGTACATGATATACAGCACTGTGGTCCTGTGGAAACCATTTCCTCTGCTTTGTTCTTTCAGTTTTGTTTTTCTTAAGGATTTTAAAGAGTCAAATATTTATTGTGACTTATTAAAGTTTCTAGTATATCTCCATTTAATATCTGAGCGGTGAAATCCCTTAGAGGAACATTCCTCCTAATATACATAGGCATATTTTATAGACCTTTAGAAGGAACACATTTTCATTGTTATAAAAGTAGTACATTTTTACTCTGTAAAATGTAAGAAAAAATAGACAAATAAAAGTAAGAAAGTTAAAAACCATAATAATATCCCACCACCCTGAAATAATCACAATGATCTCTTTGACAAATATCCTTCCAATTTTCAAGGTCTAGATGGTACCTGTATTGAATTTTAATTTTTTACAAAAAGTGAACTCCCTCTTTCTCTCTAACTGTGTGTGTGTGTGTGTGTGTGTGTGTGTGTGTGTGTGTGTGTGAGAGAGAGAGAGAGAGAGAGAGCTGGTTTCTCATTATTCATAAAATACAATGGCAATTTCTCAGGCCATAAAATATCTATAGTCATTATGACCATTTAAGAGGTGATGTATCTATTTTTCCAATGAACACATTTTTGAATAATTTTTCTTTTTCTAAATCAAAATAACAACCTCATTTGTTTGGATATGTAGGTATGTTTGAGAGAATCATTTTATAGACATTTCCCATTTTTTTTTAATTAAGTAGCTTTCTTTCTCAATGACCTTTCTTGTTGGAGTCTTTCCTTTTGAATTGATTGAAACCGCATACAGTAAACAAATCCATGTAGTGAAAGATGATTTCTGAATAGAAGAAAATCAGCAGAAATTGAAAGATAACACTGACACCTGAAAAAAACGATTGTAGTATAGATACTTTTCCCATTTTCTATTGCAAGTAAAAATAATAGTAAAAGTATTTAATAACAATCAAATTTTTATCTCTGGAAATATTTAGAGAGCATTGTCTAGGAAATCAATCTATTTATTTTGATGTAAATATGTATTAAATTTTTAGGAAGAAATGAGAAAAACCACCATAAATCTTCTGGAAATTGAAAGCATGGAACTCAGCAGACTGTATTTTCTACTGGAAACTCTTCCTGGTAACATTAGCAGAGAATTGGAAGGTATTTCTGAGGTTACCAACTAGAAATTTAGTTTCTTTATAAGAAAATAGAACTGAGTAATTACAACAAAATGAGCTTAGCATTTTTTCACATCAAAGTGTAGCTAGAAAGAGTACGCAATACACAGTGAAATTCATGATAACTTTCCCTTACATTTTAAGTAGAAATAATATATATAAGTCTTCACATTATATAATTCAGTTTCTAAGTAGACTAATGATATATAGATTCAATCATTCCAAATTGATGTTTAAAGCAGCCTGACTGGCTTAAACCACAATTCAACTTTCTGTCTCAATTAGTTTGACTACTGTTGGTAATCAACAATATTTGGAGTTGGACTCAAAAATATTTGTCCTTTGGTGACTGGTTTATTTCACTTAACTGTCTTCAAGGTGCTTCTGTATTATAACATATGACAGAATTTCCATCCTTTTTAAGGTTAAATAATATTCCTTTGTATGAATATATCATGTTTTATCGGTATTATTTCCACCTTTTGGCTATTGTGAATAACGCTGTTATGAACATCCAATGCAAACATCTATTCATCTTTGCTTTCAATTCTTCTGAGCATATATACAGAAGTAAAATTGCTGGATTCTATGATAATTTTACATTTAATATTTTGATAAATTGGCATTCTGTTTTCCACAGTGGCTGCACCATTTTACATTTCCACCAGCAATGCACAAGGACTCCAATATTATCACATTCTCACCAATTCTTGTTATTTTGTGTGTGTTTATATTGAATAATAGCCATACCTTTGAAGTTATATCTCATAGGGGTTGTTCATTGCCTTAAAAGTTAGTGATGTTGAGCATCTTTTTATGTATTTATTGATCACTGGCATATCTTCTTTGAAGAAAAACCTGTTTAGGTTCTTTGCCTCTTTTCATCGGATTGCTTCTGTTGTCATTATTGCTGAATTGTAGGGAATTCTTCATATACTTTGTATTTTAACCTCTTATCAGATACATGATTTGCAAATATTTTGTCTTGTTCCATAAGATGACTTTTCACTATGTTGATAGTGACTTTTGATGCACAGAAATTTCTAATTTTGCTGTACTTTGGTTTCTCTCTGTTTTCTTTTGCTTCCTAGGCTTTTGGGAATCATATCCAAGAAATCATCCCCAAATCAAATGTCATGAAGTTTTTCTCCCTGTTTTCTTCTAAGTGTTTTATATATTTAGCTCATGCCTTTAGGTCTTTGATCCACTTTTCAGCTAAATGTTGCATTTGGTGTAAGGTAGGGGTCCAGCTTCATCTCCTTGGCTGCCGGGAGTGCAGGCTAAGACTCACCGCTCAGTTCCTCCCCAGGGACTGCCCTTGACAGAAGAGAAAGATTTCACTCCAGGTTGTATTTTCTCCCCAGGTGCTGCCCACATTTACCGATTGGTCACTGTGAGAACACAAAAGTTTTCCTCCCTTCCCTCAGAGTAGAACAACTCCAAAGTGTCATAACAGGTCAAAAGCTAATCAATATTTAACCTCTCCCACTTGGCCCACTCTGGGTCCCCTATTTCCTCAATGAAGTGTTTGGATAACGTTGTACAATACATTTTCTATCTACAAACTTTAGAATCTGTTTACCAGGGAGCTTGACCTCAAAGCATGGTTTAAACAAAATTCTTAAAACAAATTTTTAAGGAAAGGTACAGGCAAGAATCAAAGCAATTAGAGACAGATGGGTAGGAAGAAAGAGAAGGAAGAAGCACTTTATTTTATTTAGTAGTTCATATTTGTTCTTGTCCTGCCCCTGAGGGGTGAACCCAGGTCCTTGGGATATCTGTGGACTATGTCACTTGGACTTTACCATTTAGTCACAAGGGTGCACCATAAAACTCTTTTTTAAAGTAAATGTTCCAATTATCCATTTGTTACCTTCCAGCTCCAAATTGCTTCTTCATTGTCTGCTCTTTGATATGGGAAATGGGCCCTGTAAATTTTCCCGTTTACCAGGTGACACAGTGTTAAGTTTTGTTAGTGGAGGGAACTGGAGGGATACTGGAGTAGTGGTTCTCTTTCAAATTCTAATATGTTCAGCTTGGCCAGCTTTAAAGTGCATGCAACTTCTCCATGCTTCCTGCACGATGCGGCTGTCTTCAGTGCTCAGACTTCCTTCAGGATTCCTTCCAATGGTAGAATTGCTACGGGTGATTCACCTCTCCATCAACAGCTTCCCTAGCATTCCTTGGGTGGTTTTGCAGTGAATTCTGAAGTATGGCACTTCCTTATAGATAGATTCCCTCAATACACCAGGCAGACTTCCAACAAGTGCTACCAGCCCAGCATATCATGAAATTCTTTGTCATCCAATAAGCCATAGCCACCTCCAATAAGATCCAGATCTCAGATCCGGACATGCTGCTTCCTTGAGGCATACTTTCAGCCTTAGGGGTAGTGGTTGCCCCTTATGCCTGCTATTTCTGAATTCTTTATAGTTGTCTTTCCTTCCTTCCTATTTGCTCAAACGTTCTCCACATCCACTTTATAGTTAATAATTCCTTATATGAAAATTTCCTTATTTTAATTTACACTGATTTTTACCTCCTAAGTAGACCCTGAGTCATATAATATGTTATAAAACTATATCCTTGGTGTTAGTGTAGTTTGGCAGCAGGGAAAGTATACAAACTATATGTGCAGAAAATAGATTATAATCAGGAAAACTATTTTAGAAGGAAAAAAATGCCTTACTAACTTATCAGATCTTTGACATATGCTGATACTAACCAAATAAATTTAATTGACCTTATGTTAAAAAGTATGCTACTCAGAATATGATTTCTGAATCACCAGCAGCAGCAGTGCCTGAGAGCTTGCTACAAAATGTGGAATCTCTTGGCCCACCCCATCTATTGTATCAGAATCTGTTTTTCACTGAGATCCTCAGGTGATACATATGCATATTTGAGACATAAAGTTAGAGACGTTCTACCACAAGTGAACAAATGTAACTAGTAGCCTAGAAAAAATAATGTCACTCTTTCAGGGGAGCTGCCTGCTTGTTTCTAAGGAATTTTAAATGTAAAAATGGGTATTCCATTACCTTTCTAAACAGCAGTGTTCAAAAATCCATGCATTGTTTTTGCACTAGCATGTACTGAGGGAATCCTCTGAAATCTTATGCAATTACATGGATTTGTTATTTATTCGTGAATAATTAGTTCTGTAACTAGGTTGATCATATTTCCTTGAGACAAAAATGGGATATTGGGGTGGCAAAAAAGGGAGAGGGTTATACAACCTAGTTATGCAACTAAGGGGAGGGGAAGAGGCAGAGCAATCTGAGCAGGAGCAGAGTAGCCAGGACAGCAACAAGTACTATGAGATGCCTATCAGAGATCATGTAGTAATGACATGTGGTCTGATGGGACTTCACACAAACAGCCAGTGCTGGTATAAGGAATTTTGTCACCCTAGGAGAAAATCAAATTTTTGCCCCTATAAGTCCCACTCTAAATGTCCTGCCTAAAACACATGACACTTTAACCATCCCAGTGCCTAATAACCCCACAGTGCCAGAGATAACTCCCACAATGCCAAAGATAACCTCCATAGTACTTACCTGTGACTCAACCATGCTGTGGTGTTCTACTCCCTTTGAAGAAGCAGGTGTGTGCGGGGTGGGAGGCGGGAATCCTTTTCTCACCTGGCTCCTGTCTCCTCACAGTATGGCACAGCAGCAGTAGCAGTGGGTGGCCAGCTGCAGTCAGTGCCAATAAGGATCATCATTAACATGGGGCAAAAGGGACAACTGCTTTTGGGCCCCCTCAACAGACTGAGGCTGGGGTGACTCGTCTGCCCTCTTTCCCCATGTTAAAGAGAGCTCTTATTTATTAAAAATGGGACAAAGTTGACATTTATATATAAAAACAGTACAATCAGGAAATAAGAAAAAAATGGTAATGTCCTATTTAAAATGGTACATATGGTCAGCCTATTTTTAAGACAATGGGCCCCCCAGAAAACTTTTGCGCTATTTTATTAGAGGAGGAAGGGGGAATAAGGAGACCAAAGCAAGGTGAAGGGAAAGTTAATATGGGGTGCAAATGATGTTGACTGCTGCTAAATGCAACAATTAAGTGTGAGAAGATGCCTTTAAGACACAGTGTTATCACTTGTCAGGACCATCGGGCATCCTGTCTATCATCGGTCCAGTGTTTATCCCACCTCCTGAACTTCCGGTTACACCTGCGTGGATGCCAGGTGTTCTCAGACAGTTACACCTGTCTGAGTCCCATAGTAGAGGTGACAGGGTAGCTTTAGTCAGGAAGTAAAAACTGAATAGATCAGGCAGGAGTCCGGTGCCACTAAACTGCTCCCGTGTGCAATTGTTGAGGAGCCCTCGAAAGTTGGTCACTACAGCAACAGTTGAAATAAGGGAAATAATTGATAGTAAGATTGAGAGGGTCTAAATTGGTGAGTAAGAGGTGTCACAAGAACATAAAGAATATTTCAAGGAAACATAATTCATTATTTACAAAGTCAGTGTCTAGGGTTGTGGTATTTCTCAAATAATTCAGTAATATTTCTATTTACTTTTTAGAATGTGTCAGAGATGCTCGCAGATTAAATCTTTTCGAGATAAGTGAATTACGAAAGAAAATCACAGGGATGGATTATGAAATAGAGTTTCTGAAGAAAAGAGTACATGAGCTAAATGATAATAATACATTTCTGGGGTAGGTTTTTTTGGTTTTTGTTTTTACTTAAATGCTTGTAGGAGTTGGGATTGGGGCTCAAGTGAGGAAATTATCTTAAGGGTTTGCCCTCTGGTCTGAACTGGTACAAGGCAAGTGGAAGGTAGAAATCACTGAAGATGAGCAGGCTGATGAGGGGTATGTGGTGACCAATGGCTACAGAGAGCTAGGGAGGAGAGCTAGCTCTCAACCACTGCAGCCAGGAGACCCATAATGTTTGAGAAGCAATCCATCTTTCCAGAACAACTGCTGTCTGTAAATCATTCACCACCTCCGCATACCACCTCCAAAAGTGAAGGTACATTATGGTTTTAGTTTCCATTTTAGTAAACTTTTTATTCCTGAACTGTGCTGCCTAAAACCAAAGGACCTCATATTCTCCATCTGTAAAATAGGGATCATAAGTCTTTACTTAGCCAGCTCATAAAGAAAGAGATATATTCTAAAAGAAAAAAATGAAACACCCCAAAGAATGATTCAGCATTATGAGTAAAATTAGAAGACAAAAGTATAAACATCAGAATGTCAGTTTTCCAGAGTAAGAAATGTTCCCAGAGCCTTAATTACAGTGAAAAATCTTGGGAAGTTAAAGTAATCAAAAGATATCCTAGTACACAAGCATCGGAATGTAGAAAAGGGTGGTGAAAGTCTTGTGGACAGTGCCGAAGGATTATTAGAAATTTGCCTATTGGTGGGTGTGTTAAGAAATATAGACTGAGATGCAATTTCAGTATCCTAAGTGGAATTTAGCATTGTGAACTAAAGAAATAATATTACTATTTAAAAAAAAAAAAACAAAAAAACAAAGAAATTTGGTGGTGGTCATTGTGTGATGCCATATATTTGATGAAGAAGTATCCTGTAACACCTAAAAATATACTTAGTGTTATAAGACAATGTTACCTCAATAAAAATATTTTTTTTTAAAAAAAAAAAGGACTTAGGTAGAGGCCTCACGGCCCAGGAACATGTAGTAGACCCTCAGAACACTTGTTTCAAGGAGATGCTTCATGAAAAAAAGAATTCAGGGTCAGGTAAGTTTGAGAGGTGCTGCATGCTCTAACCCCTGTTGGGAATGTGTAGTGCAGAGTTCTGCATAGTACATGATGGCCATAATCACCAGAGACTGCCATGTTTCTGAACTAATAATGAGGGAGACCATACCCAGGCTGGAAAGCTCATATCAGTTGTTCGGCACCATCACAGTCCAATAGAGCAATGATTCTCAAACTTGACGTGCATCAGAATCAACGTGGAGTGCTTGTTAAAAACATATATTACTGAGACCTCTCTCCCACACTCATAGACACACATGCATACACACACACACACACACACACACACACACACACACACACACAATTTCTGATTTAGTAGGCCCAGGGTGTGGTGGAAGAATTTGCATTTCCAAAAATTTTCCAGGGGCTGCTGCTGCTACTTTGGACCACACATTGGGAATCACGACTTTAGGGTGTGCCCTGGTGGCTCGGGTGACTGAGATACTGGTGTGTGGCCGATGTAAAGCCCAGGGACCTGGGTTTCAGACCTGGGCTGGAGTGAAAACTCAAAATAAATAAGTAAAGATACTTCTTCCTTTCCCCCACTTCCTTCCACTTCCCCCACCCCTTCATTCCTTCCTTAAAATGCTCCTTCCTCTCTTGGAAAAAAATAAATATAATCACTGCTCTAGAGAAATCCTTATGGACAGTCAAACTACGAATCTAAGCATATCAGGCTGCAATCGAATCACTTAGGTCTGTTTTTCAAAGAAAGATTTATATAAAGGAGTTGTGAATTCAATATCCTGAAAATCATATAGCAATATAAAGCAAAGAAAACAATGAAACAAACAAAAAAAGAAAATAGGTTGTCTTTTTTTTTTTTTTATGTGTAGCAAGGCCCATGTGGTCTGAACAGTCCTCAAAACTGAACACAAGCAAGCTCTTTGGGTGAGTTTTCCTTAGATCCACAAGTGGTTACTTCATGTTCTCTCTCAACCCATCACAATATGCTTGCTTAAAAGTTTTTGTTGCTGTTTTATTTTTTTAAAGAAAATATTTTTTTTATTTGAAGTAACATTGGTTTATAACATTATATAGGTTTCAGGCATACAGCTTTATAAATCTGCACCTGTAGATATACTTAATACTCAACACCAAAAGTCTGCTTTCCATCTGTCACCATACAATTGACCTCTTTTACTTGACTTACCCACCCCTCCCCTTTCCCTTCTGGTAACCACTGTTTTGTTCCTGTAATCTAAGAGTTTGCTTTTTTGTTTTGCTCACTCATTCATTTTGTTTCGGTTAGGTTTTTGATTTGGCTGGTTTTGTTTTGCTTGTTTCCCCTGGGGCTATTCATCCTTAGGCTGATTCATTCCTTGAACATTCCCTCTTCCAGACCTAAGAAGCCCCTGTTATCTGACCCCTCTGAGCCTGCACTGTTCTCACTGCATTTCTGTAGTGGAGTTGACTTCTGGAAACTAAACATGCCAACCTACTTATTTCCATTTTCCTGAGCACATAATCCTCTACCTGAATTAAAGCCTTGAGTCTGGGGAATAGAAAAGGAAATAAAAAAGATTTTTATATTGCAGGAGATTTTTTTTAAAGAAAAATAAAGAAATGGTATCAGTTGTCCCTCCTCCAAATCTCTCCTTTTTAGCCCCTGGATAAATGTTTCTCAAAAAACTTAATCTTTCTCTGATCGATGTAACCAGCAAAGACTATGTGAGGTTAATGTCTCCTCTAGAACTCAGATTTGGCTGCAGCTGGAAGAACAGATAAAAGAGTTCAAATTAGATTTCAAACATCCTCTGAACAGCAATGATGGACACAGCTCCCTCCTCCCTCTTGTTCATCAGGGGAAGAAATGCATTCTCCTGGGCCTCCTGCATCAGAAAGAGGCTGGAGGGGTGACCTGGGCTTCACTGCATATCTCAGGATGGTATGATAGCTATGGCAATGCTACATATCAAAGCATTTGGCCAGATTTCATTCACCAGATTTCATTCAAGACTATTTTTGAGTGATTAGATAATTTATAGCAAAATATTCGGTGTTTATTACCGGTTATGTGAGGCTGGACCACATGACATTCTTGCAGTGGGAAACTGTCTCAAGGTTGACATGTGTCTTGTGTTTCCTTCTTTCCTCATCTTGATCAAGTTTAGGCAATCAAAGACAAATCTCAAATAGCTATCCCTCCTTATTTCTTTATGGTGATTCATCTCACCAAATAGAGTGAATTCCTTGCTCAAAATCTATACTTCTCATACCTTGAATGGTTTTTTCATCCCAGTGAAAAGCAAGAGGAGCTGGCTCGGCAGCATGAAAAGACTGTCCTGGCACTCAACCATGCCATGGAGGAAAAAGCGTCAACCATTGTTTACATCAATGAGACTTACACCAAAATAAACTCAGAGAAAGAAGAAACAGAAGTGCAGAAAAAATGCATTCATGATTTAGAAGAACAACTGGAAAGAGAAAAAGCAGAATATTTGCAAAAAAAGCAAGGTTTGAGTGAAAGCGTAAGTGGCATGGTTTATTTTTATGTATTTTTTTAAGGAAAGGAATAAAGGCAAGCTGAGGCAGGAAGACAGGAAGAGAGAGGAGGAAGAAGCACTTTATTTTATTTTTCTGTAGTTCGCATTGGTTGTCCCCTGCACATCTCCGACCCAGGACAAGAACCTGGGTCCTTGGGATATGTGTGAACTGTGCTCCTCTGGAGGCAGCAGACCCAGCTGCTACTCTACCAGGGTGTACCATGATTTATTTTTAAAAAACAGAATGGCACAGAAGTCCCAAGAAGGAAATGGGAAGCAATTTGTCCTCATGGCTAGCAAGTGCTTCCTGAGACCATTGGATGGGATACAACCCAGACTCAGTGTCTCCGTTCATGGGAAAGGGCAGAGTGATAGGATCGTAACACCAGGGTGGTCCCTTGCTCACGTGAAGTCCTTTGCCTCCATCTCACCTGGCTGCCTTGGACAGTTTTGAGGCTTCTTTCTATGGACAGAACCCTGGAGTTCAGCCCTGCTGAGCCTGCTGCTCCTGCTGTCTGAACTGCAGAGGGTTCTGGAAGAAACAAGGGCCCCCAAGGGAAGAGTGTTTTGAGACCAGCAATTTTGACACTGTATCTTGTGAGACCATGTTAATTCACATTCACCATCAGAATGGTTTGTGGTTGGTTTTTCTTTGTTCTGTTTCTGGCTGCTCCGGGAGAGGCAAGACTGTCTTCTTATTAGGTGTTCACAGTCACAGTATGATAATTATTTCCTAGCTCCTAATGTTGGCTTCTACATGATGTTTGCTGCCATAACATCTTTTCTTGCATCATAAATGCAAGAAATTGGACTTGGGCTCACACCTCTGTTATATTAAAAAGAAAGAAAGAAGGAAGGAAGGGGAAGAGGAAGGGTAGGAGGGAGGGAGGGAATAAGGAAGGAGGAAGGAAAGAAGAGAGGGAGGGAAGGAAGGATGGGTTTATTTATTAAACTTGCTTTTCTTGAGTCTTAGTTAAAATTTAGAGGACCACAACCTGTTAGTGACTGACATTTGGTTCTTCTGGTGACTGATTCCATAAGATTGAGCTATTCATCAATTCTAATCAGGGCTGAGCTTCTATGTCTTTCAAAGTCTTCTTAGAGTTTTACACCAACACCATTATTTTCCTTGACAATAACTAGCTCAAAGGGCACCCTGTGAAGTAGCTGGCAAGGGCTCCCATAAGCGGTCTGCAGTCATTAAGCAGAATCTGGAAAAATGGAGCTCTCTGGACCTTATCAGGGGTTGAAGTTGGTTTGTTGCAGGGTTACAGTGCTGAAACTCATGTTTCAATAAAGGCAATGAGCTCCCATCCTTGGACGAGAACTTCCTTGGATTTCATGTGATCACAATGAAATGGAAATTTGAGAAAAATAAGTGCCAAAGGGATTTTACTATTTTCATTATCTAAACATGAGGCTGCTGAGCAGGACTCAGATTCCCCCACTGTCTCCAGGCCTCCGGTGAAGACGCAATTCCCTGCGCTCTGAGAACCCAGACCCATAAGCTGGAGTGGTTCACTTAACTTACAGGGGCAAGAAGTGGGGAGGGTCTGTGTGGGACAGCTGAGTAACAACTTCCAGGGTGGTGAACGTTCCCTTTTCTTTATTTTACAGTCACAGTGGTGTAAATGGCCCACCAGAAGGAGACACCACAGGGCAGGTGTTTCTGTGCTTTTTCACTGCCGTGAATTCCAGCAGCGCTTGGCATACCTTACCCATGAGGAACACTCCTTAATATTCCTTATTGAATAAGCTTCTAACTTTGTTTTAAGCCTTCCCCTTTGAAGTTCCCCACTCTTCCTAGTCCTTAATGTAAATATTAAAATGCAAGAGAGGAAACCTCAGAGCCACTTCCAAAAAGGAATTTGAAAACATGAGAGATTCTTTTTTCCATATTGCTATGTGAATAGTCTCCTCAAGGGTCCACAAACATTTTGGGAGAGAGGTCAGATAGTAAATGCTAGAACTTTACTGATTGTACAGTCTCTGTATTTCAACTCTGGCCTTTTTGCATGAAAATAGCCATAAATAATAACTAAATGAATGAGAATGGACTTAGAAAATCCAGTGGTGGCTGGACTGTACCCATAGGCAGTAGTCTGCCCATCCCTGGTCTGTCTCCCTGGAAAAGATCACCAGTTAGGACCCTTCAGAAGCAAATAGGAGAAGCGCTGGCTCAACCTAGCTTAAGCAGTAAGGGTACTTGTGATCTTACAACAGGAATTCCTGAGCTAGGACAGCCTGCAAGGCTAGATAATTTAGTGACTTAGTCCTCCTCTTCTCTGTCCTTCATCTTAACATTGATTTCCTTCATGGACACCAGATGGCTGTCAATAATAACTAGACTGTTTCCTTATTCAAGAGAAGAGGAAAACTTTCCCCCAACAAGGAACATAAAGCTTCCTGCTGTGTCTGATTGACCAAGTCAAGACAGTACTCACTTCTGAAATAATAATGGATCTTAAAGAAATGCTCTGTGTCATTAAGCTAACGGAGGTAGACAGTGAGGAGTCCATCACTAATCTTCACTAACTCTCATGACAGCTTGTTAATTACTTGTTCTAAGAAAGGAAAAACTGCTGTAGGTATTAGAAAGCCTTTAAACCCACGATGTCTCCCCTAGCACAAAACACATGCTTTTTGCTAATATTGCTTCCATAATTGCAAGAGAAGGCTTATAATTAAGAGAAGGCTTAGGCCAAAGTTTGAACACAGATTCCAATTTTCGGCATTTATTAAACACAACTTTTCACTTGTATGCAACTGTGCCCTGGTGTAGAAATCAGTGATGATGATGTTCACTCAGAGAACACGAGAATATTGCTTCAATGGCAATTGCTTTTATAACTTTTTACTAATGATCATTGTGTCATTGCTTTTGTAAACTTACTATTTCATATTTTATAGTTACAGTTGGTGCTGGTGGTTTACTCTTTTTGCTTCTCTTTGTTGATGTATTTAAATTAAGTATGAATTAGGTTGACAAAATGAAAGATTCCTTAAATTTTTTTGTTCTCATAAGCTTTTTGATTGGTTTATGTTTGCCTCTCTAGATTGATGAATATAAAAAAGTCTGTGAAAACAAGAGAAAAGAGACTTATGATAAGAAGAAACATTTGAATACTTTAATGCATAAATTGGAAGAAATGAAAGAAACAGTTGTTACCAGCACAGTGGTAAGAAAGAATAAACTACGTTTTTTCAAACCTAAACTGGACATCTCAGTACACATTGCCTTAAATATAACTGATAGCAGCTGTTTTAAAAAAGGTATCTTTTAATTCATCTTCATCCCATTCTGGGATAATGTCTTTGTCATGTTAACATTTTCTGAGGCTATTTAAAGTGCTCTAGTACAACTGTGGTTTTTCTTCAGTAATATAGTGGGCAAAAGGAAGTTTGGAAGACCCTTTGGTACAAATTATATTGGATGGGCTAAAATACTGTAAAAGTAATTTTAAATGCATACTGAAACAATGAAATGCATTCAGAAGCATACATAACATTTCTATAAGATTATTTACATAAAAATGGATAAATATGCACTGATTCCTTAATTCCAAGTATGTGATCATAAAATAGAGTTTAGGCTCCCCATTGACACTAAGGATAGGAACATTAACATGGAAGTATGTCTGCTTGAGTTAGAAAATATTTGGAGCCCTGCACTCCTATTTTAAAAAATAGCACTGATTGAATGCCAGCACTGTGACCACTGTTTTGTGAAGACGATCTTTATTTTATGAAGTTTATGCAGGCAGCTATAATTGAAGAAGCTAACGTTAATACCACAACTGTATTCATTTAAAAAGAAACACCTGCCACCCTTATCACAATTAGTTGAATTAATGACTCTTTAGTATATTTCTTCTGCCTTTATTGAAAATTATATGTAAAGCGATGTGGTACAGTAGTAAGATAGAAATATCATTTCTTATCAGAATGCTCAATTAATTCCACTATACTTTTTATAGGGTGATTTTGGTTATTTAAATTACCTTTTTATATGTAATCATAAGACAACAGTAAAATTAAAAAAATTCCCCACTTGTATGTACATTTTAAAAGATCAGTATATGTGTTGTTTTTTTTTTTTAATTTTCAACATAGGAAGATGCAATTCACGCTAGGTTCAAAGGAGAGTATAAAGATGAATGAGGCAGATTTTATCTGCATGCCCAGATGTCTGTCTCCACTTTTGGTTTCATGAATCTTAAGTCAAGTTCTCTACCAACTTAGCTTGGGAACTGACGTATGTTCCTTAACCTGTACTCCAAAGATTGCTGAAGTCAAATTAGACGGGGCTGGAAGGAGGCAGAAATAAACCTACCTATGCTGTCATTCTCCAGCTCCCACAATTCCGCCTGACCCCTTCATTGCACCCACCTTACCAATGGAGAACAGTTTTTGCAGCACAGACTGAGCGTCACAGAGAGTGGGGTTCAAATCTCAGCTCTCCCAACTCTCAATTTCCTCACCTGTAAAATGGTCTTTATGCTTTTAGTTAAATACTTTGTATGCATTAAAGTTTGTTGTTCTTGTTGCCTGAGATTAGAAGACAGCATGCAGCTGTGAACAGAGATAGCAGGGCATTTCAGATTAAACTTCATATGATACTTAGTTTAGAGAAGCTCTACAGCCAGATCCAGCTGATGTGATGTTGGCAGAAAAATAATGGTGTGTGATCCTCAAGGTGGCCTACATATCCAGGGCAGGAAGGACATGCAGCTATAGTTCTGATGTAGGACTGATGGTCCTTCGACATAGTGCCACTAAAATGCTAGTGATCTAAATTAGAGTCCTTAGACATTCTGCTAATTTTGGTGGCAACTCCAGGATTTTTGACCCCTGTTGGTATTGGAACCAGTTATGGCCCAGAATCTCAGACATAAGGGTGCTTTAGAGGAAGAAACAGTCTGGGAAGCTTTCGGTCACCCATCTCAGCCCGCAGATTTAGAGCCCCTCTGCATTACCCCAGAGGTGCTTCTCTCCCCCGTGGCGATGTGCACGACTAAATGGCCATAGGTGGTCTGTCCATGGTGACTCTATGACACGAAGCAGAGGAATTCATTTGATCTGCTTTTCTGTCCACTCGATTCTCCCTCACAAGCTGAAATGCAGACCCCAAGGCTCTGATAAGTTTGGCTTCCCTTTCCTTTATTCTAAAACTCACTGTAAAAATATCTGTAAAAAAAATTCATTATGAATTTTCTCCAGGTTTCCTTCTTTTATCCTGGAGTTGCCACCAAAATTAGCAGAATGTCTAAAGGACTCTGATCTAGGTCACTAGCATTAATGGCAATATGCTAATATTTTTTCACAGAATCCAGTTATTCCTTTTCCAAAATACTAAGTACTAAGAAAGGAAACTTTTCAGCATGAACATAATTTTATCATTTTCTCATTCTCCCTGCTGTTAGATTGCTCCTCCCACCTCACCAGCCCCAGATTGTGTTTGATGATTGCAGGATATTTCTGTCCAAGTTTGTTTTATGCAGAAATGATAATGATTTCTTTCCTAAAGCTAAAGGAAACCCCCAATGTAAAAGGTGAAGGGGTAATTCATGACTGTTTAGTGAAATGAAACTAATGCTATTAGTCATTTGTTGAAGGATGAATGCCTTCTTTTAATTAATTTTCAATAGGCTCTTAGTGATCACAATTTAGAGATAGCACGACTACACGAATTAGTAAGAAATTGGGAAGAAAAGGTTGAAAGCATGAAGAACTCCTGTAAGACTTTGGAGGATAAAAGGTAAATATCATTCTCTTTTTGTTTTTGTTTCTTCTTTTTTAGTATTTTACTGAAGTAACTTTGTTTTACATTTTAAAATAGACTCATATGTCAGATCCCCATGTGTGTGGTTTCCCCACTTCTCAGATATGTCAGCACACCCTTCCGTCCACCAAATATCTACTCTCTTTTTACTGAAGCGTTTTTGGATCTTAATATGTTGCTTCTGTTTTTAAAAATGTTTATTTAATATCAGATAAAATTATATTCTCTTAGTTTACTAAAATGTGTATGATTGCTTTGTAGACCCACATCTTCATTTTGAAATTAACAAGTCTTTCAGATGATCAAGATAAAAATCTTAGCATAGGAAAAGGGAGGGACTCTGGAAAGAATTAACCCTGCTGCAGTTCCTGACTCTCCAAACAGAACTGCCTCTCAGGGAAAGGGCCACTGCGCTACATTCCCTGTTCTCTTCTCGGTGAGCCCATGGTTAAAGATGGCCACTCGCAGCTCTCTGAGTTTACCAGGCACAGGTCCACCGATTTTGTGATTTTGATTAATATGGTGACTGAGGATATAGATTATCCTCTTTTCATTAATAAAACTACTTTTTTTCTTTATTACTGGGCAAGTTAGGAGAAAAATCTTGGTAGTCTTTTTATTTTTGCCTTTAGTTTATTTTCTCTATCAGTGGAGGTAGGGAGAGGCAGCCTAGGTCTTAGTGGGTGAATTTGAAGAATCAAGTAGTGTTGTTTTTTAACATTATCTAAGATTATTTAAGAATAAATTTTATAAAAACCAGATGACTTGCATAACTCATATTCCTATTAATCTATAAAAGCTTTCCCCCCATGAAATCTTTGACTTGCAAGTATATTACTTATTTTATGGTGAAAGTATTGAGGAAAAACAAAAACCACTCCACCACAAGTTTAAATTCTTATGTGGATGGTTAAGTTTAGCTCAAATGCTCCCCAGGTTCACAGGAGACATTAGCAGTATAACCCTTGGTCGTCATTATTCTTAGCAGTGTCCAACATGATATGTTTGCATAACTAGAAAGATAGATGCCTGCCTTTCAAATTGCTGTGGTCTTTCTTTGCCATTCAGCTGTTTTCAGCACATGGGAAGTAAGGCAAAGAAGTTAAATATTGCATACAAATGGCATCCATTTGTAACCCAGAGAATATGCCTGCCATTACAGTGCAGGAGGCCATGAAATTTATAGAAGCTTTTTTTCAAAAAAAAAAAAAAAAAAAAAAGGGGGGGGGAGTTTAAATTATTTCAAAATTTTCAAGGTTATAGATGACTTCCATCCTGTCAGACTTTACTGGTCTAGTCTATTCCTTAAAATTCTTTAGTTCTTAATAGCATCTGACACAGTTTATTGCCTCCATCTTCTGGAAATACTTCACTTGAATTCCCAAATATCACATTCTCTTATTTCATTCACTAAACTCCTCCTTCTCAGGACCATGTTTCAGTTCTTCCTGAATTCAAATCTTAGAGTTCTCAGCCCTTTGCTATTTTCTATGTACTCTCCATATATGATTATATCTAATATCATGACTTTAAATACCTTCTGTACCCCAGTGTCCCCCAAATTTATATATCTAGCCCTGAACTCTAAATGCATATATTTCATGTTTATTTTATTTCTTTACTCAGGGAATCTTTATTAGCTATCTCAAATATAACACATTCTAAATAGAATTCTTGATTTCCCACCTCTCTAAAACAGGTCTTCCTTCAGTCTTCCATATCACAATTCAATTGGTGCCACCATTTACCAAGTTACTCTAGCTTAAAGCTAAAGAGCCATCCATCATTACTGTTTTTCTCATTACCTAACTCTCAGCCAACTCAAACTCCTGCCAAATCCAAAGTCATATCTTGTTATCTTATCTTCAAAATAGATCCAGAGTCCAACTATTTTTTGCCATCTCTACCACCACCAACCATTGTCTGAACCATTATTCTTTTTGACCACTACCACAGCCTTCTGCATGATCTGTGTTTCTGAAATGTCTTTCTCCACTAAGTAGCCAGACTCATCTTAACAAGATGTAAATCAGTTCATCTCTCTTCTCTTCTTTAAGATAACTTACCCCTAGTTTCCTTCAAAATAAAATCTACTTGTTTTCTGTTACGTTTCCAGCTTTCTCATATTCCTCTCCATCAAATACACCAAGCTTGTTCTTGCCTCTTATCACCTTCTGTTCCTTCTACCTGTAAAAACTGTTCCCTCAGATTTTCACATCATTCAGGTCTTTCGCAAGTCATCCAAGAGGTTTCCCCAAACTACCTGCAACATTCTGGTTCATTCAGAATTTCTCTGTCCTTGAATTAACTCTCTCTGAAATGTGCTGTTTATTGATTGTATCATAACTTCTTAATTCTGAAAATTCCACTAAAGTGTCATTTCCATGAGAGTAGGGATAGAATGCAGGTTTTCAAAAAATGATTTAAAATAAATGAAGTGTTAATCATTTCAAAATAATAATGTTTTTGTTTCTTTTAATGATTTTGGAAATAAATATGTTCCAAAGGGAGGTAGGAACTAGAAGTTTCTCTTGTCCTAAGTCAGTGTAGCTTTGCTGGAAAACATGTTCTAATAAAAATCTGTTCCATGTCCTTTGTTCATAGGAATTTTTTTATAGATAATAATGAACAACTAGAAGAATCATCTAATATTAAAAAAAATGAATTATTGCAGAAGATAAAAAAGGTAGGAAAACAGACAAGATTTTTAGATTTTAGTTGGATCTTATTTTTGTTAATATTTTAAATAAATGAGCAATGTAAAATTTTTCAAAAGCATTTTTTAATTAACTAGTAGTAATTGGGATTATTTATAATAACTGATTTAAAGATTTTACAACCTCCCAAAAGACTTTAAATATATGAAAGAGCAAAGTTTGTCCATGAGAAGATGAACTACTTTGGGGTAACTTTTCATGTGGGTAGGGCTACTTTACATTAAGTATATCCATGAATAATAGACATTTATTCATTTGAATTACTTAGAAATAGTAGAACCTTCTTAGTGTTATGTGATACCTGTGAAGTGTAAGAACTCATACGGCACTTAATAATGGTAGTGAAACATTTGAGTCAGATTTAGCCTCCAGAAGCATTCCCTAGACATTTTAAAATTTAGGTGAAAATAAATATGCCAAGATTTGCCACAAGATCTTCAGTGCAACATTCATTATGATAGTTTAACAATTGTGTGTATAGGCGGGGTGTGGTTGGAAAGAGAATTAAAGTATAACGAAAGAGCCTTGATTCAATAAGTTATTGTATTGTTTATAATATGTTAATGAGTGACAAAGGTAACATAAAGTAAGACATATAACCCCATTTATTTATATATACATACACAAGTGCACATGCACATAAACATAACTAAAATTCTTCTTGCTCTTTGAAATGAAATTAAGATGACCTCAGTGTCTCCTCCCCTCGCCCCCATATACTTATACTTATTTTCAATAATCCATGACTTTTAGTGTCAGGCATCCACTGACTATCTCTTCTATGTTTTGTTCCCAAGTCAACTAGGGCATAAAATTCATCTCTTTCACTAGTTTCTTAAATGTGTATAATAACAGTAAGCATTTCATGATTTATTATAAACATTATTGAAACTTTGAATGATCCTAGGGAAGATTCCAACTGTAGAACACAAAGCCATCTTGTTGCCTCCTTTTTCCCTCTTGCAGTTCCTCATCTATTCCTTCTCTAACGTATACTACCATCCTATGTTTCTGCCCCTCTGTTACAAAGCATAGCTTTGCCCTTCTGAAGTCTGCTTCTGTTCCCTGAGGCAGGTACATCAAAGGCAGTTCTCTCTCAGAAGGATGATTTATTTCATTTAAGTTCTTTCCATGTAGGTTTCTGAGCTACTAGGATTAGGGATGATTTCCCTTCTGGGCTTGACCTTTTTCTTTTTGTTTTTTTAAAGGAAAGGTGCAGGGGGGAATGAAGGCGAGCAGAGGCAGGCAAGCAAGAAGAGAGGAGGAAGAAGTATTTTATTTTTCAGTTGTTCATCTTGCCTATTCCCCCAGCCCCAGAGGGGAACCCAGGCCTTTGGAATGCACGTGGACTGTGTCAGCCCGAGGCAGCAGAGCCTACTGCTGCTCCACCTGATCTCACCCTGGGCTTAATCTTTTCTGATTATTTTAGTTAAAATAATACTGAGGGACAGAAATTAGACAAGGTTGGTTGGTTGGTTGGTTGGTTTTTAAAGTTGTCTTTGGTTATCTGAGCAAAGGGTTTTTTTTGTTGTCGTTGTTCCTTTTCATTTATTTCCTGCTTCAGTAGCTGTTAGGCAACATTTAGATGATGACTCTACAGTTTCCAGCCTTCATGACTGAACAGTCTAGGATTCCTGAGCTGGCATGACTCACTAGGTCAGAGGGTCAAAATCAGAAGGGTATCCTTTAATCCATAACCCTCAGCCAAATTTCATGAGTACAAGTGACCACTTCAAAGGGGATGGGTCTTTATGTATAATGCCCATCTTTTGATCAATATATTAATTTTAATGAAATCTGATTATTCATCTTTTTCTTTTTTCTGATGCTTTTTGGTCCTATGTCATGAGGATGTTTTTCTACATGATCTTCTGTAAGTTTTATTGTTTGACTTTTCACATTTAAGACTACAAGTCATCTGGAATTTCTGGGTGTGTGTATGTTATGAGATGGTATTCAGGACTTAAGTTTTTTTCATACAATTGTCCGGTTAGGTAGCACCATTTAAAGAAAAGAAATTCCTTTCCTCTCAAATGCAGTGGCACTTTTGTCAGAAATCAGATGCAGATTATAAATGCATCACAAACGTGTATGTGTCTCTATTGTGTTCGTTTGAGCTACCTATCTCTCGTAATAGTGTAAAACCATAATTTCTTAATTAGTATCTTTAAAACAAGCCTCTGTGGTTAACAGGATAATTTCTTCAGCTTTTTCTTCTTTAAGATTGTTTCAACTATTCCTTGGCCCTTTGAATTTCTATTGGTTTGTCAAGTCCTACAAAAAACCTGTTTAAATCTTGATTGGGAATGCATTAAAGCTATAGATCAGTTGGGGAAGGATTTTTCATCTTTGCAAGACTGAGGCCTCAATCCATAAAAATGGTATATCTCTCATTTATTTTAGGCTTCCTTGTTCTCTTTGACTTAGTTGTTCTGTCTTAATATAATATGTCCATGTTTTTTTTTTGTGTTGATCCTGCTTGGGATTTATTGATCTGAAAACTGTTGTATTTCATAAATTCTAAAAAATAAATAAGTTCTGCAAAATTCCTCATTATCTGTCCACATATTTCTTTTACCTTTTTTCCAGGACTCCAGTGAGTTGATATATTCAATTACCTGTGCTAATATTCACATCCTCTATGTATCTTACCCTCTCTTCTTTTTGCCTCCCCCTGTTGCATTGTGGGAAGAATGGTCTTTTCTAAGTTCTTATTTTGGTTAGTATATTTTTCAATGGGTAATTTTCAAATATCCTTTGTCACTCTTTTTAATTCACTGCCATAATTTTCAAGTATGTCTAATGTTTCTTTGATTATAGTGAGTATAGTCTTTTTTATAGTTCAGTGTCTAATTCCAATATTTGATGCTTCTGTAGGTCTCTTTTGTCTTCCAGTTTTCTTTCATGCTCTCTATTATTTCTGTTCTTAAAGGAAAATTGTACACTAGATATAATTCTTGAAAAAAATGATTTTATAGAAATGTTAGGGAACTAGCTAGAAATGAGCACTGGGTGAGGGGCCCTAATGGATAAGAGCTTTTCCATTAAGGAACACCTGCAAGATATGAGCACAGGGTTGGAGTCCCTAATGAACTGAGACTTTCCTATTAAGAAAAACCCTCTCAAGGCCAGAGCCATCTTTCAAGCTCTAAGACTTTCCTGAGCACTGAGTATGCATAGACCTAGAGTGTCAGTTGGACATGAAATGAGAAACTATCTCTTAATTAACCACAAGGATACAGGCCCCAACAATCAAAAACTAGAAGAGGAGACGTAGTGATCAGGTAGCCCTGTCTCAAGCCAATCTGGTAGGAAATGGTTGGGGACAATGTGCAGAAGGAGCAAATCCTAGATGACCTCCCTTATTGTAATGTCATTAGAATAAAATTAGCATCTTGGTTTTACCTCCATCCCCCACCCCACCATGGGTTTCACTTAGACAGTCATGGGAAACAACATGTGCAGTAAGAGTATGGTTGTACAACTCTACCTGTCAATCAGCATGAAAGACAGGAGCAGAATCTGCCCCAGAGGAAGTCCTGAGGGAGGACACAGAGGGAATATAAGCCCCCAGAAGGAATACACCTGGGCTGCTTTACCTGCTTGGGTCCAGCTCATCTTCCTCTCTGAGTACATACTATTTCTTTAAGAAGGCTGCATTGTTTTTGCTTGCAAGAAAGCTTCTTTTGCCATAAAACTTCTTTCACATATCTTTTCCTCTCTTGAATTCTTTTCTGTGGGGACACAAGGACAAAGGTATGAAAATTCAAAAGAGTACCTAAAAGTTGGGAGGATAAGGCAAACCCAGTAACAGAAAGACTTTGAGGCTAGGATGATGGTGTTTTCTTCAGGAATAGATTTTATTCACTTCTATCAGGTGTCTAGAGTGTTACCTGTCCTGAGCCACCTTAATCCACCTTTAATTTCTCTAATGATTGAAGTTAGACTAGACCATGACTTTTGAGTTTCCAGTTCATCTTGCTCTAGATGGTAATGTTCATAAGGATTCCAGACTAAAGTGGTAAGAGGTTTATCAGACTCAACACCTGAATGAGCTCCAAGTGTTGACTTTTGTTCCCTTGTCATGTAAGAGAACCAAAATTCAATTTCAAGGAATATTTTTCACATCAGTAAATGCCCTCAGGACTAAAGGAGTTTTGATTGTTATTTTACCACTCTAGATTATCACTTTCATATATAATTAGGCCATGTGAGTCCTCATTATCTTCTTAGCTCTTCTACAGTTTTAAACCTTTTTTTTCTGTTCACTATCTTAGTGATTCTCAGCTAGAAGTTTATTTTGAGCTACCCAGCCTGCCATTCCTACTAAACCTAATTTTTTATCTCTTTTGAAGCAATTCAGCTCAAATTCAATAGGGATATCCAAGCACAAAATTCTTACCTCTTTCAGAACATTGATGGGTACTATTTTTGTCTTCAAATACAAATATTTAATCATGGATAATATCCATCAAAGAGGTTTCAAGCAAAAGTATCTGTTGATTTTTCTTTCTAGATGGCTGAAAATCTACACCAAACTCGTTTAGAGAACAAAAATCTACGAGAGAAATTGAATATTCTTACCAGACAATATAAGATTGTCTTAAGTGAGGAGGAAAAACTTCGTTTACAGAAACAGAAGTTATCTGATGAGTACGTTTCTATCCAAGATCCATACATAAATCTACATGCCATGGTCAAGGGGTGCTTTTCTTGTTGTAAAAGTGGTGACACTCTATTTCAGTTTATCCCTATTTTAAAATCTATTGACAATGATAAAATATTCTTTTCCCAATAGTAAATACACACTCTTAATTCTACCTTTGTCTATAATGAGTAACTGCTCCCCCATCTGGTTAGATGAAATTCGTAAACACCAAGTACATGCTTTTGACTTCTCAACCAGATTCTGTAAAGCCTAGCCATAGCTTCACACCATGAGACACTCTGCAAAAACTTTGAGACCCGCCTTCATAAGAAACTGACACTGAATCTGTATTCCTTATGTTAGAGAACGGTTGTTGGCACGGTCCCCTAATCCAAAGGCTGAGAACTTATCCAAGGGGAAACTCTTTATCTTTTACTACCTTTGGACTCCATTTAGTCCCCACACCTTGTCAATTTCACCTCACAAATATTTCTCAAATATATCCAATTCTCCTCTCCAACTCCATTCTTTTCACTCTTTTCAGGTTCTTTGGTTTGGCTTGTTTCTCAAAAGTTCTTCTTGCTTTCTGCTTTACCACACTATATTATTTCACCTCCCTTCCACAAGAATGATCTTTCTAGTAATATCCCTGTGATATCATTCCTTTTCATCAGTCACTGCATGGTAAACTACTGCATGCAGAGCCCATTGTCCCACAGACTATGAACAGATCAAAGCAGTTTGTCTTACTCAGTGCTATATCCCCAGGACATTATATAGTGCTTAGCCAGTAGTAGAAGATATTCACCATTTTTTCAGTAAATGTTATAGAACAGCATCTTACTAGCACAAAGTTATGTAATAATCCATTACTGCACCAAAGTGAAATCACATAAAAGTGTAACTGGTGTCTTGGCCTACTTACATGAAGCTGAGTTTGTGTTCATGATTACAGCATCTAAGCTGCAGAGAGTTATTGCAATCATTTTACCTCATGCAGCTGAACAGAGAATGATACTGCTAGTATTCTTCAGGAAAGAGCTTTTCCTCAAATCAATGCTGTTAGTTATCAATTTGAATCAAAAAATGTGCTGATGGCAACTAATTGTAACACTAGAATGTTCACTACCATTATTGGATTTTTTCTTCTTTCGATCTGACAACCATAACAAAATACCATAGACTGGGTGGTTTAAACAAGAAAAATTTATTGCCACAATTCTGGAGCCCAGAGATCTGAAATCAGGGTGCCATCATGGTCAGGTTGCTGTCTGAGACCTCTTCCTAGATTTTATCTTTTCACCCTATCCTCACATGGTAGAGAAAGAGCATACTTTTTGATGAAGGACACTAATCATTATGAGGGCCTCGCCCTCATGATCTGTTTTAAACCAAATTACCTTCAGAAGGGCCAATCTTCAAATACCACTACACTGGAATTTAGGACTACAACACATGAATGAGGTGCGGGGAGGGGTGGACCGTTCAATCCATAACAGTGTTAAAGAAGACAAGATACCTAGATAAAATACTTTGTTCCAGCCCTGTTCCTTTCTATGTCTAGAAACTTGAAGAAAGCTCATTTATTCTCTTCACAAGTTGGAGAGAAAAAAACAAAACAAAACACATTTTATAAAATGACTCATACCCAAAACCCCTGCACTAGTTTGATTGCTTTATAATCATTTAATCCTTATAGGGGTAAGAATGGTATTGAGATGCTCATTTTATGGATGATGACAGGGAGGCTCATCAACAGATGAAGTTTCAAGTTCAACCTGCTAGGAAGTGGTAGAGCCAGTATTCAAAGTTCATCTGACTGACTCTATCTTTCACAACATGTTAAGATTGATAAATGCATTAGGAGAGACTCACTCAGAGGGATGGAGTACTAGAGAATTGTTCCTGTTGTCTCATGACTAACAGTTAATGTTCTTTCCATGGCTTGGGAATTTTCACAAGTTTAAATTTAACCTTTGCTTCTCTTTTTATTAATTTGTTTGGTAAATAGCTCATAAACTGGATTTTTCAAACTACTTTAAAATTTTTCTTTGTAATTGCTTATTTTCTCATGCCGAGAAATTAAAATCTATTATTTCACTCTCAGCAAATGATAACTCTGTTTTTTCATGATAGAAGTCAGAAACAAATGACATTTATTGCTGATAAGGAAAGCTTCCTATTAAAAAGAAAAGTAGACATCAGAAATATGGACGAAGGACTCATCACACTCCAAGATCTTCATGAGTATGTCTGTTGCTTTTGAAATTTCTAATCTTTGTTTTTCTCTGCATTTGTTTTTAAATAAATGAGAACCACAAATCTATGTCAATTCCTAATATACTCCAAAAAAGGAAGGTGATAATTAGCTCTCTCTTTTTTCCAGTCTAGGGAAGTCATTATCAATGACTCTTTCACAGAAAGAATAGGCAGGTTCTAAGTTCTATACAAGATGCTAGATATAATGAATGGACCAGTTAGAGGTCAAGTGATAAGAATGTGACATTATCACATCACTGACGAACTCCTAGATGCTTGCTTCTACCATTTGAAATCACTTTAATTCTTTTGATGGAAAAAGTAATGCCTGTACCTGATTTTAAACTTCAAATATAGAAATATACAATTCAAGAGATTAAGAGTTACCCTGATCTCTCCATCTCTCCACAGAAATATCACTGTTTACAGTTTGCTCTCCATGTATTCATATATATTTTATATGTACATGTATTCATGTGTATATATGCATATATATTCACATGTGTATGCATGTGTGTATGAATTGGATTGTTCTCTGGATTCTTCTACTTAAACATATACTTGAGCAATTTATATGAAATTATATGTCAATTATACCTCGGTAAAACTGGGAAAAATTATACCTGGGGGAATGGTAAGACAAATATGGTAAAATGGCATTATCTGGAGAAATTGGCAAAGGGTATTTGGGGATTCTTTGTACTAACTTTTTGCATTTATCTGTTGAGTTTGAAATTATTTCAAGAAAGTGAAAAAGTCATTTATATAGACCTCTTTATTCATTCTTTTCTTTAACATCATAGTAACTGTCTTACAGACTATTCTGTATTATTTTTTCTGTTTCCATATTACAATTTTCAAAGTTAGATCAAATTTTTTAATGTATCTCTGTCTACTTGTATGACTATTTCTTTATAATAAAGTTCTAAAAGCTTAATTACTAGATCAAAAGGGGATGCAAATTTTCCATTGTTATAATTATTGTCAATATGTCCTGCATAACTATTTTGCCATTTTAGTCTTACTCACACTGAGTAGAAAGCAGTTTGTAGTGTAGTTGGGCAGAGTAGCTCATATTAAATAATTAATGAAGCAAGTATGACTGAAGAGTAGAGTGAAATTATAAAAAACAAGTAGAGAAAGATGTAAGAAGGTGAAGTAAGGAATCCTTTGTTATCTAAGTGCTTAAAACTTGAAATAGATCTTTAAAAGCAAGTCAGATTTTTCTTTTGCTTATCGAGTAGAGGAATAACCTCAGTATACACCGGCTTGAATATAGGACAGTGTTGAGGCCAGTTTATAGAACTGAGATCAGTGGTATGAAAATTTGACATGTTTTAACAGTAATCTAGAACATGACAGGAAATCTAGGTCTATCCAGATGCTTGTCCTTATACCTCGTTAAATAATATATTTATATATTTAAACATCTGTTTTTCATAAGATTGACTTCAGAAAGGAAACTATGAACTCTTCCTTATAAAAATGGAATTGGGTAGAATAAAGTTTATTTTCCTCATGAATTGTGCAAATTTAAAATCAATTATTGCACCATAGTTATTTCAGTCACCAGGAAGGTCAAAGTCAAATTTGTGGTCCAATATTTGCAGCATTTAATATTTTTTATATATTGCTGCTTTACTAGAATAGTTTAGTTCCTTTGTAGACTAATTTAAATAAGTAAATAAATGAAATTAATAAGATTGGGGCAAATTGTGAAGAACCATACCATTCCAGGAAAGATTTTTAAATCAATTTTACTAGGAAATTGAGAGTTTATACTATGATTTCAAGTAGAGAAAGAAATATGAGTGCAATTGTGTTTCTAGTTAATTTAACAATTCTATATTCCAAATTTTATTTATAAATATTTCTGTCTTTCACAGATATAAAGCACATTTTGATTGTATAGCCTTCAATTCATCTCCCTGTGAGAAGCACTTAATAAGGGAAAAGGGAATAAAATTAATAAAGGTTTCTAATACCTATGTTAGAATCTTCACATTTCTGTCTACCCTGCCATAAGGAAATCTTTCATTCTACTTGTTACTTACCCCTAAGTTCAAGAATCAGCATTGGCTTTCTGAATTTCATATTGTATCAAAGCAGAACTCAGTCTAAAAGCCCAAGTTCCTCAGCAATCTGTTGACCACTACCCTGCTGTAGTCCCTTCACGTCCTCGGTATGCAAAATGTCTTCCTTGCTCAGAACGGTCCTGACTTATCTTCCCCTGTGTCTTTGCAAATGATGATATTCTTTCCTCGGTGAGATTGCATCTCCATTTTGGCAATTAGTGTTTTTCCCTCTATCAAACATTAATTTCCAGTAACCCTTCCTCAACTCCTCCCCAGAACCAGTTCTTCCTGTTCTTTGTAGATCCACCTCAATACTTGCAAAGATGAGTTTTCACTGGCACAAAACTGTAGTTTTTTCTACTAGTTTGACACTAAAATCTCTAGTTGTTCCACAATATTTGTTTAGTCTCCTATTAGGTGTACCTTACTCTGATAAACTTTATACACATAAAACCTTGTATGTATTCTAACAACTCCCCAAAATGCAAAATCCAATCTGTTTTTCTTATTTTTAGAGCAATAAAGGAAGTATTTCGGAGACAAATCAAAGTTATGAATGATAACCTAGAAAGAGAAACTCAGAGAAGGTAAAAAATATCATTTGTGCTATGAATTATATATGTTATCTTAAGGAACTATACTCCAAAGCTAGGAAAGGCCTGAGTGCTTAGTCAAGGAAATGCTAGAGTCTAAGGAAATTATTTTCCTTAATTACATTGTATGAGTTCTTTTGGCTCTAGATGTGTTTGATAGTTTGACTTTTTGGCATTGAACAAAATTAGATTTTTCAGTTTCAATCAAATAAAGTTCCTCAAGAGTAAAATTGCGAAGATTTGTGCAATGACTCCTTCTTTTGCAGGTTTCTGTGTAGATCAGTGGGGGAAGTGCTGCTCAGTGACAGGAGAGGGCTTAAGCACAGTCTCTGCAGATGGGTTGCTTTGGTGGCTCTACCTCTTTTAATCGCTGTGATCAAGGCTATGTTTTTTTTTTTTAAATTATCTCTCTTTGTCACCATCCCTATAAAGTGGGGAATGATGGAAGCACCTTCTTTGTAAGTCTGTGAATGGTTAGTGAGATGATCTACAGAAAGAACTGAAATCAGCGCTCAGCACTGGAACTTAGTTGTGTTTTATAATTTCTGTTGTCATTTTTATCAATATTATTTATAAGAATCCAGTTGCACTTTTTTTTTATCCTTCTCTAGTTATGTAGCATTTTTATATTATGGTGAATCAAAAAATTGAGAACCTACAAGCTTAAAATCTCAAATTAATATTCTGGATAATTTAGGCAATTCCATTATTATTTCTACCTGTGCTTCTTTTTTTTCTTTGTGAGCTAACTTTAATTTACAAAGTAATATTAGTTCAGATGAGCAGGTTCCCATTTCATCAAATATCTAACACACCACTTCCGCCACCAAATTTCTAGTAGTTTTCTACCACTGTCCATTGGACCCTGCTACCCTTGCTCCCACCCTCTACTCCCTTACTCTCTGGTAACTTCAGTTCTGCTGTCAATGTCCTCAGGTTAGGTTTTGCTGTCTGCTCATTTGCTTTCATTATTTATGTTCCACATATGAGTGAGATCATCTAATGTTATTTTTCTTCTCCTGATTTACTTCACTTAGCATAACCTCATCTAGTTCCATCCAGGCTGTTGAAAATGGTAGCATTTCATTGTTAGGGCTGTGTAGTATTCTATTATGGATCTATAATATAACTTTTTTATCCATTCCTCTATCACTAGGCACTTGATTCCATTTCTTGGTTATTAAATAATGTTGTAATAAACCTAGAGTGCACATATCTCTTCAAATTAGTGTTTTGGGGCAAATACCCAAAAGTGGTATCATATATAATTTCCATTCTCAATTTTTTAAGGAAATCTTGATACTGCTTTCCATGATGATTACACCAATTTGCATTCCTTCCAGTGGTGTAAAGTGTTCCCTTTTCTCCACCTCCTTGCCAGCACTCGCTGCTTCCAGTCTTTTGGAAGATGGCCATTCTCACAGGTGATGTCTCATTGTTTTGATTTACATTTCCACAATTACAAGAGATGAGGAACAGTCTTTTATGTGCTGGTTGGTCATCTGTATGTCTTTGGAAAAATTTTTATTTAGATCTTTGCCCATTTTTTTATGGAATTCTTTATTTTTCTGTTTCAGAGTTTTATGGGTTCTTTATATATTTTGGATATTAACTATTTGTCAGATACATGATGTGAACACATCCTCTCCCATTCAGTAGACTGTCTTTTCATTTTGATGATACTCTTTTTGCTGTGCAGATTTTTAGTTTGAAGTAGTCCAATTTATTAATTTTTGCTTTTGTATTCCTTGACACTGGAGTTGAGTGCTCAAAGACCTAAGGCTATGTCGTAGCATATATTGCTTACATTTTCTCCTATGTATTTTATGGCTTCCTGCCTTGTACTCAAGTCTCTAATCCATTGTAAATTAATTTTTGGGTAGAGTGAAGGAGAATGATAAAGTTTCATTCTTTTGCAAGTGACTCTCTAGTTTTCCCAAATGTTATGTTGAAAAGACTCCTTTCTCCACTGTATGCTCTTGACTTCTCTGTTGTAAATTAATTGACCACATATGTGTGAGTTTATTCTGGGAACTCGATTCTATTCTACTGATGTGTGCATCTGTTTTTATTCTAGTACCATATTGATTTGATCATTGTCATTTTGTAGTATAGTTTGATATTTAGGAGTGTGATGCCTCCTTTTTTATCATGATTGCTTTGGCTATTTTCAGGCTTTTTTTGATTCCATACAATTTTTTTAAATTTTTCTTTAATTTTCTTGATAAATGCCAATGGAATTTTATGGGGATTGAATTAAATCTGTATATTGTTTTCAATGTGATGACGTTTTTTTTCTCTTTTTAAAAGAAAAAAGTACAGGCAATAAATGAAGGTGGGCAGAAGCAGCCAGAGAGAAAAGAAACACTTTTATTTATTTAATTTAATTGTTCATCTTGGTTGCTCCCACTGGTCCTGAGACATGAACCCAGGACCTTGGGATGCATGTGGACTTTGCCCAATCCCTATTCCATCAGGGTGCATCAAAAGATGACCATTTTAACCATGTTAATTATTCCCAAAATGAGCATGAAGTATCCTTCTATCTCTTTGCTTCTTCTATTTCTTTTAATCCTTCTATCTCTTTGCATCTTCTATTTCTTTTAACAGTGTCTTATAGTTTTAAATGTCTCCCCTGTTTTATTATCTTTCTTCCAAGTTATTTAATTCTTTTTATTTTGATTATAAATGGAATTGTTTATTTAATTTCTTTTTCTTTTATCTCATTATTTACATATAAAATACAGCAGATTTTTGTATATCAATTATATAGCCTGCCACTTTACTCATTGACTGTGGTCATTGATTAATCCTAATAGTTTTTTGCTGAGGTCTTTTAGGTTTTCTACATATATTATCATGTCATTATCAAATAGTAATTGTTTTCTTCTTTTATAATTTGAATTCCTTTTATTTATTCTTCTTGTCTAATTATTTTGGCTAGGATTTCTGATATGATGTTAAAGATAAATGGTGAGAGTAGACACCCTTGCTTTTTTCCTGATCTTAGAGGAAAGACTTTTCATACAATAGAGTATGATATTGGGTTTTATCATATGTAACATTTATTATGTCTCGGTAGCTCCATTTTTCCTACTTTATGGGGAGGGTTTTTTTTATCATAAATGGGTGCTGAATCTTGTCAAATGCTTTTTTTGCATCAATTGATATGATCATATTATTTGCCCATTTTGAACCATCCTTGCATCCCAGAATAAATTCCACTTGGTTGTAATATATGATCTTTTTTAAACATCTAAATATCTTGCTGAGGATTTTTGCATCTATATTCATCTAATATCTTTGATATCCATAATTTTCTTTTTCTGTGGTGTCTTTGATTTTGGTATCAGGGCAATATTGTCTTCATGCAAAGTGTTTGCAACTGTTTACTGTTCAAGTTTTTGGAAGAGTTTGACATGAATATTGATTATTCTCTGAAGATTTGGTAAAGATCACTAGTAAAACTATCTATTCCTAAGTTTTTACTGTGGGAGAGACTTGAGTTCTTCTTTAGTATCCTTGCTTGTGATAGGTCTGTTCAGGTGATCTATTTCTGATTCAGTTCTGGCAGACTGTATGAGTCCAAGAGTTTATCTATGTCTTCTGTCCTAAGTTGTACAATGTATTGGAATATAGCTGTTCATAGTAGTCTCTTAAGATGCTTAGCATTTCTGAGATATCTGTTATAACTTCTCTTTCACTTCTGATTCTAGTTATTAGGGTTTACTCTTTTTTCTTAGTGAGTCTAGTCAAAGGTTTGTCAATTTTGTTTATCTTTTCAAAGAACAAGCGTTTGATTTCATTAATCTTTGATATTATCTTTTTTATTTCTGTTTTGTATATTTGTGCTTGGATTTTTATTACTGAATTCCTTCTACTGATTTTTGGCTTTAATTGTTCTTCATTTTCTAGTTACTGTAGGTGTAGTTTAATTGTTCATTTGGAATTTTTCTTGAGTCTTGAGGTAGGATTGAATTGCTACAAATTTCCTTCTTAGTACTGCTTTTGCTGCCTTCCATAAGTTCTGATAACTCCTGTCTTAATTTTCATTGTTTCCAAATATTTTTTAAATTTCTCCTTTGATTTCTTCTTTTACCCAATAGTCATTCAGAAAATTTAACCTATATTGTTCAGCCTTCTACATATTTTGGAATTATCCAGCCTTCTTTTTGTTGTTGATCTCCAGTTTTATGACATTGTGATCAGAGAAGATACTTGTTATGATTTCAATCTCTGTAAATTTGTTGACACTTATTTTGTGTCCCAATACATGGTCCATCCTTGAGAATGGCCTATGAATATTTGAGAAAAATGCAAATTCTGACATTCTTAGGTATAGTGTTCTGTAAATGTCTGTTAAACACATCTGTTCTCATTTTTCATTTAAGGCTATGATTTCCCTGTTTATTCTATGCCTGGTTGATCTGCCTATTGTTAGAAGTGGGGTTTTGAAGAATCCTGCTATTATTGTATTGCTCTCAATGTCTCTCTTTAGTCCTGTTAAAAGTTGCTTTATGTATTTGATATTTCCTTGATGGTTGTAAATGTATTAATAATTGTTATTGTTTTCTTGCTGACTTGACCTTTTAATCACTATATGTTCATCCCTGTCTTTATTTCCTTCTTTAGTTGGAATTCTATTTTATGTGATATAAGATTTTTATCTTGCTATTTGCTTATAGGATTGTCTTCCAACTTTTTACTTTGAGTCTGTAGTTGGCTTTAGAACTCAGATGGGCCTCCCATATGCAGCAGAAAGTAAAGTTTTTGTGTTTTGTTTTTTTTTAATCAGTCTGACCTCTTTATACCTTTTGGTTGATGAATATATTCCATTGACATTTCAGATAATTGTTGATATGTAACTGTTTGTTGTCATTTTTCTATTTTTTATGGATATTGTTGCAGTCTGACAATACACATTTGTTGGGATGCCTAGGGACAGGAGCTGTAGCAAGTGCAGGCTGTTTAGCAGTAGCCATGGGTACATGATACACCTCATCTTTTTTTCACCATTCCATGAGCCTTCCCTCTTTATATCCTTCACATAAAGGAGGTGCACTCTCTATTGTGGTTTGTCCTATTGGTCATGCAGATACAACGTATTACTATGAAGCATCCTGCAAAGAAGACATTAAGACTTTAAGTTTTGTCTTTTTTTTTCAGTTAATATGAGTAGTCTCTAAAACCAACAGCACAATTTTGTATAATCATAGTAGAACTTATTTTCTTTAGAATTCCTTCATCTTTTTGACAAATTGTTTTGTCAAATTAATGATAATTCTTTTATTCCTAATCTCTAGTATTGTAACTCATTGGAAACTCATTTGTGTGAAAAGAAGACATGCACAGTGGATTACAGGGAAAAATAGTGAAATACAAGAAATCATGGATAAAATTCAGGTTGCAGAAATTAAGCATTCTTTATTAGTACAAGAGGTAAGGACACTCAAAGGATGGTGTTAGTCCCTTATACTGCATATCAGTAAATCTCCTTCAATATTTAATTCAATTTTATTTTATTAAGAGGTTTTTCTCCTTTCTGCTGACTTCATGTACAGAGTGAATTGTTTAACGTTCTTAAGAAATCTATTTGCTGTGTGTTAAATATAGGAATTTAGCAAATGAAACAGCAATTCTCTTCAAATATGCTTTTGAAACATGTCTCCAGAAACTTATGTGAGATTATTTTTTTGAAAATTATCTCTAAAAATGAAGAGACCAAAGATCATTTATTTACCTGCTGTATTTACCCTCTACCCACCCTCCATCCTCTACTTCTCTCATTCCTCATGCCATTTATAGATATTGTTTAATGAAGACATTAATTTGTGGAAGGGAAAGAAATCCTTCAATGATTGCTGAAAATAATATAACCTGAAATCAGGGAGCCAAGTTTCAAGCAAAGAGATATTAGTTTATTTGTGTGTTTGAAAATGTAAGTCTGATTAATACAAGAAAAATGACAAATCCTCATTGTTTTAATTAGACCAATTTGAGAAAAAGGGAAATTGATGACTTTTTGGTAGAGATTGAATTGCTTTCATCAAAGTTAGAAGAAGAGGAGACAGACTTTGTTGTCAAAGAAAAACAGTTAATTCAAGTGCTGAGCAAGTATCAGGTAAAGTTTATTTGACATCTAAGAATAATTTTAGATGACTCTATGTGGGAGAGGGGAACATAATTCATGCTATTCTAATCAGTTAAATGTAAAGCAACTCTTCTAGTCTGAACAAGGCTCCAATTTCATTCTGGATCTTTTTCTTCTGAAAAAAGAAAGAGAAACAAGGAAGGGTTTTTCTGCTTAAAAAAATAATGCTCTCCAAATTATGTGGCAAAACCCAAGTAGACAGGGGGAATGGTGCAAGAAACCAGACAGAGCTGATGCAGGCGTGGTTGAGGAGAGTAACCTAGAGCTAGTGATGCCAGGGAGGCCACCCTCAGGAATTCTCCTTAAAGAGAGGCATGGACTGGTGTGGGAACAGCTAAGAGCAGACCTGGGAGAGTACAGGGTGTGGATGGTAGAGGACATGGGGAGGAAAGGCACTGAAAGTACCCGGTGGCCCCAGAGGTGGTAGGTCTCCCGAAACACACCAAGAGTACACCTTTTCAAGATGATAGTGTTACCCTGAAAGGCAACAGCAAGTTTCTTAGAGAAAGTGGGTGGTGGTAGAAGTCTTCCTGAACTTGATTCAGTTTGAAGAGAGAAAAGAGGCCCTATATTAAAGGGAATTTTATGTGATGGCAACAGCTTCTTGCTCTATCAAGTGGTTAGGGCAGCTTTACATTTCCAAGGTTAGGACTTTACTCTAGTTCACATCCATTCTACACCACACCCCACACCCTCCCACATACCCTTTCATGTCCTAGAGAAAGTCACTGCAGATAACTGGTCTGAGAAAAGATCTAACAAAAAAAACAGACACATCTTCCATGCAGATAAAACTACAATGAGAAAAACAAGTGAAAGGAGGGATGAAACTTTTCCCACAAAAGAAAAGCACTCAGTAAAAATGGTGCTGGGACAGATGACAACTGTGATCAAACGTTGCCCTCTGAATTTTAGAAAGCAATTTCACAGAGGTGCACAGGTAGATTGGCAAGATATATGGTGAAGGATTAATGACTCTCTCTTCTTTATTGATTAATTGACCTTGGGTTAACTTTCTGGCTCCTTTCCCTCCTAGCCTGATAAAGACGGATTGTCAGTTGTAGTATCCAGTTTAATAGTGCTTGTTTAAAAATGACCTTATCTGAGTGCTGCATCTTGACAAGGATAATATGGGTAGGAAATCAGAACACTGGATTCCTCTGGCTTTGGTGCCTGTTAAGTGGGCATATTCCTAGTGAGGAACCTAGAAGGCATGCTGAAGAAATGCCAGTTCCTATTTGAACATGGGACTTCTAGGCTAAGAGGCCATTGCACCACTATGTGTTTCTCTTTCTATTGTATCTGAACCATCATTTTGGCCTCTGTTCTGCAGTATTGGGAAGGCTCCTCCTACCAGAAAAGCATGCCTATTAGAGTTTCCTTCAAATTATGTATGAACACAACTCAGATAAAAATTAAAGCCAAAATAATTTTAAGAGTAAACTAGATCAAGTGTGGTCTATTCAACTCAAATATGCTCCTGGACTGTGCAGATGATAGCATTAAGAAAGTCTTAGCAGTAGATCCACAGAACAGAAAGGCTCTTTGGAGATACATTGGAGTCTAGTCTCCTTACTTGGCAGGTTTCCAGTGAGTTTGTAAGTTAGCCAACAAATATTAAATACCAAGTATGTGCCAGATACCTTTCTATGTAACTAGGATGGGCAGAGACCAAGATAGACAGAAGTCTCCCCTTAAAGAATACATATTCTACTCTAGAGTGTTGTGTAAATTCTCTAAAATTATACCTCACAATCAGTTTTATTTTCTTTAAAGAAAAAAATTGCTAAGGAGAGTCAAAGTACCAAAGTAAAAGAAGATGAATTAGTTGAGTGTCTTCCATATCTTTACGAGGCAGAAGAAGAGTATACAGGCAAAGTAAAGGCTTTGGAAAAGCTCAATAATATTATTGCAGGTACATATGAAGCACTTAGTAATTGATCTCAAACCCAGGTAAGGATTTCACTGTTTTCCTTGAACACAAGGCAGGTCATCAAACACAAGCTAATGTCGAAATCTTCCAGTTTTCCCCTTTACCTTTAACTCTCTATTCTCAAATTTTTGCCTCACCGACTAATTTCCTCTTGCCTGTGCTATAATCTTACTGTTATTCTTGTCAAAAATGTCCTTTAAAAACCATTTAAAGTAAAAAAATATTAATAGGGAATATGTTATGTGGTTCCATTCCATACATGGTAAAGGTGGAATTAATTCTTTTATCTACTGTCAGGTGGAATTTTTTTTTCTGTTTCTTAGCATGAATTTTACAACTAAGTCTCTTTTCTAGCTCTGACTTTAAGCATTTATCAAATAGGCACTCCTCAGATTTTTTTTCCACTAACCTACCCCAAAACAGATATAGCTAGGCACTTGTCTCAGATCTGGTAGCTTAGTAGAGGTTATAAAATAAATATGTACGAAATTATACATAGTTTGCATTCTATTTATGGCATCCCCTTGTGTGTGTTTAATATAAAAGTAATTGTTTTCTCCACAAAAGTTGAATGTGGTCATATAACACTGCATCCAAACGTTCACCAATTCAAAATCATCCCTTGAGGTATCAGTTTTGTCTTGCATTTGGAGAATAGAGGATCATTATTTAAAGGCTATTAAACTGGACAGTTTCTAGAATGTCTATCTTTTAGTACCTGGGGATGGGGAGGACAGGACCAAAAGTTCAGAAATATTGAAACTGCAGAAAAAAAAAAAAGTGCCTGATATAGGAATGACCAACTGGCAACAATAAATATGGGGACTGGATTTAAAACAGTGTGTGTCCAAATGGGACAATTATATGGAAACTCAATAGATGTTCAAATGTGGACTAAATATTCTAAAGTAAATAGTGGTTATTGCCAAGGAAGGTAGATTTTTAATTTTATTAGCCTAAGGATCTGGTTCAGTGATCTGGTTTCTATTCCTCAGCTGAGTTTCTACTTTTTGTCAAGTTTTCATTGAGTCAGCTCAAGTAAATTTTCTTGGTCTTAACCTCTTTATCAAGACTCATGACACATATTTACTCTATTTCCAGTTTTCTAACTTCCCAACCTTTCTTTTTGTCCCTTGTTGCACTTGTCGGGGTGGACACAGCATTTGGGAGCACCTGAGTGCTGAGTTTTGTTATAATACTTATAGTAACATTTGACTTTTACTTTTAAAATTGGCTTGTCTTATTCTGATTAACTTTTAAACTAAGATAACTTTGTGGGTAGTTATTTTCTCTCTCTTTCTTTTTGATAGCCCAATATCAGGAGCAGAATTTGCTGAATAATGGTATTTCCCAAATGACAAGGGACTTTACAAGATATTCTAACAATATGGTAGAGTCAATGTATTCATTCTTTCTTTTGTTGGATTACTGGAATATGCAGACAGGAATTTTACTTACCTGGTCCCATTAGAGTTGTTAAGGAAATCTACATTTATTAAGCTTACCCTTTTAATAACGATGTTTTGAAAATTTAGTCACAATATACACATAAATATGCATACTACACATATATACACATACATTTTTATGAACAATGTGTGCATATGTGTATATATTGTATATGCATATATAATACAGCATATGCACACATATATATGCATATGTAAAAGTATGTGCATACAGAAAATGGGAGAGACTCTAGAAGTGACTAACATATAACCATGGGAAAAGTGAGAAAATCATTTGGGGGAGCAGTGTTACCATATTTATAAGGTAAAGGCTGATTTAGTCTGGTAAATTCCGATGAAGACAGGATAAGTGAGTAGAAGTTGCATGGGAGCAGGTGGCAGGGGGATGGATGAAATGGGAAGAGGTAAAGAGACATTGACTATCTTTTAAAAATTTAACTGGCACTCCCTGGTGGAGTAGGAGCTGGGTGCAGTTCACATACATCCCAAAGTCCCGGGTTCATGTCCTGGGACTGGCAAGAACAAACAAGATGAACAACTAAACAAAATAAATTTAAAAAGTGTTTTTTCCTCCTCATTCTTCCTTTCTGCCTCTGTTCACCTTCATTCCTATCTATATCTTTCCTTTAAAAAAAAATTAATTAGGTGTGCTCTGGTGAAGTAGCAAGTTAATTGCCTTTAAAGGAGCTCAGGTTACATACCCCTGGCTTGAGTCTTGGGTCCAGAGGGAAACAACCACTGTGAACAACTAAATAAAACTAAAATAAATTGCTGCTTCCTCCTCTCTCTTCCTACCTGCCTTCCTGTTTGCCTTCATTCCTTCCTATACCTTTCCTTTAGAAAAAGAAATTAACCAATAGTTACTGACAAACAAATGTGGAGTTGGTTCATTAAAAATGGAAACATTCTATTCTTTCATATGCACTGATATGGAAAGTGACTTTTACCATGTTGTGGGTGTAAAACGGTAACTTACAAGTACGTATAGTATCTATACTTTTTCTTATAATGAATAAAGACTATCTGACTTACAACAGTAAATAACAACTGAATAGAGAATTCAGTAGAGAACTCTGAAAAAAATCTATAAAGTATGATTCTCCTTCCTTCAAGAAATATTAAATCCTCCTTGAAAAGCCTCAATAAATTCCACTCCTCTCTTCCCACTTTTTCCAGACAATTGTTCATATATCAAAGTACATTTTATTTTGTTATAATGTCTGAACAATGTAACTTAGGGCCCATGAACCTATTTCCCAGAGTTCATGAAAACATGTCCACAAGTTGGCTTTGGAGTTTCTATAAAACTTTTTCTAAGGGAAAGTATCTCAGGTGATGGGTTAGGAGTCAGAACCCCTCTTTGAACGTGGTGCAGGCCATCTAATGCACTGCTACCCAGTTCATTGAATTAAATGAAGTAATTGTGGGTTTTATGTTTGAGCAGGATAAAGTGAAGAAAGAATTAAAACACTTACGAGATAATGAAAGCCAAAAAATCAAAGATCATTTTGAAGTTCTAAAAAACTTAGAAAATGAAATCTATGTTTATGACCTAAAAACAGACTCATTGCTCTGGGAAAATGAAAGATTGAAAGAAGTAAGTTCAATAGCACTTCACTTTGCATAATGATTTTGGATTACCCAGACCTGGAATAGTTAAGAGAGAAAAGGGAAGAATAGCTCTTAAAAGTTTTAAAATGAAGCATACAGTATATGCAGAAAACTACCCAATCCTAAGGTCAATAGCTAAATGAACACACCTGAATGACCAGCACCCAGATCAAGAAGCAAAGCACTCACATTTTCCAGCAAACTCTCTCTGTCCCTTCCCATCACTAGCCCTCCCCACCGCCCGCCCCCCGCCAATGGGTAACAATCTACCCAATGCCAAGGCCTTGGAATCATTTTTCCTGGTTTTGAACATTATCTGGATAGAATGACACAATATCCTCTCTTTTGCTAGCCCTGCGTTTGTGAGGTCTGTCTTTATTGCTGAGTGCAGTTGCGGCTTGTCCATTCTTAGGTCTGTAGAGTATTCATTGTATGAGTCTGCACTGCAGTGTGTTTACACACTTCACTGCTGCTGCAGGTTGAGTTTCTAACGGGCTATTACAAAGAGTGTTGCTCTGAGCACTCCAGCGCATGGCTTTTGGCCACAAGTGAAATCACAGAGTCGTAAGGATTCATATCATCCACTTTCGTACATGCTGTCCCTCTCAAAGGAGTGACAATAACTGTCACTTTCTGTGGCAGCGTGTGTGAGATTGCCAGTGGTTCCACATTCTCACGAAAACTCAGTCTTTCTCAACTTAATCACCCTGGAGGGTGTGTAGTGGTGTCTCATTATGATTTTCATCTTCATTTTCCTACTGACTAATGACACATCTGTCATATGTCATTGGCCACTTGCACATCCTCTTTCCTCTTTGTGAAGTGCCTATTAAGACTTTTTCCATTTTAAAAATTAAATGCTCTTTCTGTTTTGTAATTGGTTATATAACTCTTTTTATAGAAAAGAACTTGTTTACCCAACCTGTAAAATAAAAATCTCAACACTAAGAAACAGTTATATTTATTATACTTAACATTGACTCACTTTAACATTTAAAGGTGTTATATTTGATAACTAGATACTTTCATGTCAATGATCTTTAATTCCCAGAACTCGTGCAACCAAGGCATATGCTTTTTTTTCAGAGTATTGGGATTTCCATATTTCACTTTCTATAATAAAACGACAGTAATACAAATGAATGTAATATTTGTAGCTTAAAGACCTGGATTGGAGTCTGTCACTCACCAGTGACCCTATGTGACTGGGCAAATCACTTCACCTGCCAACTTTGTTTTTTTGTCTACTTACAATGGGAATAACTCCTACTCACAGGGTGAACGTGACTTCTCTGTAATGTGAATGTGCAGAAGAAATGCAATTTTAAAGATGCAATGTTTTCTGTGAACTATAATGACCTCAAGATCTGTATCAGTGTATCCCAAGTGTCTTATACAAAATTTCACATGTTGGAGAGATTCGATCCCATTTGATATTCACAATAACTTTATCACATGGAGCATATATTCTGTCCCTTTTATACTTGAGGAAACTAAGGTTCTACATTTTTGAAGGTTCTTTTATTAGTGAGAAAAAAATAAAAGCTGTCCTGCGGTAATAAGACTTTAAGGGGAAAATCCCTTTACTTCTTGGAGTAATTTTTTCTTTTGGCTAAATGGTAACACTTATCCCATCGATATCATGTGTTTGGGGATAGTTAGAATGCCATATGAGGCCTTTGAAAACATAGTGCTTGACAGAGACCAGATACCATTGTCAGTAATCTGTACACGTGTAATGCATCTTCATTTTGCTAGCCCTGAAAATACACTTATGAAGAATTTTATCTACCTATGTAAATATTCCACTAGACTACCTTCCAATCAAGATGATGTAGACGACTTAACAAAAGATTTGGAATTTTAATTGCCATTTTGGCAGTGGGCAAGCATATAGATGCCTAGATGAAAGACTGATTCTAAAATTTCTGTTTTGGGATTCAACATCCATCTGTTCACTCAGCACTCTCTAGCTGATCACATCCCTTTATACTCAACAAACATTTTAAGCATTCACTGAATCCCAAGCCTTGGAAAAAGGTTTAGTGAAGACTAATGAATAAGACATGTCCCAAACCCATAGGAAGCTCACAGTTTAACTAAGGAAGTAGGCTTCTAAATGAATAATTACAATTCAGTATGTCGAGTGTAGCAATCTGCCTTGGGCTCATATAGGAACCCAGAGCAACACCACCTACCCACACCAGGTTAGGAGCTCAGGGGAGAAGCCTGACTGCTGGCAACATAAAGGTAGGATTTACACCCGGGAGACAGGTGAGGTTCTTCAGGGGTAGTGTCTTGAATGAGAAAGGTGAGCTGTGAGCTGAGCTCTGAAGAAAGACAACTTTGGAAGAGTAAATAATGGAAGAGGAACCAAAAGGGAGACTTAAGAGAGCATAGTCAGAGTCAGGGGAGTCCAATTGAATAAGGCAAGTTGACAGTGGTCCACACTCACAGAGAGGCAAGAAATGATGACTTGGACTTGATTTAAAGTGGCTTTTACTCTGGTTTACAATAAAACCTGCCAAAAAGTCATGCAAAGACTGACCTAATATTAAGGCTACATGAGAAGACTCTCTAACCTGTTTATAAACATTCCTAATAGTTCCAAAACTACTTCTATCCTACTGGATGTTATTCTAAGATTTAATCAGTATAGTAGTTGACAATATTTCTGTCTCCAAACCAGGCCAGCATCAAATTCATTTACCAAGACCCATGCTTTCAGAGTTCCCAGAGATTCTAGAGCTTAATTTCTGACCATTGGGTAGTCCGAATAGGAAGCCATGAACTGAATGCACCAAACCACCACTACCATCATCATACAACCCAGTGGAACATCTGATATGAATGAACAGTTCTGTAGGGTCTCCTGGCTTTGTTTAAAATCTCATGCTGAAATCCTGCAGTCTGATAGAACTGCTGCTGTGTGATATTTACTGCACACGCATTTGGCATAAGGTACTTTTTTTTTTGGGGGGGGGGACACAATGCGTTGGGCAGAATATCTTTTATTTTTTGTTGCAAATTATACTCAGAATGCCATATTTCTTTGGGTGTTTAAATACTTCCTAGGAAGCAGGATTCTTTATCTCCCTCACCAGAATGTAAACTTGAGAAGGGTTCTGTTCACCTTGGTTACCCTTTTACCTAGAACAGTAGATGGGAGAGAAGAGGAACCAGTGAATTCGTCTGACTAATTGCATAGATAATTAATCTACAGTAACTAAATGACTTACAGCAGCCACATGCCTTTAATTTGCAGTATATTACATATATTAAGAGCAAGACAGAGCAATACAAACAGCATGAAGAGGACCTCATGAACACCTCAGGTGACCTGTCTTGGCAACTAGTATCTCATCAGGGTAAGTAACATGTAGTGGGTAATATAGCATATCGAAAACTTAAAGTTTTTGTTTTTGGATTATATTAGTGCTATGGATTTTCACACAATAAAATGCACCCATCCTAACATCGATGAGTTTTGACAAATGTCCACTGTCACCACTACCATTACAAGCAAGATAAAGAAAGTCTTCATCTCTGAAACATTTCCCTTGTGTCCGTTGGTAGTGGTTTCCCACCCTACCTGCAGTTCCTGAAACCACCGATCTGCTTTCTGCCACTCTGAGTGAGATGTAAATGGAATGACGGTGGATGCACACTTTGTCCCTGACTTCTTTCATCAAACTGGTTTTTAAGATCCACCCATGTTACATGGATCCTTGGTTTGCTCCTTTTTGTAACTGTGTAGTAAACTTTCCACTATATACATGTATCATCATTTGTTGCTCCACTTACCAACTGAAGGACATTTGAATTGTTTACAGTTTTTTGGTTACTATGTGTTTGCAACTATTTATGCAAATAGTTGTTTTCATTTCTCTCAGAGGTAAATACCAAGAAGTGGAATTGCTGGGTTATTTAACTGGTGTATGTTTCTTTGCAGGACACTACCATATAGTTTGTCAAAGTGGTTATACAAACTTATCATCCCACTAGCAACAGGATACTCCACAGCCTCAGTAACATTGAAAAGTGTCAAAACACTTCCAATTGCTAAAAGTTTAGCCATTTTAATAGGTAGTTAATGCATATTTCATTGTGGTTTTAATTTGCATTTCTAATGTGGTGACTAATATTCAGTATTTTTTCATGTGCCTTTTGGCCACTTGTGGATAATCTTCTGTGAAGTCTCTTGAATTCAAGAGAACTAATTATCTTCTGAAACAAAACAAATATTATAGATCAGCTACTTTGCTCAAAATTGGCAGATGACTCATATCTGCTCCACATGACTTCAGCTGCTACAGCATAATGGCTGGAGGTAATTCAGCAGCTGGGCACTGGAACCATCTGAAGAATGATTCATGTTACGTGTCTAGTGTCAGTGCTCACTCTCCGCTGGGTTCAGGAGACTGTTAACTAGAGCACCTCCACCAGGCCTTTGCATGTTGCTGCGTGATCTGCGCCACTCCACATGGAGCTGAGCATTCCAGCAGAGCAAAGAGGAAGTTCCTGACATTTTTGCCATGACCTGACCTCGAAAGTCAGAGTGATGCTCTCAGTGTACTCTAGCAGTTGAGACAGTCACTTAGATACAAGAGATGGGGACAGAGATCCCAGTGCTGAGAGGAATAGCAACATCATGTTAGGGTAAGAGCCTGTAGGATCAAAGACATTGTGGTACCGTCTCTGGAAAACACAATCTGCTATATGTCTTTCCAAGTCTTTTGCTCATTGTTTATATGTTTTTCTTATTATTGTGTTAAAATCTTTATAGATTCTGGAAATCAGTCATTTTTCAGTTGGAGGCTTCATTTTTTTTTTTTTTTTCTAAATGAGTTCTTGAAGAGTGAATATTTTCCCATCTAGATAAAAGTTTACTTTATGTATTTTTCATTTTTAAGCTTTGAGTTTTTGGTGTCCTGAGACAAATTTGTCTACCCAATAGTTTTAAGGATTTTCTCCTCTAAGTTTTCGTTTTTAACTTATTCTAGATCTTTGGTTCATTTTATGTTCACTTTCTTGTATAAGGTGAGGTAAGGGTTGAATTTCATTGTTTTCTCTGATGTTTTCAAAATCAGTTGTTCCAGCACCATTTTGAGAAGGACTGTCTTTTTACCCTGTGTTACCCTGAGGACTTTTGAAAATTAAATTTTATATGTCTTTTTCTTTATTCTAAGTGTCTAACTTTACACTAACAACACATTGTCCCGATTAATGTAATTTCATATTCAGTCTGGAAATCAGGTAATGTATGTTCTCTAATTTGTGCTTCTCTTAGTATCATGTTTAATTCCCATATAAGTTACAGAATCAACTTATTCTCTCTCTCTCTCTCTCTCTCTCTCTCTCTCTCTCTCTCTCTCTCTCTCTCTCTCTCCCCCTGTCTCTCTCTCTCTCTCTCTCTCCTCGTCTGCTGGCCCTTAAATAGATTTTTCTGAATCTGTAAATGAACTTGGGGAGAATTGTCATCTTAACAAAATCTTCTAATCCAAAAACATAGTCTATATTTTCATCTTTCTGATCTTCTTCCACTCTTTTTCACAGTGAGACTTTGCAGCTTCTAGTTATCAGGAGTCTTCAAGACCACCCTCAGGCTCAATGATTAGCAAGAGGAACCCACAGGATTCATTAGTTGCTTTATGTATGGTTAGTGTTAATTACAGTGAAAGATAGAGTAAAACCAGCAAAGGGAAAGAGGCTCTTGGGGCAAAATGTGGAGGAAAACCGGTGCCAACTTGCAGGTGTCTTCTCCCAGTGGAATTCCACATATACACTTGATTTCTCCAGCAATGATCTGTGACAACACACGTGAAATGTTGCAGACAGGGGCACTCACTCAGGGCTTGGGTGACTGGGGAATTTTAGGAGGAGGCCGTCACACATTCATTCTCTGTTCTTTGTAACTGACCTCAAATACTCAAGCATCTACTGAGATGCTCAGATGGTGCCTCTCCTCTAAACTGTTAGTGTTATGGCAGAGCCTCCAGACAGTGAGAAGACTGACAGCTGGGCACACAAAGGTAGAGAAAAAGGCACTTTATTGCAAGCCCCGGTGGTGGCCCAGGGTTATTGTTACCCAAAGCTGAACAATGGGAGTCTAGGGGAGCTCCTTTTATACTCTGAGGTAATGATTCATCTCCTTGACTGGCAACTCTTATCAGTTACGTGCAGCTGCAGAGTAGGGAGGGATGCTTGCATGTCCTTGGCCGTAGCTACAGCCTCCATAGTACCGTGGAAAATTCCTGGCAGACTGACTTTTGCATTGAGGTCAGGAAAAAGGTCTTCTGTAGACCACATTAGGATGATAACATTTTCCAGATAGACTTTTGAATGTCAAACCAATCTCCCACTCCTGGGGTAAAACTCACTGGTTCATAAGTTACTGTTTTTACTTTTAGCTGGAATCGTTGTGCTAATCTTTGTACAGATGGTTGTTCTGTGTGTAAAACTCCCTGACTTGTCTTGCTCTGGGATCTGGAAAGTGTCATCTAGGCGGCCTTAGAGCTCACCTCATACGTCTTCCTTCTTTCAGGCACTACGGTCCCCTGCTGCCCATTCTCTAGGACCTGAAAACTGAACGTTAAAATAAATAAACCTCTTAATTATTATTATTTTATTTAATGCTTGTTTATGGTGGGATGGCAAGTCTGATTCAGTTTTCTGTCATTTTGGAAGTAGAAATGCTTAGATAAAAATTAAAAAAAATTTTTTTGCACGCAAATAGCATTACTTCTATTAAAAATGTTCCAATTGTTTTTATTAACTTTTGCATTCATTTTTTTTAATTTTAGCACAATATTTGGATTTGTGGACTGAATTTCAGACCATCGTTAAGGTGAGTTTTCTTTGCATTGCCTCCGTAAATATTATATTTCAAAAAATATTCACCTGCCTCCTAAGTGTGTGCACGTGTAAATGGGCACATGCGCACATAAGGAAGCCCATTAGAATTGTAGGTACTGATAGTGCTGCCGTGACCATCACATCCTAAAAGGTGTCCTTTGAACCAAATGTCAATGTGAAATCTTAGTCCTTTGGGAAACTGCCCATTCTGCCTCTTCAGCTAGAGTGAGAATGACATTATTCTTGGAAGTTCAAATTGAACACTGTTTTATGACTGTTGTCAGTTCCCATGTTTTATTGCTCCTCCATGTTATACCAACATCTCTACCCCGTTTCTTTAGAGGCCAGTCGGCTGGAGTTTGATCCTTGTTCTATCACTTGCTAAGTATTTTCCTTGCTTAATTAACCCTTAGAACACTATATAAGAAAAATGTTTGCAGTGTCTTTTTCCAATGAAGTTACTGAATAGGGGAGAGTTTAAGTGATTTGTCTAAAACCTAGTGGTTAATGATTCAGAGGAATTATGGGGATTGAAAACTCAGACCCAATCAGATTCAAAGTTGTTTCGCTTAAGCATTAAGCTGTATTGAATCTCCTCTGCAATTCTGTGCTGCTCTGAAGGGGACTGGCTTTTTTAAGCCACCGCCTCTACAACTATCCTACTTAAACATTTGAGTTTGGTTCATTAATCTTCTCATTGGCTAATCCTTTTTTTCCCCTGAGATCTTTTAAGAATTTTGTTGTGAACATACACCTAGTTTGTATGACTAATACCAAATTTGCAATATATATATAATTTTGTCTTGAACGTGATCCACTCAGAATATGTTTTCATTTATTTTGTGGCAATTTGTATTCGCACACCCCACAACTGCTTTTTTTTTTTTTAAAGGAATTAGTAGGGAATGGTGATGGCATCTTGAAAGTAATAAAATGTCTACTGGAAAACCTGCAAGAAAGAGACAGAAAAATTGAGTCTATCAATATTTGGCTACAAGGGAATATTGAAGCGCTAAGTATTCTAATGGAAGAAACACAAACAGAACTTCGTAAGTAATATCTCAAGAACTTTGGGTAGCAAAGCACTTCTACTTTATCATAGCTGTTTATTTAACAACAACAACAAAATAGCTTATTTATCTGGAACAATGACCCCCAGCAATGTTATAAGCATTTTCATTTGTGGGCTTGAATCAGATAGTGCAAAATGGTAGAAAAATCTCCTTTCCACCAAAGTGAGTGATTGGTTTAGAAATATTTCAGTATTTGGTAAAAACCAATGTTCTGAGGGCATTGCTTGGCTGAAGACATATTTCAGCTATCAGTGAGAAATTTTGTGGGTAAACCGTTAACTGAGAAGCTATTTCAAGGATCCTGCTGGAATCTTATTCTTATCATGTATAAGTACATAAGGACCTGTGGTGACTTTGTTTTGCTTTGCTTTGAATTTTCTTTGCTACCATGCCATTTCCAGCAAGCAGATTTCCCTTACTAGCTTCTAAGTTCAACCGTGAGTTAAAAGGAAATTTTTCTCTTTCTCCTACATTTCAGTGTTTTATAACACAAGGATTTTCAGATTATCTGGTCAACTTATTTTCCCCAAAAAACAAAATTTAGTTATTCTGTTTGAAAATCGTTATCATGCACAATGACTGTGTTTTAAGCAGAGTCTCTTGCATTAAATCCTACACCTCTGCCTAAAATATTCTTCCTCTGATAGTTATGGGGAGTAGAGTTAAACTGATAACACCTCCTCCTCAGAGACACCTTACCAGAACCTCCAGTTGAAATTGTTTTCTATGATGTCACAATATTTCCTTCTGAGTACTTATTAGAACTAGCCGTTATGTTATTTCTATGTTTGCTTGTGTTTTTCTGTCTCTCCTACCAGATCATAAGCTCTGGGAAGGCCTGGTCATTTTGTTTGTGCACCATTTATTTTCAGCATGTGGTGCAGTACCTCACAAGGTACTCAATAAAAACTAGTAAAATGAGAGAACAGAAACGTTTTCAGACTTTCCCATCTGGGAAGTCCAGCAAGGTGTCTTCTTCCCCTTTAAGTAACAGATGGCTGAATCTAGACTCCAGTGGTAGGCAGGGCACATTTATGGCAAGTAGCCCACACTGGGAGGAAAGCTTTCTCCAGACCACCTGGTAGCAGTCTCCTACTTCTTTAGCTATAGTCGAAGGCTAGAGTGCCGTGATTTGACTATGATGTAGACTTTGGAGAGTGATTCTAGATTCTAAACAAGCATTTACAAAATAGAGTTGTAATGATCAATTCACACATAGAAAGCAAATATTTAAGGTTCTGTTTACATTCCATTTTGTCGTCTTCTAGAATTCCTATTTTTAATCTATATTTCATATTGTATTTGTAAATATAGTCTATCGTTATGTTTATGTATATAAATTTACTTGTTGTAAGTGAAGCGTCAGAAGAACTCGAAGATCATTTACTTCCTGTGATCTCCCCCGTGATCACAGTTTCTGGTCAATATTTCATGAACATCACCAAACTGTGGACCCTAAAGAAAGTTCATAGACTGATAAGAACTGTAGAGAAATTGAAGCTTGGGGCCCTTTGGTTTTGAAATCTTTTCAGTATTTGCCATTACTGCGTAACCATTTTCCCTGATGTTAAGAATGTTGTGAAGATTCCTAGGCAAGTCTGTTATCGGCAGCAGGGGTCAGTACACCACAGCCTGGCAACCAAACCCACCTCCATTCCATTATTGTAGGACTTGAACTAAAAATGGTTATGTAATTTTTATAATCACTGGGGAAAAAGTCAGAAGAATAATATTTCCTGTCACCAGAAAATGGTATGAAACCCAAATTTCCGTGTCCACGTTTTGCTAAAACATAGACATGATCATGTACCCACACAATGGAAGAACAGCTGTGACAGAGACCATGTGACTAAAATATGTGTTACCTGTTTCTTTATAGAAACAGCCCCTGAACTAGACTTGATACCGATTATCATACCCTCCTTTGGTCACTCGTAGAGTGGGTGAGCTCTGTAGACGACATGACAAAACCTAAGGCTCAGATAGGCTGAGACAAATAAGAGAATAAGGGATGAATTCTTTGCTCTAAGCCTTCAATGATGAACTAACTGATGCAAAAATGACCAATTCAGGAGAAATAAAAATGCTGTCCTTTGTCATTGAAAATGAAGAGAATATCATTTACTTTTATTTAAAAATGTAAGATATATATAAGCTAGATCACTGAAATGTACTTCAGATCAGTTATTGTAAGCATTTCAATGAAAAAAAAAAAACTAGTACTATTTTCAGCCACTGCAGTGTTGCCAGTTGGGCACATGGTTACTTGCAGTTCCTCCTGCTTTTTAGGTTCTACCCACATTTCATTATTAGCTCTAAACTGCATTCCACAAGCAGTTGCTTGAATATCTATTTTGTGGCAAGTACCATGTTAGGCTCTGGGGTTACAGTGGTATCTTTGTACAGCTGCTAGCACAGAGGCTGGCAAAATAAAGGGCCAGATAATTATTTTTGACTTTGCTATAAGGTCTCTGTAACAACCTCTCAACTCTGCCTTTGTAGCTGAATTGCCCCTCAGGCTATAGTTTGCTTACCCATTGTGTAGTGAAGAATCTGGTGTCCTACACATGTAAAATTACAAGGATCGCAAGTGTACCGAAGGTGGAGAATAAAAACTTGAAGTCTTGACCTAGGCAGGGAATCAGGGTAGAGGTCTCTGCAGAACTGGAGATGGAGCTGAGACCTGAAGATTTCTGGCTTCCCTAGCTCCGCTGATCTCTGCTCTTGGAACACTAGCACCATGTGGGCTTTGGAGGGCTTGGCTCAGGTATCAGCTCTGCTTCTTATATTTGCTCCCCAGTTTTCCTGGTTGTAAAATAGGAGTTATAAAAAGTATCAGGCAATAGGAACTCATTGGATCCTCATATTTGCCCTTCTATGGAGTTAATGCTCAACTTTGGCCCTTTGAATTACTTGGCCATCTCTGAGCCACCTATAATCTCCTAGCTTTTGGGCATTCCCTGTTGAATGGCTTCTACAGACGATGCTCTTCCATTTCGACAGCCCTCGCCTGTCCTCTTCTGGACACAGTATGTCACTGCAGCCCTGCAGATCTGGGTCCTCTTTTCAGGGTGCCTGCACTAGCTTCATTAACACCTTGGGCATCTATGAACCTGGAACTGGAGTAAATGCAGTTACTGAGTTGAGTAAGACCTAGACCCTTGGCCTCAAAGAATACACGTTGAAAAACTGAAAAGTGAAGAGATTGTTAGATATAATGGATTCCATCTAATGAGAAGGTCAAGAGTAACTTCTAAGTCATTTGGGTTGTTGGGAATATGTAGGGATATCTTCCCCAAAATAAGCACATATGAGCTGGCCAAGGACTGCAGTAGCACAGGGGAGTGGCGATGCTGGGGGTAGAACCTGAAATGTGACTCATCCTGAAAACTAACATTGCTATTTTTTGTCTTGACATTGTCCTGTAAACAAAAGGTAAATAAGGTAATTATTTAAGTGTATACCTTAACCAAAAAGTAATTGAATACAAATCATTTTAAAAGACATTGTAAAGGATTTTAAAATTCTAAAAGTGCTTGGGGATTATTTCTTATGCTGTAATTAGGTTAATCAATTTCTGTACTAACCAATATCTTAACTTGATATGTGCTCTGTAGAAGAATGTAGGCTAAAAAGTCTTTTTTGTTATTGTGATAAAAAAAAAAAAAGGACTTGACACAATTACTTGTTAGACAAACTCTAGAAAACAACCGTTATTATTAAAGCAGGATCAAAACCAGCAAAAAAAAAATTTAAATAATTTGTCCAGAAATTGTCAAAAGTGCTCTTGAAAAAAAATGAAGATTGTTCTGATTAGGAAGAGAGCTTAGACCACATTCACAAAACATTAGACTCACCTGGAGTAGGTTTTAAAAATCCAATTCACCATGAATCTCTGGAAGGCAGAATCCAGGTATGTTTTTAGAAATCTCTCCAGATATTGCCAACGTGCAACGCAGTCTTGCAAACCAATGATTTTAGATAAATACACAACAATGTAATCGTTAATCAACTGATCCAAATTAATCAAGAAAACATTTTGACTTTAAAATTACCTATCCAGTATCTGTTAGCAACTGTAGCCATGAGTTGTAATAGGCCTTAACTCAAACATAACAGGGCAAAATTAGGCAGGGTTGTTTTTATGTATTTTCAATACCCACATTTTAAATTACTTAATTACATTAGCTGCCATATTTACTATGAGTTATTCTAGTTTTGTTCTTAAGAAGGCAATCGATAATACAGATAATTCATTTAAGTATTTCTGAAATTCTTTGCATTCGACTACTCATCATCATAATTACTTGCATAATTTCTCCTTTTGCAAAAACACTTTTCTGTTAAGACACTGGAGAAGATCATTGTATCACGAGAAGATGCAGTCCCAGTAATCAGATACGTGAGCCCCTCACCCAGTTTCCCCACCAGATTATAGGGTCCATTTGAGGATCCTTTGGGCAATTTAGAAAGTTTAATGGACACTAAAACCACCCAAATTCATGAAAGATAAATACAGGATTTTTACATTATTTTTTCCTGCAGAAAAGAAACAGATGCCTACCAAAAGAGTCTGTTTACCAAAGATTGTATGTACTAAAAAAGTGAGTACATGTTCTTTCATATTTTGCACTTACCAGTGGAAGTCTTAGAAGTTTGAGATTTAACAAATGTACAACTCCCACCAATGAGCAGAAATAGTAAATAAGCTTCTAAACAACAGAAGTGTGTAAACACAGCAGGATTATTAGGTTTTGTGCAACACATTTTTCTTCTTTCCTGCAACACATTTTTCAACAGTTGCAACTATAGGTCTCTTGAAGCCTTCAGAGGCAAAAAAAAAAAAAAAAAAAAAAATCACAGCATACCTATGAACAATCAACCACAGCAAAGTTGCTTACTTACTGTATATATTCTGTATTTTTGTTAAATATAAGAAGCTGTCCATTTTAAGATGCATCCTAACTCAGAGATGTAACAATATGGGGGAAAAAAATGTGTCAACCCAATAAAATACAGCCTGAGTGTGTATGTGTATATATATATATATTCCTCAAAAATGAGGTTATAACAGCAAGAGGCTATGTGAGCACATGTATTTATTCATTTGGGAAAGAGACACTAATCTTTTAATTATTTCTACAGTGAATGTGGCAAAATACAATTAAAGTCAGGACATGAGATTTTTATTTTGTACTTAAAGTTTTTATTGTTTTTCTTTACAGAAACAGGAATAATCTGAAGGTATCGTCAACCAAACTACCTATAAACAGCAACCTGTTATATAAGTTAAGCTCTATTTTTATAACAGATAAAAATATTGAATTCGTGAAAATAAATAGATAACAAAAAAACTTTGTTATCAGACCCCCACAACTATGTTTGTCTTTATAATTCACTACACTTGAAAAACAAATTGAAATACAACAGGCACACACAACAATGACATTACCAAGGATTTCATATTATACTTGTTAAAGATTTCCTTAATAACAATGGAAACAACACATTGCCAAGGACACAGAAACATGACTTTGCTCTAAAGAATAAGTGAGTTGTTGCAAGAGGCAAATACTTCCGAATAGACATCTCGTATAATAGTGTGCTGTATGTGGATAGTGTATTATACGATGAAGAAGAGTATAATGATGGTATTTTGTATTTTCCAAGTCTAACTATAAAGTCTGTTAAGTCAGAAAGACAAAACAAGAACCCCCAAAATTAATACTATCATTCTCGTGGTTATAGGCGAGTACTAATACCACTTTTATTTCTTGACTTTTATATTAAGAACGTTTCTTCAGCATTTTGGCATTTTTACATTCAGTGTCCATTGGCGCCTTCAGAGAGTATCCGTGAAGGTTCTGTAAATTTTGCAGTGAACAAGTAAAAAAGGGCTGGTGTGGGTACCAAAGCCAAAAGGGGTAAATCTTGCTCAAGTTTATCCACTCTGGAAATGGAGATTATTCCATAGGCATGAAGTAACCAGTGGCTGAAGAGAACAATGAGTCTTTTCTTTCTGACCAGAAGATCATAGCAATTCTATATAATTTTAAAAAAGAAAAGAGAAATACAGATTATCAGCTGAATCAGCTAATTTATTATACTTTAAAATGTATAATTTGTTTTCACACAAAACCATAACTTCAGAATCAGACTGCACTAAAAATAATGTAAAGAGTCGCCCACTCTAGCCACAGCACTTTACAGAGGAGGACGCGAGGCCTCCCATGATCACAAGAGCACTCTGCAGCAGCACCGCGACAGTACTCCATGTCTTTAAGTTCTAGTCCACACCAGCATTCGGCCCCGGGAAAACTATAGTTTCTTTTGAAAGATATGAACTAGAAACCACATAATGGGCTTCCTTTCTGCCCTGATCCACTGGAGCTAGTCCATAGGAGGTACATGCATCCAACTTCCTTAACTGTGAGCATTCCTGGAGTGCTGCCTGATTAGAAGCTGAAATGACAGTATAGTCTGATTTCCTTTTAATCTTTAACACATTCTAAAATTGGACAGACCAAATTATTATAAAAATACCGAAATGTGCTAATAAACACACTAAAATACAATTTGCAATATGTTAGTTAGCAACTTTCTCTTACTAAGTGACTCATCAACTCATGTAGAGCCAGACTATCATTTATTTTCTTCAGGGCCCTATTTCTGATTCATTTATAGAATGCTAATTGAAGTGCATAAACATTTTATATTGGAGAGATTCCCAAGGGCAGAGAAACAAACACATTTCAAGCTAATTTATCCATTCATAGTAGTTACGGATAATGAAAAAGAAAAAAATTCATTTTAAGATATTCAATAATTCTTCCCTCAGTCTTTTCCTAGAGTTGATAAAAGTGCCAACATTAATGTGCTCATCTTCTTCAATTAAATATATTGCAACACTAATGAAAGATCACAAAGGAGAACTGGGAATAGTACACAAATGGAAACATTCAAAATAATCACCATAAAAATATTCTGTCTAGTTCCTCTACTACTATTCAACCTAATGGACACTATGATTTTTTTTTTCTCCTTCACTCTTTCACTAAGGTAGCAGAAAGTCAGTAACAACCACTCCAAAATGGTAACTTATTTTCTCTGACTTGTTTTTTATGTTAAGAATTCTGTGAAAGCCCATTCTATCAACTGTAATGGCATAGGCATAAATCAGCAATCACTGAATGAAAAATATTAAGACACAAATTCCTTTGGCGTTAAGTCAAAAAAGAGAGTTCCCATCTAACAGTAGCCTTCCACTGAGGTAAAAAGCTGAGGTGCACACATAAAGAAGAAGGAAATAGTATCAAAAGAAAATATCCATAATTAAGAAAACAAAACTAGAGGCAAAATATAAATGTATAATACAGATATAATAATGGATTTTAGTGCTGTCAATGTAAAACAGTATAAAATTAATTCTATATACAATAAAGCATTTTTATTTTTCTTCGAAAGTGTTAAGTTTCAACATTTCAATAATTAAATGCTTCCTATTTGGGTAAATTACAGAAAATGATTTTTTTTCTCCAACAGGCTGGTTAGTTGAGCCTAATTCAGTAATTTTCTAAGCAAAAATACAGTCCAGTATATAAACTTTCATAAACTTAACTCATGAACTAACAGCTACTGAGTGAAATCAGTTAGCCAAGAATTACTAAAACAATCAGTATCATCTCATATACATGTGTACTATTTCCTGATCAATTGTTAAACTTTTTTTTTATTGTCTCTTTACTTCCCAATGCTATATTCATTTTAGGATACTGAAACTGATTCTCAGTTATATTTCACAGCACACCCAAAAGTTCCTACAACTCCACCTTCTCCCTGCTTCCTTTCCCACCTCCCTACCTCCTGACTCCCAGCCCCAGTAAGTCTCAATACTGTGTTCTGTTATTTTTGTTGGGATTTATATGTTCATTTGTTGTCAAAACTATTTTTAAAAAATCTTTAACAAATGAAAAAAGATTTCCTACCTCAATTTCCGAAGCCGACATGTACACAGCCAGAGTAACCAAAGATAATACTAGTATTATGTATGGGAAGGCATAATCTGAAAAGCAAATATTGGCATTATGTTGAAAATTAAATACATTTAATTTAATTAAATAAACCATCAAAAAAATTCAAAGTTTACTTCCCCATAGTCAAAAACTGTCTCAGTCAGTCCTGTGAAACACTTAGGTCCTAACGCCCTAAGATAGAGGTCAGCAAGATTTCTGCAAAGGGTCAGACAGTAGACATTTCTGGCTTTGTGAGCCAGTCTCTGTCTCAAACACGCAACTCCACAGGTGCAGTGGGAGAGCAAGGAGACATACAGAAATGAATGGGCATGGCTGTGTTCTAATCAAATTTATGGGCAAAAAAATCTTGAATTTTATATAATTCTCACGTGTCAAAAACTACTACTCCTCTTCTGATTTTTTTTTTCCAAATCATTTAAAAATGTAAAACTATCCTCTGTCTAGCTGTAAAAACCTCTGCCTTATGGCAGCCATTGAATATAAAGAGGTTACTTCTCTCCTAAGCAGTTAGAACGATACTAGTTATGTACCAAACTTGGGAGAAATGAGAAAATAATAAAATAATTTTCCATGTTTGTGATTCAGATGGAGAACTTCAGTTGAGAAAAGCTATACATAAGAAAAATTTAGCTTTAATTATGTTTTAGAAAGTTCATATATCAATACACCTCAAAAATAAAAGGATAATTCAGTACTCTCAGTGTCAAAATTCTGGAAATTTTTACTTCTAATGCAGCATGGTAATAATATTTTAAACAAAATTTTTCTTAAAATGTTTTAAATTTATAGCACACTGAAATAAATATTGAGAAAAATATAGTTTTTCACACATTTATGTTAAAGAATTAACTCCAGTTTATGAAAATACTAACCATTCTACACTGTAATAGAACTCATTAGGAACAATTTCAATTATTAATTTAGGATGTAGCAGTTGGAAACTGAATTACCTACAGGGGCCTGACTCCAACTTACTAAATAATTTAATGCTTTGTTTGACATTTAGAATCTTTTATTTTATAGACAGTGATTAAGTCCTCAAACAGACATTTAACAAAACCCCATTTACTTATAAATGGCTCCACAATGTTGCTAATGATAAAAATTGAAGACCTGCTAGTAAAAAGTCATCTAAGTGACAAGGGGAAATAAAAATTTCTAACAAGCCTCAAACTTGTGGGGGAACAGATGGAGGTCCTGGGCTCATGACAGATGTAGAGTGGTTCTTAAAATGGTTATTAAACAATCTGAGATGTTGAACAACTAGGTTGAAGGGGGTGGGGAGGTGGGGCTGGGGAACCTGCATTTTAGTTCCCCTAGTGATTTAGTTGCAGATCATACTTAAAAGCTGCTTCAATAATATTTCCAAGCAGGTAAAAGTTTGTCACTGACATTTTCCTAAGAACTCCCAGTGTCTTCCTAGACCTATGGTATCCATCTTAAGCTACCAGAAGCTCTTGCTGCTCTCCTTTCCTTAGAATTCCACTTTCCCTTGCTCTGGACTGTGTACCCTCCACAACTTCTTATGTTGAGATCCTGACCCCAAAGTGATGGTATTTGGAAGTGGGATCCTTTGGGAGGGAACGAGGTCGTGAGAGAGGAGTTCAGTGAATAGAATCAGTGGAGACCCTAAAGCGTTAGCCCATTCGCTCCCCTTCTACTAAGTGAAGACACAGTCAAAAGATACCAGATCAGCTGGTGTCTTGCTCTTGGACTTCCCAGCCTTCTGACTATGAAAAATATAATTCCTACAAACCGAAAATGATCCTTTTTTTTTCTGGATCTTCCCTGTGAATGTGTTTTGAATGGAGGCTTGTTAATAAAATGATATAATGACATTCAGTATGTAAAAGGAGATTCTCCAATACAGGCAACTACAATATAGGATTTAAAAATATAAATTTTTAATTTATACTCAGGTTTAAAAATCTTACTTAGGTTAAGTGCTTTAAACAAATGGTACTCCACATAGAGATCAGTTTTGATTAGCTGCCAATGATTTCTCGAATATTCTGTTTCATTCCAAGAAAGTCATGATTTTTAAAAATAAAACTGATATGTTTCAGCAAACATATGTATACACTGATTTACTTTCAAGAATTTGATAATAACCTATTTTAAGGAAAAATCTTCAAAATTACACTAAAATATTGTTTATCACATATAAGAACAAAACTATCTCATCGAATTTGCCATCAAACTTACATAAAAGGCCTCCACCGACTGCCTGAAGGACAGTTAAAATTGGAAAGAAGTACAGTGCAGCATAAACACTTTTAAATCGATCTGTCTTCCCTAAACCACAGGCAATCTTCTTTACCAAAAGAGGTCGGAGCAACATCATTAATGCCAAGCAGAATGCATAATAAATAAATACAATGGTGTATCTGTAAAACAAAATAAGAGCTTATAACATAAAAATGTTTTAAAATATTTTTTTTATCACTGATCATTATAAAAGCAAAGATTCTAAGAAAGATTTAAGAAATATATTAAGTGTATCAAGTGAAAACTCCAGTTGGAGAAGGGTTGATTGAAAAAGATTCTCATACACTGCTGGAAAGGAAGGAAGCTGCTTCCTTTCCAGTCGGCAATTTGGAAATGTGTCTCAAAAATCCTAAAAATGCTTATACTCCTTGATCTAGCAATTTTAAATTGGCCAAAGGGAGATGGGCCTAGGTAGCTCAGATGTTAAGCCCCCATCTGGGAAGCCCCCATGCAGCCCAAGGACTGGGGTTTGTTGCGTGGGGCTGGAGGAACAACTAAAATGAACAGCTAAATAAACGGAATGTTTCTTCCACCTCTCTCTTCCTTCCTTCCTGCTGCCAGCCTGCCTTGATTCCTGTCTGCAGTCTTTCCTCTTTAAAAGGAAATATAACAATGGAAAACAACCAGGGATACATAAAAACTTTATGAACAAGGATTTTTATTGCTCCACATAATAAAGAAAACTCAGGAAAAAATAGATATTAAACAATAGGAAACTGAATAAATATTATAATACGTTTATACTGAAATAATATGTAGCCATTAAAAATCTATTATGAAAGGAATGTTAATGACAAAAGTAAGTGTGCCTAATACATTAAATACATTTTGGTTACAAAAAAGCATGGGCATAGTATATCCTTAATATTCTGTTTTTGTTTTTTTAAGGTGTAGGAAGTAATGAAGATGAGCAGGCAGGCAGGCAAGAAGAGAGAGGAGGAAAAATATTTCAGTTATTTTTATTTTAATTGTACATCTTGGTTGTTCCCCAGCGTCAGGATGCGAACCCAGGTCCTTGGGATGCATGTGGACTGCACTCCTCACACCACACACCACCCTGACCACCACTCCAACAGGGTGTGCCTTAATATTGCTTCTCTTTGCATCAAAAAGTTTTCTTTCTAATTCTTCTTTTAAGAAACAGTTGTTTTAGAAATGTTTATCCACTTCAATAGGAACACAAAATACTCTTCACATCTATTATACGAAGATGCATTCCTCTTTCCTCCTACTAGACTATATATCCCTTGAGAGAAGAAAATCGTTGGTTTCTCTCCCCAGTGCTTATAAGTCATTTTATTAAATACTCAATCGGTGAAGATGAATGAAATCTATAATTGTTATTTTTAAAGAATGACCTTAAGTCTAACTAAATACTTACAGAGGGTAGACAGCTTCATGCGTGCAGTGCACTGTGGTGATGTAATCTGGACTTGGATTGTACAGCATTGTGTACCAATCAGAAAGCATTAATACTCGACAAGAACGGATATAAAGAACACCGACGGGATCACTCACAAGCAAGGTAATAAGAGCTGCCATACTGCATTCAAAGAGTGCAGTGATGTGTTGGAAAAGTGCACTGGAACTAATAAAACAAAAGAAGCACATTACCACAAAATTTCAATATATAAATGGTTTTAAATAAAACCTGTATGTTTCAAGATATGGGTTCTAAAAAGAAATGTTAACTGAAACATTCTAAAACTAAAACATCTTCTCAATAGGTTACAAAAAACAAAGGACATACATGAGAACTACTTAGGAAGAGTTTAACCTAGTTTATTAAAAAGGAATAACTAATCCCAGACAACACTATGTAGGTCTGTCTAAATGTATAGTAGAAGAGCAGAAATTAGTTCTATAGCTCTACTTTGTCTCTTTAGTATCTTATCAAATTTGTTATCTATATATACATTAAATTAAATATAAATAACACATAAAAGATTATATGTATATATATATTAACTATATAGTACAATAATAAACATTGAAAGTTTACCATCTAATCCAGTAACTAGAACATTAACAATTTATATCTACCTCTGTTCATCTTCACTCCACATTCCTGTCTTTACCTTAGAGGTAACTTACCATTATACTAATATACTTTACCAGTTTTTCTCAAGTTTTTATTCTATTTGTATTTATACTTCCAAACCACTCTGTTTAGTTTTGCTTAATTTTGAACTTGAACATAAAGTGGTGCCATGCTACTGTAAGTCTTTGGAGATTTTCTTTTTTCCATTCAAATTACATTTCCAAGATTATATATGGCATTGCTTATATCTGATTTCACTGCTATACAATAGTCCTGTGTATGACCACACCATGATTTATTATCCATTTTACTTCATTAGTTAAATATGTTGCAAAGTCCTCCTCTCAATTGTGGGTTGAATTTCACCTCTGTATTATCTTTTTATGAATATATGTTTAATATCTTATTTTTAAAAACTGTATTAGTTGGCTTTATCAAATTTTTTATTACTGTGAACAATTTTAATGTTTTAAGAAATCTTTCTTCACTCCAAGATAAGAAAAACCTTATTCTGTGTTTTCTTCTATACACTTTAAGGGTCTGCTTTTCACATCAAAATGTTTAATTCACCTAAAATAGACTTCTACATACTATATAAGGTAGGATGTAACTTTAGATTTTCCCATCTGGATGGCCAGTTGCCCCATCCTGCAGCATTTCACTAGTAGTTACTCCTTTCCCCACTAAATTGCTGTGCCACCTCTGCCATGTAAAGTTCAGTGTATGCTTAGGATCCTTGGGTCCATTAATCTATCCCTGAGACAACAGAATATGACAATATTCTTGAAATTACATACATTCGTCTATGTCTTTAGTGGTATTGGCTGTTCTTGGTTCCTTGCACTTGCATATAATTTTTAGAATTAAGTTGTCAAATTTCATATCAATCCAATGTAGCAGCTATTTTGGACTTAACTATCTCATAGTACGTATGACACAGAAAATGGAATAGAGGAGAGTAATTGCTTTTATAATCAGTTTTGTATGTTTACTTAATAATTACCCTCTTTCTTAAAGTCCTGTCATTTCTAGTATCTAGTCTAGAGACGTTTTTGAGTTTTCTATTTGAACATGGTTTTGTTATCTATCTTTAGAATAGCAAATTATCCCAAAATGTAGTTGCTTTAAACAACTAGTTTTTTCTTAACTATATTTGGTTTGACTGGACTCAACTTGGCCAGTGTCCAAAATGACTAACTCATATAGTTGGAGTAGGTGGCATCGTCAGCTCTAAGTGCAACTCAAGAGGTTGACTGAATTTCTGGTTATTTATTCTGCTTGATATGCATTTTGCTTCCCAGGAAACAATTCTGTGAAACTGTTTTTCATATTTCTGTAAAACTTAAAGCCATTATCTTCACATACTGCCTCTCCTTCATTTTCTCTATTTTTTCAGAATCTGACCTTCAGTTAACTCTCCAACTCTGTTCTTCTGGAAGCCTGATAAAGGTAGAATGTCAACTTTATTACTAGGTAACATTGTTTATGATACAAATAACCCCTTGACTGATAAACTGCATGGGGACTATAAACTATAAATACCTGATGGGGTTGCTTTATGGCTCGGCTTTATAGTTGGCAAGTGTCCCTTGCAGGATCCTGGAAGCTATAAGTAAGGAGCTGTTACACAGAGACTAACTCCTGAATGACTCCCACACCCACTCAGTGTAGATCTCATTTCCTTGCACCTGAGCCGATCTACCTCCAAGTGATCACTGATGAGGGGTGTTTCATACTGCCCTGCTGGCAAGCAGTATTACTTCTGAGGAGACTGGTGCTCAGAATGACTGAGGGCAGGCAGTCTTAAGAGTTTGAATGTTTAATTGAACCTAGAAGGACTCCCAGGAAGTATTACAGATACGCATTGTAGCTTCTCATTCTATATTCCACATCTCTTATCACATTTAATTTTGCCCACATCTGTTCCTTTCAGTGCTACTAAACTGTTACTTCTTTATGATACTTTTTCTAATTCACTATCAACTGTTTACCTGCTGACTGATTACCATTTTTTTTAATTTTGGCAAAGAGAAATTTTCATTTCTAGAAGTTCCTTTTTTCCCCCCAAATGTTTGTTCATTCTTACTAGAGCTCTTTGTGACTGCATCCTTTATTTCTTTAAGCATTGCATAGGCAGCAGTGGTGGAAATCCATTATCTGTATCCTTTGGGAGCATAAACACATTGTTGTGTCTACTAACTCTGAGTCATTGTGCTTATTTTATTTGGTAATCACATATTTTTAAATCCTTAATGGACTTTAATGAGCAACAGTCTCATGGGCCTAAACTGAGAATGGAAATGCCTCCTAGCAGAGGGTTTGCTGCTTTTGTCAGTAGTCATGGCCACCACTACCTTGGGCTTCAACCTCTTAAGTGTCTACACTCAACCCTGGCTGCCCAAGATTCAGTAACCAAATAGCACTGTTGCTATCGATACTCTCAGGTAACTCTCCATCCCTACTGCCTGCTTTGTTACTCTGACCTCAGCTCAGGATGGGCTGGTTGGTTTTCTAAAGGAAAAAAGTTCTTCGCGATCTCCTCTACCGCCAGGGAGACCAGTAATATCTTAAATTGTATGTATTTTCCTGACATTAGTGATTTCGCCAGGAGCGTCACCTGGAGCTCCAAATTAGCCCACGTTATTGGAAGCAGAACGCCTGCGTCATTTTATACAGATAAAAACACTGAATATATAAAGACTTAAATATTAAGTTCATATTACATAACTGATCTTTCACTTCCTTATAAAATTCGTATTTTTAGAGATAAAATTCCAACTTCATTTCTTGCCATTACTCTAGTAACCTTCTTACTGGTCACTTCTCATCATGCTCCCTCTTTCAATCCCATCTGCAATCAACCACATGGTTTTTACAAAATGAAAGATGATTCTAACCGTTTCCAGATTAAACTACACTGGTGAGTGCCTTCTGCCTTTCAGGAAAATATTCCTCACCAGCATTATCTTTCACACCTCCTAGCCATGTTGAGTTACTGCGTTTCCTCACTCCTCCACACATCTGGGCAGGCTTCACCTCAAAACACATTTCACTACCTGGCAAACTGTATATCCTTCAAGATACAACCCTGTATCCCCGGGTCTAACAGCTGTTTCCCAGCCCCAAATGTCTTTACATCCTGGTCTTTCCCTGTTTCTCACACCTCTGCTGTCATTTCTTGATTACACTGTGCTTTTTGACCTTATACTTTTGTACATCTTATTCCTGCTCTCTGATAAGACCTCTATCAAAAGCTACTCATTTTTCAAGTCCAATTTTTTCTTCTGTGACACTGCCTTATTCTGAGAAGACAAAATTAATTTCTGCATGCCAGCATTAAAGACTATACACATCTCTACACAGTACTTCACACATATTGTGAAGATTTGTCTATCTCCTCCATAAGACTGTGAGCACCCATGGTGGTATCTTGAATCCCATAGCCTAATGTAGCACCTGGCACATGCAAACATCTCTAAAGCCTGCTGAATGAATCCATTTAAAAAGTCATAAATTATATAAAAACAAATTACTTCAGACACAGTTTCGAACTGCACTGCATAAAAACATACAATTTCTGCTTATCTCTGCCCTGGCTTGAAAACAAACAAATTTAATATCAAACTCCAGGGAAAGCAGAGAGACCAGAAATTATACAGTTTTGATTAGTGTCTACCCCATATATTCTCAATGGGCAGTATCACTCCCAAGGGACCAAGATTTAGTTCTTGAGAATAAAATAATCTTATACTTTCTATATAAAAAGCACATATATACATGCACTTCATAAACACAGACACATCTGTGATATTAAAATTTTATAAGAGTAGGTCTGAAAAGACTCTTTGAGGAGGTAACAAAGAACACAAAGCTGAGAAACCCTGGCCTGCCCTCAGATAGCCAAGCCCCTGCTTCCTTGATTGTAAGTACAATGTCTCAGGGATACGCAAAAAAATGTCCCTTATTTCCTTGCTACCAATTTCCTAGGCCAAGAACAGTGTGCAAACTCCTTTTTATGTCTGTCTCCTTCCCTGCTTGAGCACTGGTCCCTCTTCCTTTTATACTCAAACCAAACCCCACCTTTTGTTCAAAGACACTCCTTGAAAACACACATGATGTTTTAATTGAAATGCATTTCGTGTCTATTGGTCTATTCCTTAGCCCCATCTCTTCTTTAATTAGGGCCTAGAAGATTCAATTAGCAAGGCAATTTTAACTATACATTTTCAGATCTCCTTTTTCACCTTTATTTTCATCATTCTGTAACAGAAGTTAAAAGCAGGATAAAAGCACTTTTAAAAAATCTTTTATAGATTCATATGAAAAAGAACAAATGTTCTCCACTACAAATAATCACTCTGCATTTCTTAAGATGGGATTCAGAAAACTGCTGCTTCTATTTCCATCTGACTAGCCTTTCCATTTCCAAACCCACAACTGGAGTCTGGTCATCACTATTTCTTGGGCAACAGCCTTCTAAAATGCCTCACCTCTAATCTACCCTCTGTTATTTTCCTAAAATTAATAGGCGATGCTGCTACTACTCTAAATCAAAACTTTCACCAATAAATGATTCACTAGGCAAATACGAAGTGAGCATTTCTCATGTGCCAACGGCTATGCTAGTCTCTGTAAATTCCATGGAAAACAGCAGAGACTCTCACAGCCTTCATGGTGTTTATAGGGGGGCTGCGGGAACATTAAATGAGAAACAAACATAACTATAAATTGTGCTAAGTGCTAAAGACAAAACACTATTACTATTAAAAAATAAAAATAAGGGGGACAGATCTATTTAGGTGTCTGTCCCTGATTGGGTAAGGGGAGGTCTCTACAAGTAGGTATAAGTTAAACTGAAATCTGAAGGAAAGAAAGATAGTTAAGTAAAAAATTACAGTAGAGGGAGAAAAAAGTACTTAAGGCAGAGAGAAGAGCTTGAGGAAAGGAAAAGAACCTATAGCAGGAAAAGATCCTGAGACGTTAGAGGAACTAAGCCAAGTAGGAATGAAATGTATTTGGGAAGAATTTGGCTTTTCATTTCCAATAGAATAAGGTCCGTGAACATCCAATAGAATAAGGCCTCTTTCCTATTCTCCTTTTATTACCTTTCTTTCATACTCAATTCACACTTCTACCTCTACTTCCATTTCTACCAACAGATCACACATTTCTTAATACCATGCATTATTTTTTGCTGTTTCCTGGGTCTAAAATTTGCTTTTGAAGTCTTTCAGAGCCTATCAGGCACAACTGATCTCTCCCATCCTTTGTGATTCCAGAACATTTTGTGTTAAAATCACTTTTATACACTATTATGACCATAAAATCCATCATTTATTTTTGTATCTTTTCCCTTTTTTTTTAAGAAGCAATTTTATTTTATATTTAGTTGTTCACACTGGTTATTTCCCCCCAGGGCCCAGGACTCGAACCAGGGGTATGTAACTTGTTCCTTTGGAGGCAACTGACCTAATCACTGCTTCATAAGGGCGTGTCTCCCCTAATATTTTTAACATGAAATACGGTGCCCAATAAATGTTAATTGATTTAATGTATTAGTATGAGTTTTCATAGACAGCAATTATCATTTTAACTACACTATGTGATTACTATTATTAAATTAAATCACAAAGTAGTTGTTCTAGAACTAGAAATAGCTTGTAATCACAACCAATTCTTTGCAGGAAACCAAAGATTACAATTGAGAAATTTTTAGAAAAATTTTCTTCAAGATCATTTACAGTAAAACATTCAAAGGAACTTAATAATTATTGAGATATGCTCTATCACTAAATTTTCTTCCCACAGTTAAAATGGAAAGCAAAAATAGGTTTACCACTTTTAAAACAACAGAAGTATAATTACTTGATAAGGTTTTTCTAAATGATGTGATTCCAACATCAGTTCATCTACATTCATAGAAAATGCTAACCTCTTTTTCCCTGAGTACCATTCAATGAAGAACCAATGTAAAACGAGAGGAAGCATAGCCATAAATCCAAGATAAAGCCAATCGTAAAGCTCTGGAGACTCCGTGCAAGGCTGACAATACTTTTGTGCATTTGTTCTCTGTCCTCTTGGACACACCTACAATATATAAAATCAATATTTTATGTACAGATATTGTAGAACATTAACATCCAAATAACTCATTGTGTAAGACCTCCCAATTCAGTTTATAAACATGTTTATGTGTGCATCTTTTAGAAATAAATAAAAGTAAAATAAAAAGAAATCTACATTGTTTTTTCTATATTTTTATAAGGCTACTAAAAGATTACTAAATTTCTAGATAGTTGACTAAAAATAAAAACCTGGTATTAACATCATTTAAAAATAATTGCAGAGAATGTTCTCACTGGATATCAACTCACTGTAGTATATGATTAATGAACAATTCAAAATTATAAAAAATGTATTAGAAAATACTTAACTGTCAGGAAAGATGTATTATAGACAATATGAAAGCACAAAGATTCTATTACTGCCTATTTTTTAATAAATTAATGAGCAGGATGAAGAAAGAAGATATTCTCTAGGTACAAATATTTTAAAAGCAAAAGGATCTTATAAATAACTAACAATAAGACTTACCCCACATTCTCCATATATTTCAGTTGAGCCATTTTTAAATAACAGGGTCTTCCCACAATAAAGTCCAAGGCATGCTGGTTGAATATCGACAGCTTTTTAAAAACAAATGTCAGTAGTAATATCTTTTGTGATAATAAAAAAATTTGCAATAATAATTGAGGCACCTGGCAGAAATATCTCAATTAAAAATGATGTGTATTAGGCAAATATCTTAATGCACTTGTTTTAAATGCCTCTGTTTCTCTTGTAACACTGCAGAAATATTTGGAAACCACTGCCTTAGAATCAAATCCCTGATCTCAAGGTTTGAGGAAAACAAAAAAACAGCTCTTCCTTACCAAAAAACTCAGGGCCTACAGACTGCCTCTGACCTCACCATCAGGAAGAAGTTATAAGAGGAGTTTTTGTTGTTTTTCTAACAGTGAAAACTGATTGATTCATTCAATAAACCCATCCTGAGTGTCAGATTCCACCATAGTGATGAGACACTGCCCATCTACACAGCAACATGACAAGAGCACCTGCCCTTAGAACCTATACCCTGATGTGGAACACATCCCAAACAACTGTGGCCAGCGGGAAACTAATTGGCAACCTGATGCACTGGATGACTATTTTTCAACTATTTCCCCAAATTCTTCATGAATTCACAATGTAGAGACTGATCCACAGTGCCCTTTCTTTCAAATTTCAGATCTGGTTTCTTTCTCCTTGTGCTGCTATGAAAAAAATAGAGATAGCGCTAACTAAAATACCTCAAGTTTAACATTTGCACTTTTATCAAATTTCTGAATTAAAAAACAAAACATCGGTATCTTTACATTATTTAGCACTTACTTTTTAACAAATTGTAATCAGTGTTCTAAGTTAGTAGATGAAAGTGGTTGTACATTTTTTGAAAGACGGAAGTTAAAGAACTGGCGGGTTCTTCCATAATCGATACTTAATAAAATACATTTTAATGAAAAGAATATAGTTTGTCAACATCGAAGGCCCGCAAACCAGCATGACAAACTGAAAGCAACAACTTATTGACAGACAAAACCATGACTCTCGGTGTCCACTCACTTTCCCCTTTCATTTCTTTTGATAAATGAAGGTTAACATTTTAAGCCTCTTTTTGTTTTTGTTTGTGCAATGGTCCTGCCCCTTTGTGGTCAGCCTTATAAACTTATATTTGAAACTAAAGCGGGAGACAACACTTAAATGCAGCAATTACCTTCTGCCTCCTTTACTATTTCTCAGCACTTACTAACGCCCGTGCTTTAAATGTTTCAAGTCTACCCTCAAGAGTGTTAAGCAAAAGGGCAGAAGTGACATTCCTAACAAAAGCCTCTGAGTGCCCGCCTTCCTACCTTGCAGCGGGTCAGGAGCCCGACCACCAACCCTGGAAAGGGTCGGCGGCCGCGCCCGAAGGCGCCGTAAGCAAAGGGTGGGGAGACGACGCTACCCAGAGGCCTCGCGCCGGGCCGATGGAGACCCGCAGGTAGGGAAGCAAAGACTGCGACAGAAGCTTAGCCGGAACACAATGACCACTCACCCATTGGCCGCTAGTAGCTTTTCCTGGAGAAGCTCGGGAACAGCCGAACCGGCCCCAGCACACGGACATCCGGGCCACAGAGCATTTAGTAACTCCGCCTCCTGGTAACCTAGGCGACCGCTCGGAAGCCCCGCCCTTGTCTAGAGCTTCCGGGTGTAGGCTCCGCCCCACTCCCCCAGGCTGTCGCAGGCCTTCCTCCCGCTGGCTACACGGGTGGGTTCCGAGCCTGAAGCGCCGAGAGCCGGCGGTGGAGTTCCCGAATGCAGGCAATGGCTAGCGCGCTGGCTGGGCCCTGGCTACCCCCACACGACCCGGGGACGCCGGTACTGTCGGTGGTGGACATGCACACGGGCGGCGAGCCCCTGCGCATCGTTGTGGCGGGGTGTCCGGAGGTGACAGGCGCCACGCTGCTGGCCAAGAGGCGCTACATGCGTCAGCACCTGGACTACGTGAGGCGACGGCTCATACTCGAGCCCCGGGGACACCGGGACATGTACGGGGCCGTGCTGGTGCCAAGCGAGCTGCCAGACGCGCACCTGGGCGTCCTGTTCCTGCACAATGAGGGCTATAGCTCCATGTGTGGCCACGCGGTGCTGGCGCTGGGCCGCTTCGCACTCGACTTCGGGCTGGTGCCGGCGCCCCCGGCTGGCGCCCGCGAGACCCGCGTCAACATCCACTGCCCGTGCGGACTGGTGGCCGCCTTCGTGGAGTGCGAGGGCGGCCGCAGCAGCGGCCCGGTGCGCTTCCACAGCGTCCCGGCTTTCGCGCTGGCCACAGGTAACCCGCGGGGCCGTCACCCGGGCCACAGCTACACTAACAGTTTCTCTGGGCAGAAACTCGCAGTGCGACTAACCCACCCAAGCCTGTGCGATGAAAAGGTAATTCTGAATCACGGCAGCAGTGTCAACGTCTTAGCCTTGCGAACTTGTGTGTTGCGTGCTAATCGATGATCCTGTTAATCTACCCACCTGTGCCCTTGAGAGTCTTGAACGCTACTGGACTTCTTGCTTCGCCTACTCACCGCTTGTTTCCCACACCCTGAGCATTCTTAGAGATTTCACAGTTGGATAAAGCAAGGTCCCCTAAAGTCAAGGAAGAACAAATAGCCGTGGATATACCAGGGTTGCTGGCCGGCTCAGAACTCACTGGCTTAGATGCTTTCTTACCCCCTGACACATTAATAAACATGGACTTCATCTTACCTGTAAAAAGTGCCTTCCCTGCTTTTGGAGGGGGAAAAAAATATTGAGACTCAAGGAAGTAAGTAGTTTATAAATCATGAAGAAATGGATATTGCTGTTATTTAAAACCTCTTTTTTAAGGAAAGGTGCAGGCAGGAATGAAGACTAGTAGGCAGACAGGCAGGAAGATAGAGGAGGAAGAAGCATTTTATTTTATTTTATTTAGTTGTACCCCTTGGTGGTTCTCCCCTGGCCAGCACCTGAACTGGGGTCCTTGGGATGTATATGGACTGCAATTCTGCTGGAGACAGTTCACCAAACCTCTATACCACCAGGGCACACCTCTGTTCTTATTTTTTAAGAACAGGAATAGATAATGCCTGGGTCCAAATCCTGACAACCCCTTAAAGCTGTACAACTTAATCAAATTACTTAACCTCTCTGTGCTGTTTCTTCGTCTGTTATCCCATTTTGTGTTTTGTGAGAATTAAATGAGAATATGCAGGGTACTTAGAATTTTTAAATGTATAATTCCTAGAGATAGGAAGACTACAGGATATATACGCTGCAAATTAGAATTCTCTTAGTGTGCAAAGTCTTTGTATTCCGTAACACAAAGGCTGTATGTCACGTAAAACTGGGTGTTTGTAACTAATCCTTACAAAGGGGAGATTCTGCCAAAGGACTAAATTCTATCAGTAAGGATGCTTTAGTAGCTGTGAAGCTAATTTAGTCAATCTAGGAATAGTTATCACCTCTTTTAGTATTCAAGCCATTCAAATCATTCTGCTTGGGGATTTGGTTTCCAGATTAGCCTGATTATGAATGATAGAATAATAGCCTATGTGTTGACAGTCTTAGAATAACCTTGTATTACAGTCCTGGAGCCCACCAGGAACCCCCATAAGTCCTTTTACTCCTGGTGATAGAAATTAGATAGAAGGCAGACAAAACCTCAGACAAGAAGCTTTATTTGGAGCGCATGTGAGAGAGTGAATAGTGTAATGCTGCTCCATGGGAGGGGCCGGTAAATGGGGGAAGACAGTCAAGGGGATAGAATCCAAGGATGCTTCCTTCAAGCAGCCACAGATTGAAGCTTTAAAACTATTCTTCAGCCACCTGAGGGCCCTGGAAGGAAGGAGGCTTTCTATGTAGTCAACAATTGATAGTGACCTTGACCTGGCTTATTAGGAGCTGTACTCATTTTCTGATACTTTGTTGCTTTTCCCAAAATGGGAAATAGCTGAAGATATAGGTTACTCCTTATTCCCTCCTTCCCCCTGTCCCCTTTGCCTAGTCTAGCAGAGTAGAGATGTGTAATTGCAAAGGGGCGCTAAGAGGGAGGTGTTTAAGGCTAAATTATGAGGTTGTGATAGATTGAGATTCCCAGTCTGAATTTTAGGCTTTTGCGGTTTTCCCTAGCTGGAAGGCCAGCAGACCTCTGGTGTTTATTTAATGATAGATTTGTACCTGGGAAGGGCTAGCTGGAGACAGCCTGAAATTCTGTTATTCCCTGCAGTGGCACATTTTTCACCCATCTTGTTTTCCCTTGGGAACTTACTTTATTTTCTTAACTAAATCAGGTGAATGGGAATAGAAAAGGAGGGTAATTAGAATGGAAGCACCATTATACGGTGATTAATAATTCTCTAATGCCAGTGGTCCTAACAAATTGGGGAGGGAACTTCTTGCTCCTGGGTCTTACTCTACCTGTCACAGTCAGAGCATTGAAACCCACCAGGGAAATTGATAACACTTTCTCCTTGAGAAGAGAATGGTGTCACATCTTAACTGGGAGGGCACTTAAAGGACAGAGGAGTTTATGTTTAGGTTTAGGTTTAGGTTTAGGTTATGTTTATGTTAGGTGTGCCTCTAAAAAACCTCAGCAGTTTAATAAGCTTGGATACCTGGTTTCCTACTAGGAAAACTCCAGCAGGAGACTGGAAGCTCTCTAGATTTAGAGGGTAATGACAGCTGGCTGCAGGACCTCAAACTATATCATAGATCAGGGCTGGTTACGGTAGGATAGCCAACCCAAGACCAGTAGTTCCTTAGAGCATCACTGTGTGACTATATGGTCATCAATGGATTCTGTGAGCACTTTGGTTCCTTAAGGAAATGAAATCCTAAATTCTCTGCTTTGAAAAATAAAAGGTGGTCTGTTTGTTTTCAAGATCAGTGCCCTACCCTCACCATCTCCAAGACCTTGTGGAAGGGATTCCATGACTCACTGTCATGGTCTGTAAAATGAAGACATCAATACCTCAGAGTATTGCTGAGTTCATCTCCACTCCATTCTGCTAAATTGAAAACTCCCTAGTTTTCTTCACTGTATGTAAGTGCTAGAGCAGCAGGTAATCAATAAATATCAGTTAAATGAGTAACTAGTAAGTAAAATTCGGGGAATACTGATTGGTAAATATAAGTGTCTGAACCTCTTAAGAAATTGATTCCCATTAGAAATTAAATGTTTGGCCTGAATATTGATGTCTATTGCATTCCTAATCCATGCCACACACTCCACACATACCATATAGAAGTCTCAAAACAGTCCTTTTAAAAAAGGAGTAACAGCGATTCCAATTTGCACATAAGGACACCAAAGCCACACTTAACTTTCTTAGCTTAGTTTAACTTCCCTCATTCCAGCAGTTTCTTGTTGTCCTTTCATTAAATCTAGCTTTCACTCTGTGCAAACTCAGGAATGCAAGAAATATTTCATTTTGCCCAACTTAAGATCTGAATTTGATACCCTACTCTGGCCTCTTGGTGACTTGTCTTCATCTCTCCATGCACTGTCCTCTTTCCTGATCCAGGTGTGAGCAGAAATTAACAGCTACAGGGCCTTAGAGAGGAGGGTTCTCAGCTGTCACAGCTAACCAGAGAGGCTCTCACAGTTAAGGATGGAAGCACTGTCCTCCGTGTCCTTGTTGCCTCTGTCACACTGTGCTTCCTGTGGGTGTGAGAAAGTCAGGGCAGGTCCTCTGCACTTAGGACCTTTGGTCTCTTCTCAGTAGAGAAGGATGTCTGTAGAAGAGGAAACATATTTTTCCTTTCAGGACACATTGCCAACAAATCTTTTCCCCTTGAGAGCTTAGGCTTTTATAAAACAAAATCAGAAAGACCTGCTCTCTCAAGTGCCATGTGCCTCCCTAGAGGCAGTGCTCACCAAGCCAGCTTACACTGGAGGAGAAAGCAAGGAAAATAAAAGGGGTAGAAACAGTTTTAATATTTCAAAATATCCAGCCCCATTCCTTTGAAAATGTAGATTCAAGATTTCAAACCACTGAACTTTAGGTGAAACTTTGTGTATGTCAGGATGAATACATGTTTGTGTGTAATTTATATAGAAAAATAACTTTTAAAATTTTGTTTTGACAGATTTCTTCTTGGCAGAAGAAAATCAATTTATGAATAAGATCTTCATTATTTAAACTATTCTTAGTAGTATAAGAGAGGACGTACATCTTACTTCATAGTCTTCACATGATATCCATGGGCTTCCCCACTCTCTGTCTCTGTGATATTTCCTAGAAAATACCCTCAGAATAACAAATGTATATTATGATTTAGGGGAAATATGACTTTCGAATGTTGTATAACTTAGGCAGACATCGAGTTAAAAATAGGATGATGCATACAGTTAAATGTCTATTATTTCTCACTTGCTGCTTATTTATTTCGAAAATGGACCTTTAATTCCTTTTAATGATAGAGGAGGATGTAACCCCTCACATATACATATTTACAATGCTGTGAATTTTATTGCTAAAAAATAATGAAGTTTATTTTCAACACATCTTTTGTAGATCTCCTAGTGGATGTCCCTGGTCATGGAAAAGTGGTAGTGGACATTGCCTATGGCGGTGCATTTTATGCATTTGTTAGTGCTGAAAAGTTAGGACTCAATGTTTGTTCTTCAAAGACAAAGGACCTTGTGGATGCAGCGAGTGTTGTGACAGAAGCTGTAAAAGTGCAGGTCTGTATGGTAACTGCTGTCCTAACAAAGATGCTCCACTGTGGCGGGGGCGGGTATAAATTACACACCTGTGCAGAAATTACATACAGATTTCAATTCTTAGTTGTGCTAAGATTAAGGTACTGGTTTACAGCATAGGCTCTACGAACAACACTGGCTGGGAGTTCTAGCTTTACCCTGTATAACTTGTAGCCCTAAACAAGTGATGTGACTTCCATGTGCCTCTGTTTCATATCTGTAAAATGGAAATTATGAAATACCTGCTTTATAGGGTGCTATAAGAATGGAATAAGTCAATAATGTAAAAGATTTAGAATAGTGCCTGCCCCATAATAAATGTTCAATAAATTGTAACTATTAGCTTTAATAATGCATAATGCACACATACAAATATAGTTTGTAGTTATTTAAAGGTACAGGAAATGCATCTTTAATATTCTATTCATTTGAAATGTGTATGTTTTGCCACATGGGGTCATTCTGCAAAACTTGAAAATAATGAATGTAAACTGTAGATTACACAATAGATTTCATAAAATATCAGACTTTCTCATTTCACAGAGAGCATGATTCCTAATTAGTGAATATTTCCCATAGTGCTGAGAAGTTACTTATATAACTAATCACCTAACTCTGTTTTTGACTTAAGAAAACGATTCTGATAAAATCAGTTTTGATAATAAATAAGTCTATAGTATTTTTTCATTTCTAGCATGCCTGCCATTTTACCTTAAAACTAGGGCCTATAAATATAACTACATAGTATTTGAATGTTTTGGCATATGAGAGTTAATGACTTGTGAAAGATAGTGTCTAATATCCTTGTACTCATCGTTATTTATGGACCTGTTCAACAGATCTGAGGTTTTATTTTAGCATAATTTGTAAATTAAAAAAATGAAAAAAAATATTACATCCCTGTTCTAAAGTATAATTTTTCCAGGACTGTCAATACCAATATGTAGAGTTATTTTATTATAGTCACTTCTAAAGCTCTGAATTTACTTTAGTTTTCAGTTTCATTAAGTAGAAAGCTTATAGTTTAAGAATCTTGCATAAAATAATTTCACATTATTTTTAATGAAAGTTTGAACTTTTTTCCCATTTTTTAATTTAATGAAAACATGGAAAGTTTACATATAATTGTGAATTACATTGGTTCACTAACTATAAAGGGGTTGCGTACTCTAAAATGTCCCCTGGGAATGAGAGCTGAGCATCGAAGGAAGAAACATGTTGAAAAGATGGAACCTCTCCCTAAGGTTGGGATTCTTGTCATCTGGAGAAGGTGTAGTTGTTGTCCACTGGTGGTAAAGAAAGTCACTGTGTTGTTTTGGGTCAGGACTAGTTCATGGAAAGTACACAGAAGCTGGCAGGCAAGAAAGGGACACTTCCACTGGGTTGTTGATGAGTTGTACTGATGAGCAAGGACTGGAAGCAAGAAACTATGCTGGAGGTTTTCATTTGACCAAGGCTGGCAGATGACACCCACTATGATGTATTTGCTGTCTTACTGTTTTTCTGTGTGGTTTCTTTATGCTTTATAGAGCATCCTTTAATATTTTTTGCAAAGCTGGTTCTGTGGTGATAAACTTCTTTAACTTTTGCTTGTCAGAAAAGCTTGTCATCATTCCTTCAGTTCGGAATGATAATCTTGCCGGATATAGCATCCCAGGTTGAAATTCCTTTTCTTTCCACTCTTTGAATATATTCTGCCATTCCCTTCTGGCCTGTAGAGTTTCATTTGAGAAGTCTGCTGACAATCTTATGGGGGCTCCTCTGTATGTGACACATTTTTCTCTGACTTCTTTTAATAGTCTTTATCTTGTATTTTTTATTTTTTTATGACAATGTGTCTGTTTGTATTTCTGTTTGGGTTTCTTTTATTAGGAATTCTTTGAGCTTCCTGGATCTGGAAGCTTGCTTCATTGTTCAAATTGGGAAGTGGTCATCTATTATTTCTTTAAGTATGGTTTCTACCCGCTTTTCCCTCTCTTCCCTGGGACCCCTGTGATGCAAATGTCGTTCCTTTTGATGTTATCCCAGAAGTCTCGAATGCTGTCTTCGATTCTTTGAATTTTTTATCTCTTTGATGGTTTGCTTAATTGAGTTCCTCTGTCCTATCTTCCAGAACACTGATTCTATTGGAAACTTCATCCATCCTATTGTTGAGTCCCTCTATTGAGTTCTTTAATTCAACCATCATGTCTCTTACCTGTTTGATGTATGTCTTGTTTTAGTTCTTCTCTTTGCTTCCTGACATTCTCATTTACTGCCTCTACTGATTTCTGGATTCCCATGAGTATGTTAATCACTGTTACCCTAAATTCCCATTCAGGTAATTTATACATGTCTGCTGTATTCAGATTTTCCCCTTTGTTTTTGATTGGATCCATCATTTCACATATATTTCTCTGTTCCTTTGCACTATTTGGCATTCTGTTAATATTTCTGAGGGTTCGGTTTCCCTGTCGTGGTGTAGGTTTGACTTGCCCAGGATTGGCAATCAGGTTGCAATTTCACCTCTACACACAAGGTGGCACTAGCAGGTAGTTTTGAAGTTTGGTCCCCTAATGGACTGCCTTCTCACTGTAATCCTAGGGTTCGGTATCCAAAGGATGGGACTTCCGGTGGGCGGGATATGTAGTGGGTGGGGTATCTGCTCAGTGGATCCCAGGCTCTATCATGAAATGGTTGTGGGAGGGGTTCAAGCTGGGAATTTATTTGGCTGATTTCCGGTGATGGCACCTACCTTAGAAAGGACACAGAGCATGATGAGAATCATAACTTTCAATAAATCTATGTTTATTCATAGTTTAGAATCTAGGCAGCGATGTCATTTCCAGTATTGAGTGCTTTGATTCAAAAGATACTTTTTTAAATGATAAGAATAGAAGTTATTTATAACGAAACTTGAATTGATATTTATTTTATGAGATTGATTTTTTTGGTTTTAATTTTCAGTTTAAAATTAACCATCCTGATAGTGAAGACCTTGCCTTCCTGTATGGAACTATTTTAACAGATGGAAAAGACGATTATAATGAGGAACCAACCACCAACATCTGTGTGTTTGCAGATGATCAGGTATTGAAACAGTAGTATTTAGCACAAAAGCCAGGTAATAGGAACTCAAACACTGTGAACACTCTTGCCTTTATTTATTCTTAAACAGGTTGACAGAAGCCCTACTGGGTCAGGAGTGACTGCCCGAATTGCCTTACAGTATCACAAAGGACTTCTGGCGCTAAACCAGATCAGAGCCTTTAAAAGCAGTGCAACTGGCTCAGTCTTCACAGGGAAGGCTGTGAGGGTGAGTGCCTCTTTTAGCTTTCTATATGTAAATATGTGTTATCTTTGAGACAGAAGAGGTCTGAGTTGGGTATTAGATACATTTCTTCACTTACCTCTCAAAAGAGAATTTTAAAGCAGGTCTGTGCAATCTTTTGCTCAACTAGGATATTGGTTTTTAAAGTGTGGTTTTCTTCCCCGGTTTCTTTCCATGGGTTGACAAGTTCAAAACTAGCTTCATAATAATACTAAATACATAATAATAAACAATAACACTAAAAGTATTTGCTCTTTACTTTCATTCTCTCATGAACGTTTGGTGGAGTGTGCTAGGGACTGCATGATCTTTGCTATTACAGCTGACTGAATTCAGAACAGATGAGAATATGAGACTCCAGCTTCTTTGTTTTAATCAGACATTAAAGAGGTTTACAAAAATGTAAAAATTTTTTGTTTTGGGTTTAATAGTTATCTTCACAAAAATAGATTGTTTATGTTAACACGTAGTAGATTTGTTATTTTTTAATGAACTAATGAACAAATAACTTTAATTTCTAATATAACAAATATTGAACAATATAATCAACATAAACAAAACCTCTTTGAGATCCTTAAATCTTAAGGTATAAAGGGGTGTTCGGAGACCAAAACATTCGAGAACCACTGTATTAGGATTTAAGCTGTTTGAGTTTTTGTTAAAGGAGAGTTTCATCTTACATAATAGAATGTCAAAGTCCTAAAAAATTCTGGAAAGTAGGATTTATGTAATGGCATCAAATTTTAAATGTGCTAATAAGAATAATAAGTGAATCTACCAAGGAAATTAAAAATGAAATCTACTACAGGAAGTTTAATTTATCATTTATTCAGTGAATCTACTCATTAAGAGTCTTTAACATAGCAAACAATCTATCCTAATATAGACTTTTATAACTAATTTAGCTGTATTAAAGTTTGGTCTTTCTGAACATTGAATTTTTAGGTAACAGATTCCTATATTATATAGAGATCTTAGGAACTACCAAACCATTTACATTGTATGCCAAAGTTTGGAACATACTGTCTTCATGTCTGAGATTGAAGATAAGGTAATAATCCACATTTACTGGGTGATTCACTGTATACCAGTTTATAAGCACTTTATGCATACAGTCTCATTAGAGCCTCACAAAAATCCTCAGGTGAGTTCTATTATTACTCTTTAAAAAAAAAAAAAAACGAGAAAAGGGAGAATCAGAGAGTAGGGCAACTTTGCCAGATGTCCGATAGTGTGCCAGGCTGTGAATGTGTGTCTCTCTTGAGCAGACCATACTGTCAAGAACAATTTATGTTGCTGTGAGAGCAAGTTTTCAATGAGGTTTTATATTATAGCAGTTTTATAAAAAGATAAGAAAATGGTTGGACCCTAATCTAATAATTGACATTTACCTTAAGATTTAGTGATTCTGATTTAAAAAAAAAAAGAAAAGAAAAGAAAAAGGTTCTCTGTAGCTAAATTTGAAGTAATTCATTTGATGGTTATTAATCATAATTGCCAGAACATCCTTACTTGCACCACACCCCTTCGCCATCTGAACTCCTCCAAGCTCTGATGTACCATCTCAGTCTTTTTTCCTGCCCCCACTTCTTTTCACTGTAGGGGTCCACAGTGTTTGATCCTTAGCTTCCCTCTCATCTCATCTGCAATTTGATGCTGCTGGGCAATTTCTGAGATTTCAACTCTCAACTACGGTTGATAACTCTCAAAACTTCCTCCCTACCATGCCTACCCTCTGCCTCTCTGCTGAGTTTATACTCGAACATCCAACTGTCCACTGTATCCATCTCAGAAAGATTGTCTCAGCAATAGCTCAAACTTGACCTGTTAAATAGTCCTCCCTTCTTTCTCATTCCCCAGCTTGGTTAATGGTGGCATCAGCTTCGCTTCCAAGCTAGAAACTATGGTCATATTTAACTTATTTTTATTCCTCACCTCTCACCAACCTGCCAGTTCTACTCAAAATATGTTTTGTTCTCCATCCTCACTCAAAAACTAATTTTGTGACTTTAGATTCAATCGGTGAATTAAAGTTACCTCTCAACAGGTTTCTGGGTCATAATATCCCTCTAATTTGTCACCCACTTGATATTTAAATTTATCTAACACATCAATCTGATCAGGTCATTCTCAAGAATATACAAACAATAAAAAACCTTTCCATGATCTTTAGCAGTTACTTTTGAGTTTATTTTAAAATGATAAAAATCAAGAATATAACTTTTAGTCCAGATACAATATGAATGCAGTATTTTGATATTGCACTGCTTTTATCTTCTTTTTTCAGGAAGCCAGATGTGGTGATTTTAAAGCTGTTCTAGTGGAGGTATCTGGACAAGCCCACTACACAGGTACTGCAAGTTTTATAGTAGAAGACAGTGACCCACTGAAGGATGGATTCCTTCTCAAGTGACTTCTAGGACTTTTAAAGACTTTCTTTTTAAAGCAATTAATATGTATACATGTTTTTTTGCTAAATTATATGAAAACTATATCCAAATTATACATGAAATTCAACATCAACCTTTCTAAAATGGTATACGGTGGCTAAATACAAAATCATTATACCTTATATTTGCATGTGTATATTAGTATAAATATAATTTGTGTCTAGCGTACAAAATGCAAAATTCCAGAATATTCTACTAATTATTATTATCAAGTGAAATTAAAATCTTATTTCTTGTTACTCTAAAAATATTACTCTATGGTAATTATTATCTTGTTTAAATTGCTTTTTGTGTAAGAGCTGGATTTTTATCCCGTGTAATAATGACTCATAAATTCATTATTGAGCAAAATAATGCCTTCTCTCTAAGCAGCGTATATTTTCAGCTACTCAACGCTTAGCGTGAATAGTCTGGGAAGGTGAAGGTGGGCTCAGCTTCTTGGGGTAGATGTTGTTCTAACTGCTGCTGACATGTTTTCTGTGCTGCTAAGTCCCACTTCCACACCCAGGGAACTGCAGTCTCATAAACAGATCTGAGCAGACCAAGACTTAGACTTTTGATATGCCTTTAAGGCTCTCCTAAAGGGGATTATTTACTGCATTACTGAAAGATAGGTACAAAATAGAAATCTAGAAATCACCACAATAAGACAATTTTCATACTTTACCAACTATATGCCAGTAAGATTTAAAAACAGAAGGTTAACAATTGGCATTTTTGCTAGCTGTCTACTAGCCTGTTAAAATTTTATCATCACCAGTCATTATAAAATGAAGTAATGAGAAATTATTCAACATGTATGTTTGTAAGATTTAGAAGATTCTTTTGTCAGATAAATAATAGTATTTTATTTCTGAGCATAGAGAAACTGAAATAATTCATATTAACTAGCTTTGTTATCAATCCAAGATCTATCTATGCAGATAGATCCAACTATTAGGTCTGTGATTTAATTACCTGACCAAATTGAAGACTACAAATGAATGTTCTTTATTTCCCCATTATACAAAAATCAGTTAAATGTTTTCCACTCATCCTCTATAAAATTTTGTGATAAAGAAATCACCTCCATGAAATGAAATCATCACTAACTTAAAATGCCCAGGAAGTTTTCTACAGATTAGGAAGATTGGCTGTACTTAAAAAAACAAAACAATATAAAACAAAAAACAGAATTAATATTTTCTCTCCAAACTTTACAAATCAAATTAGAAAAACAAATACATTGCTAAAAAGTTACATGTGCACACACCTTTAATGAAATACACCATGAATTGTATGTTATTATCCCATGACTACCAATGTGGAGGATGTATTTTATCCCTGACATTGTTTAGAATTGTCAGCATGTTGTGATAAAAAGGTAGACTGACTTAGTCAAGTTTATTGTTTTGGTTTATTTGTTTTTAAAAGAGGGAGGCAGGAAGGGACAGGAAGCATTAAGGAAGGAAGGAAGGAAGAGGAGAAATAAATATCTTTATTTAGTTAGTTCTTTTTGGTTTTTACCTAGGCCCTAGGTCTCAAACCAAATCCTTGGGCTTTATATGATCTGCACACCAGTGTCTCAGGCACCTGAGTTGCAAGGGTGCACCCCCTCATTATTGTTTTAGTGTATCCACTTTTCAGTTGCACCAGGACAGACCACTCCCTCTGTGACACTGTTTCTATCCCATCATGTATATATGAGGGAAATGCAAGTCAGACATGTTAAATAACTCTCCTGGCATCACATTAGACACTGTAAATATAGAATTCTGACTCTCAAGTCCAGTATTTCCTAATACACTTCCCCTACTTCTAGGATAGGACAGCCAGAACTTGCTCCAAGATATGGCATTTTAATTAAAATGTTTAATTTCTTGAATTTATATATATATGTTATATACACATATATATGTTACATACATATATATGTTATATACATATATGCTATATACATATATATGTATATACATATATGTCTGTGTATATATATGTACATATATATGTATAAATATATATACTGCCTAAATCTTTCTAACTTCTAATCAAAACCAGAGCCAAACCCTTACATTCCTTTTGTCTTTCACCCCTGTCCTTTGGAGTGTGAAACACTAGGGAAATCAACTCCTGTGCCTCTCACCTCTATGTGTCTAATGAGTCACAAAGCTCTGCTTATTCTGCCTTCTAAATAGTGTACCTATTCCTTCCATCTTGGTGTCTTGCCTCATTAACCTCTTTTAAGCAACTCCCTTTCTCTCGCTGGTTCCTTCCTCTAAGTGTGAATGTGTGCATCAAAACCACAATGAAACAAACCTTGTTGCCTTCCCCCCTGTATAGCTGGCTGTCACACCCTATTTCCTTCCCTTTATCCTTGAGCTTCTAGATTCCCATATCTCTGCCCATTGGGTGTATTTTATCATTGTCCATTTGCTATTCAACTGAAATCTGATTTCTACCTCATTACTTATTGACTCCTCTGTGAGACCTAACTGCCAGAGTTAATGGTCACCCCAGTTTGTGCATTCCATGGTGGACACTGCTGTTTGCACCTGGCAGGTGAGTGTGGTTCATATAAGAGCAGGACCCTCCGCTCCCTCAGTGCTAAGCGCAGTCACAAAGGTATTCACTGAGGCTCCCGAGTCCACCAGGTTAGTACACAGTCCCCTATAGTACCCACCAGGTGCTGCAGTTGTGTGGGCTTGAGCACATCTCTTCACCATGAACTTGCAAGTGTTTCGCTCCAGGTCTTCTAGACTCTATAAGAGTTGGAGGACCCTTTTCTTTAACCCTTAAAACCCACAAATCCCGTACTGCCCCAAACCAGTATGGGTATGAACCACCTGATGATTTTGAAATGCAGATTCTCGTCTTCTAGCTATGGGTTGGGGCATTTCTAACAAGTTTCAGGTGATGCTGATGCTACTAATAGGATTCAGTTTGAGTAGCAAAACTTTTTTCTTTTTACTCCTAACCCAGGGTCTCAAAACTAGGTCCTTTACATGGTCTGCACCTTTGCTACCTCAGGTACCTGAGCCTGAAAGGTGCACCCAGAGTAGCAAAAAAATTTTAACAAATCTATTTAATTGCCCACTTGGGCTCAGGTGAGTCTTATCTACTCAGCACTGTCTCCTTTTATCTCTGAAATACGTAAGAAGTCTGCTGTTGGTATCTCTCCACCTGGAGGTGAAGTATAACAGTGAACTCAAGTTCACAACACCTTTCCTAAGAGGAGGCTGGGAAAATAACATCATCTTCTTTTCTGAAAAGCACAACAAACGAAAACCCCAACATAAGAGAGCTGATTTTTCAGTTGGCTAGTGTGCCTCATTAAATCTATCACTCCTCTGCCTAGCTTTTCATCCTTTCCTTGCTTCTTGAGTTTTGCTGCTCCCTAGCACTCCTCATGTCTGTTGTCTCTCATCACTCAGTATACCCTGTCACTGCAAGCATGTCATGGTTTTCTCACTTGTAGAGATGCTGACAGCTCCCAAATCTCTAAATCCCGAGGACCAAAGCTGTGTTCCAGACTCACTACTTTGTGTCATCGTCCCCTTAGACTGTGCCCTCCTGTATTCGCCGAGCTTCGTTGATTAATGGCACCACCATCACTGAACCAGGAACTTGGGGTTTAGCTTTGGCTCCTTATTCACACCCTTCTGTCCTGTTGATGGTCTGAATGGATGTCTGTGAATTTGACTGACATTCCTTTCTACTCCTTTAATTAACAGTACTCTTCTTTTTCTTTAGGACACTACCCACTCCCTGATTATAGTCTTACTGGGACTGTCAGGCACAGGGTACACCAATCCGACCCTGTCTTCCAGGACCTGGGATCTTGAGATAAATGAAATAAAGTCTGAAAGATGGCAAACTTATTCTGATAGTGCCCTAAAGAAGTTACCCTCAGTCTGATTCTGCTATCTCTGCCCACAGAGCTATCTTAACTTCTCATGTTCTCGAGGCTTAGACTACCCTTTTGTGATTTGAACTTTCTCTCTCCTTACAGTAAATTTCATTTTTGTATACGTGGGACAGGGCCCTTATTGTGTGTATTACTTGCATCCAAAGAATCTAATCCACATACTACCTCCTTACAATCTCTTCACCTTTCTTTAGTGTAAATGCCTCAGTTTGTACTCTTTCATTTCTCCTCTGGGCTATTGCTAAGTGTTTTCTTAACTGGTCATTCAGTTTCCAGAGTCTCCTTCCAACAATCACTCAAACATTTTTCATGTTTTCCAGAGTACTAATGTTAGGGATCTAATAAAAAGGCAAACAGACAAAGGCTTCACAGAGCGCATAGTCTAAGGTGAGAAGCAGGTGATGCTTAAATCACAGAAACAATTATGGACAGTGATTTTGTGCTGCAAGCCAAGAAGACTTTCCCTGAGAGACTAACACTCACATAGAGATGAGGATGCAGGGATGTGAGGGAACCGGGGGTGGGATTTCCAGGCAGAAGGAATAGTATGTGTAAATGCCCTAAGGTGGGTGGCTTACAAATGGCCAGTGTGACTAGGTTGGAGTAAAAAGGAAGGAAAAGCTTTTTTTCACTTCAAAGTCTAGATTCGTTTCCTACCTGCAAGCTACCAGAAGCATTCACAGAAAGCAAAGTGACCTCTCTCCCCTACAAAGGCCTCCCTCTGGGACATTTATAGCCAAGAAGGGAACTTGAGCTTAAATCCTTATGGAATTTGATCATTTATAAGAGGGCTATACCCGCTTTATCTGGCCGGACAGTGGTCTCTGAGGAGGTCGACCTGGCGCTCTCTGATGCCCAGACCCCTTACTGGGTAACCTAGGTGTGCAGGGACAGCCGGCCTTTCCAAGGGTACTGGACTGGCATCCCGCCCTGCGCTCCTGCGTAAACACGCGGTTCCCTTGGCAACGCCTGGAATGCACGTCAAAGGCTCCAACAGTCCAGGGCGCCGGTCACCGCTCTGGCGGAGCCCGAATTTGGGCAGTGGCCTCTCCCTGGCCCCTAGCCGGCCTCCGGCTTGCCGCCGCCGCGCAGTGCGGGATGGACAGACCCGCGGCAGCCGCGGGGTCCCATGGAGGAGGAGCTGCATCTCCACCCGCCAGTGAGCATGGCCTTGCTGGGCAGCCCCGACGCCCCCTCCGCGGCCGACACGCCTGGCGCGACTTCCTTCGGGGAGACGGTGGCCGCGCTCTCCTTCAGCACCGTGACGACCGCGGCGGCCGCGGGGAACCAGAGCGACGCGAGCAGCGGCGACAGCGCCAGCGCCTTGGCTGGCGGCGGCCTTGGCGGGCTCCAGGCGGCGGGGGCGGCGGGGAGGCCACCGCCTGACCGCGACGCGGCGCCTCTGCTGTCGCACGGGGCAGCGGTGGCCGCCCAGGCTCTGATGCTCCTGCTCATCTTCCTGCCGTCTGGCCTGGGCAACTGCGCGGTGATGGGGGTGACCGTGAAGCACCGGCAGCTCCGCACCGTCACCAACGCCTTCATCCTGTCCCTGTCCCTGTCCGATCTGCTCACGGCACTCCTCTGCCTGCCCGCCGCCTTCCTGGACCTCTTTACTTCCCCCGGAGGCTCGGCGCCCGCCGCCACCACCGGGCCTTGGCGCGGCTTCTGCACAGCCAGCCGCCGCTTGAGCTCGTGCTTCGGCATCGTGTCCACGCTGAGCGTGGCGCTGGACCGCTACTGCGCCATCATGCGGCCGCCCCGCGCGCTGCAGCTGCTGGCCGGCGCCTGCCTGGCGGCCCTGGGCTTCTCCTTTCCCTGGGAGCTGCTCCACGGGGCCCGGGAGCCCCCGGCGGCACAGCGCTTCCATGGCTGCCTTTACAGGACCTCCCCAGACCCGGCCCAGCTGGGCGCGGCTTACAGCGTAGGGCTGGTGGTGGCCTGCTACCTGCTGCCCTTTCTGCTCATGTGCTTCTGCCACTACCACATCTGCAGGACGGTGCGCCTGTCCGACGTGCGCGTGCGGCCCGCGACCACCTACGCTCGCGTGCTGCGCTTCTTCAGCGACGTGCGCACGGCCACCACCGTGCTCATCATGATCGTCTTTGTCATCTGCTGCTGGGGCCCCCACTGCTTCCTGGTGCTGCTGGCTGCGGCCCAGCAGGCCCAGGCCTCACAGGCCCCCTCTCTCCTCAACGTGCTGGCTGTCTGGCTCGCCTGGACCAATGGAGCCATCAACCCTGTCATCTACGCCATCCGCAACCCCAACATTTCCATGCTGCTAGGACGCAACCGGGAAGAAGGCTACCGGACTAGAAATGTGGACGCTTTTCTGCCCAACCAGGACCCAGGTCTGCAGGCCAGAAGCCGCAGCCGCCTTCGAAACCGCTATGCTAACAGGCTGGGCGCCTGCAGCAGGGTGTCCTTTTCCAACCCGGCCAGCGGGGTGGGAGGGGACATGGCTATGTGGGCTCGCAAAAATCCAGTGGTTCTTTTCTGCCGGGAGGGGTCACCAGAGCCTGTGACAGCAAAGGCCAAACAACCTAAATCGGAAGCTGGGGATACCAGCCTCTAAGAAGTGTTGAGATGCACAGCTTGTGAAGGCAACTTTCCACCAGCTTTGTTTAATGATACCGGACTCCGGGAATAATCGTGTATTTCATAGAGCCAACCATGTAAAAAAGCATCGGAGGAAGAAGCTTACCCCTTCCCCCAAATGGCATACTAGGCAATTTCCCTTTCTTCAAAAGTGCCAAAAGGAATGTAAAATGAAACATTAAAACAATCTTAAACCACACAACCAAGCATTGCGAACTTAAGTGCCAAAAATGACAAAAATAAAATTCACAATTACTGAAAAGCTCATATTACAGGAATCACACTGTGAAACAAAGAAAAATTCATTAAATGTAGCCAGTATTTGTTTAAATGCACAGTTCCAGGATGTAGACCCTCAGAATTGCTCGAAGACCCCCTCTAAATCACCAACGTTAAAGGAAACTTCAGATTCCCAGAATTTGCACCTCTTACATGTGCTTTGGGACCCTGGCTGGGAATGGAAAAATCCTTTTCCTCACACACTTTGGTGCACTCTCCCCCACCCCATGACCTTTGTGCAAAACCTAAAATTCATATACCATTTAAACAAATCTTAATATTTTAATAAGGTGGTTTATTGCTATTTATAAAATTCAGACATCTGAAGGGCAAGGAAAGTTATGAACATAAATAACTGTGGATTTTAAAAGGTACTCCCATTTTATATTCTAAAATAAACAATCCCCATCCTTTCAAAATTGTCTGCTTTGGGGAGCTTTGAGGCTCTACCCTTATTGCTAACCTGAAACATTTGTTTCTAATAATTTGCCCAGTGCTGCTTTCAGAATGCTTTCACATTTAAAAAGGTAACTTTCATAGCAAAGTCTTCATCTTCTGAGGTGAATTTGGTTTTAGGATGTAACCAAAAATGTAATTTGAAGTAAAGTTGATTGAATCATGTGAATAATGCCAGGGAGGAAGAGAGAGAGAACACAAATGTGAATATATAGCTTTTAACAAAATGAAGATGAATCCAAAGCAGATTTCCTGAAATAAGCCTAGAGCTTTCCAAGAAGATCATACTCTCCTACTTTTAGAGGTTTGGGAAAATTTGTTTAAAAAATGAATACCTGTTTATAGACATGACATGTCTAAAATAATGTAGTCTTTATTAGAAAGGGAGAATAGGTGTGAATTACTCTATATAACTGGATACTGGTAACAGGCATAGTGTCAGAGAAGAACATCAGTCAAGCTGGATATGTTTCTAGAAATGTCCAAAACAAAGATAAGAAATGTGCAAAACAAAGATGCTTTTTAAACAGATTCAGAACACAATTTAGGATTGTGTGTGTGAAATCTCTCACATTAAATGTCACTTTACACAAAATCATTTACTCAAAATGTTAAGACATTTTTTGTGTTTTTCCCCTTTTTCTCTCCATCTTGTCCTTTGCTTCAATATTTCATGGCCTTAATTGAATAAGTACTTACAGTTGAATTTAAAATGACATCAGCTATCATCTAAAGACAATGTGAAATACCCACCTTCTTTTCCTTGTAAGGTATTTAGGGATGTTTATTAGCATTTAATGTTTTGTGTGACAGATGGTTGTGTACTATTATTTTGTAATCAAAGATGGAAATCTATGATTTATGTCAGAGCTAAAGATGTTTTTTAATTTTTCCCTTTATCAAGGCAGCATCACAGTCAGAAGCTTCTGAGTTATCTATGTAACTCGGCACACTCAATGTAATACAAAGGAGATGAGGTTATCTCCCCTCTTTAGCTCTTATTACAAAACATCTATGGACAATGCATCTGCGCTAACATTGAACAGATATCTACAGTATCTGCCTGATAAGGGCAAACAAGTTGGGTGTCATGGGCATTGTGAGAAAATAGTCATATCTAAGATGTTTAGGGAGAAATGACAAAGTTTTAATTTTGAAAAGAATAGTAGAATAGTAGAATAGGAATTCAACAACTGTGAAAAGAGGGTAGAAAAAAAGATACAGAGGAAGCCAGCGAAACAGGGTATTGCCCGAGAAGAATTGAAGGAAGGTATTTAAAAATAAACACAGCATGCAATAAACCAGCCTGGTGAATGAAGGGAAAAATCTGAGATTGAAACTGGCAAGGTGATGGCATGAAGGACTTGAAAACAGAAAAGGAACTCCCACCCTAACTCCTCAGTGGTAGACAGTTGTGGAAAGGGATGGCATGGGGAAGAGACCATGCTGTTAGTGGCTGTGTCATAGTCCAAAAATGGGAAGGGAAAAGAAAGTCTTTAATAAGTTACTGAACAATATGCGGTGTTGTGCTTGTTTTTTAATTCGAAGTTAGACAATTAGTGATGGAACAAGGACTTGAACCAGTCTTTCTGACCTCAGAGTCTCCATGCTCCTTTTTAAAACATCCTCTATCTCCACCCCCCCCCCCAAAGGTCAACGGATAGGGCAACTAAGGGTGAGAAGTTATGGTACCATCAATATCTCATCATCAACCCCTTTTATTTCCTACTTTATGTAGGACAACTTCCTAAGTGCTAAAGTTACTAAATGTATATATGACTACCTGCCTCAGGATGGCTGAAAGCCTAATTTAGGAACTTGTGCTTTATACAAATTGGCCATAATCAGGAACCTAGTTTACCCCTGGGAAGCATTTGGGGGAGTGGTTATTAAAGGAGATGGAATTGGAAGAAAAAAATCCATGTAGATAAAGGCCAACAAGCAATCTGGTTCAGCTGTCAATATGTAGAGACAAAAATGAATGCCTTGAATAAAAGATGGAGAAAGAATGACTCTCAAACAAGTATGAGACTTAGAATTGTTCCCATGCTGACTGGGTACATGACTGTAGAGACTTTGTGGGAAAAGGGGAAAGAGAAACTATAAAATATTGACATGTGTTAAAATTACGTAATACATAAAAGTCAGAATATAATCTTCTATATTTCATTTTCCTTCTGGCAGTGTTACTTTTGAATTACAGTGACAACAACCAGTCATACTCAGTGCAATACATACATTAGTTCATTTAATCATCAAAGCAGCCCTTTAAGGTGGGTATTATTGTTACCATCCCCACCCTCATTTTACAGATGAGAAAACAGAGGCACCGAGGTGTGATGTCGTTTTCCTAAGGTCACACAAGAGGTAAGTGTCAGATATAAGATTTGTACCAACCAGATTGGTGCCCAAAGCCTTGACTTAACCACTGCATTGCACTGCCTCTCTAATTTGTCAAAATTGGTGGGAAACCCAGAAGATAGCCACGGAGGATAAAAACAATGATTAAGAGGATGGGAAAATTAATACTCACATATATTTTATTAAAAAGAATTTGTTTAATCTGGAGAATGGCTTCATTAAAATGTGTTTCTAAAATATTAGAAAAGATTCTGTGCAGTTGTTTTCTGGTATAACCCCAGCCTTCTGTCTTCATTCTTCTCTATCGCATCAAGCACACCTGGAGAAAAAGTACTGATTAGACCAAGTGCCCTCTGCCCCTAGAATCCAGGCCTTACCCAGTCCCTCCCAACAAGCTGCCCAGCAGGTCTCAGCTCTCTCTGCCCCTTCAGTGACTCTTCAGACACAAGCTTTTAACTAACACGTCTGTCTTAGAACCTTTGTTCCTAGTTCACCAAGTACATGAAAGTCATTAGGTACATATTTAGTCACAAATTAAATCGTATTTACCCCAGGCCACAGCGCTGTCTTTCCAGCCATATTAACAGTATAAAAGCTGTTTTCCTCTCTAGCTTCAGGAATCTCACACTCACTCAATTTTTTCCTTTCCCCTGTATCTTTAGCCTTTCTCCTTGAACCAAAGTCCTCCCATGAGCACTCAAGCATGCTTTAAGCTCTTATTTAAAAGAGGTGGGGAGCCTTTTCTATTTCTCATCCCCACCTTTTCTTCCCTTCAGCTCCCTTTAGATCAGCTTGTCAAATGAATTGCCTATACTTCATTAGCTGCTTTAAATTTGAGTCCATGATTTTCATGGTGTAAGAAAGCCATTTTTATGAAACTCATTGTTTTCCCAATCCCCTATTCTGCCATATGAGAGAAACTTAAAATGGCAGCATGCAAGTTCTAAGGGCTTACTTAGCACCCAGGCATTGGTGAGCATCAGTCTTCAATGCTCACCCATCCATACTGGCATCTGCTCAGGTATCTCAGTCGGTCTCCAGCCACATCCACAGCTTGCTGCATGGTGACTTCTCACTCAGTCCAAGAGGACCCTGCTCTCACATTTTTAGAGCTCTTCTCTGAACATAAATATTACTCCATCTAATTTCCACAAAAAAGCTATGACAACACCCATGATGCTATCCCAGGCTATTTTTTTTTAAATATTTTTGATTATTTGAAACTATTTTTGAATCAATAAATCAAAATCTAAAGTATAAGCCTGCTCTCCTGTGAACCAAGTAGCTGGTGAAAGTTATTTAAAAAGTAATCACTAAAGTCTCTGAAAATTGTCCTGAGGGCTCACAGCAAACAAAGCAACATATCTTGCAGAAAGTGTACTGTAACTCGGAACAGCAAGAGTCTGTGACATTTAAATTATAACCTGCTCTTTGGCCTGCTCCCAGATCAGTGTACTCGTTCATTCAGTGCAACCAAGGACACAGGATGACCTCTTTTCTCTCCTGAGGACTATGATGTGTCTTCATGGGAGGAGCAGACCATGACGACATCTCATAGATCCAGAGGCTATGTATTCGTATTGCAAAGGCTAAATTCTAGCTAAATGTGGCCAGAATTTGGGAGTTCCCTTCTTCCACTTTACCCCGATTCACAGGAGATGCTTAACTTCAGGTGCGACTTGCTAGGAATACTAGCAGTGTGAATTTCTCACCATATCTCATTTATGGGGAAGAGCCTTCATGCCAGAAGAGAGAAACTAAGAACAGAGGCTACTACCCCTACCCAGAGCCCTGCTCCTGAAGCAAGCTATCTCTCCCAAAGAAGTAGGCCACTCTTCTGGATCCCAGCTTCGGAGCTATTGTTCAGACCTTTGCCCCAGTGTATAGGCAGGCCTTTACATAGAGAGCGCTGAAGTTCTCCCCAAAACAGCTCTATTTGAAACAGAGTGTAAGGAAGTTCAAGTATAAGGGCATTCTCAAAAACAGTTGGGTTTTGGTGATAAATAATCAAGAAGAAGCTGTTAGCTTTATGAGACATATAAACTAAACCATAGGTCATTGGTTTACCAGAGAGAGAAAGTTAGGGAACAAAACAGCTAAGAGCCTTAAAGGAGTCAGGACAAAATTTAACCACAAACCTCAGAAACTACCCTTGATCAGACTGCGAAGCAATTTATATTCTAGGACATTGTTGAAAAGAATAGAACAATTAGTAATCAATTAGTGACCCCTAGCAGTTAGGTGTCATCAGAGAAAGAGCCAAGTACTAAAACTAAAAGCTCTGTTATGGTTTGATAACTATGGGTCTACCAAAGGCTGTGCCCTCTAAGGACCAGTACCAGAGACTTCATATTGAGAACAAAAGTCTTCACTGTAATAGCTCAGCCAGTCACTAAACAAGTCCCCTCAGAAAAGGAGAGATGCTTTACTGTTTAATAAGCCCTTATTTCCAGAGTTGCTCTTCTTAGCTGGATTTTTCTTAGCCATCTCTTTTTCCAGTTCTCTCTATCTAAAATGTCCAGTTTTCAGCAACAATAGCAATAGCAAAATGCATGCAACTTGCACAGAAACAGGAAACATAGGCCATACCTAGAAGAATGAAACAGGCAACAGAAACTGCCATTGAGAGGAAGACTATGTCACATTAACAAAGACTCTGGGTACGCCCTGGTGGCCTAGTGGTTTAGCCCACCAGAGATAGTTCCATGAATACCATAAGTTTGGTTCGAGATCCACGGGCCTGGGGAAAAACCAAGATGAACAATGAAATAAAGTAAAAATGCTCTCCTCTCGCTTCCTGCCTTCCTGCTTCCTGCCTCTTCATTCCTGCCTATACCTTTCCTTAAAAAAAAAAAATAAATAAATCCAAAGACTCCAAAGGAACTATTATAAATAAACTCAAAGTATAAAAAAGAAATTATGCTTAAAGAAGTAAAAGAAAACAAGTTGAATGTCTCATCAACAGAGGATATTGATAAAGAGAAATGATGAATACATGTCATTATTCATTTATCCAAAGCCATGGAACAGACAACCTCAAGAGTGAATCCTAATGTAAACTATGGAGTCTGAGTAATAATGTCGTGTCAGTGAAGTTTCCCTGACTGGTACACATGTCCTATTCTGGTGCAGGAGAAGTGTGTGTGTTTGGGGGGTGTGGAATAGATGGAAAAATTTTTGTACTCGGGATAGAAGGAAAATCTCTCAATTTCTGCTCAATTTTGCTCTGAACCTAAAATTTCTCTAAAAAAGTCCATCTAAAAATGTTCAAAAAGATGCCATGTTTGTGTTCAGGATGAGCACATTCTCTCTCCCTTTCTAAAACTCTGGTAGAACTACTTGAATGGTGCCTGGCAGAGAAACACAGAGACCATAGGGAGAGACATTTTCCCGAGTACCGGTGAAAGACCATCTCAGAGCTCAAAACCTTTTGTGATGGCTGTTAAAGTGTCACAGATAGCTCAAAAACTAGGTCATCTAGTCCATTGAAATAGATAAGAACCTGACCTAGGTAACAAGGGTTGGGAGGAATAGATTGGGGGGTGGGTAGGGAGCACTTGATAATTGACGGGTATTAAATATACAACCTGTCAATTGTAGGCATTGAGGGCTGGGAGGATAAGAGAATAATTCCAGGGATATTGGTTAGGAGGCTAAGTAGATAGGGAATATTTTTAATATACCAAAGTATTTGGAGAGGGAGGAAAAAGTTGACTTTTCAGTGGCACACTGAGTGAGGACAATCCAATGAAACTTAAATCTGAGAGGTATCTGATTATAATAAAGTCATGAAAATGGATGACATTAGGGAGGCCACTAGAGGAAATAGTGGTACACATTTTAACCTGAATCAGCCACAGAAGAATAAGAAGTCAGACATAGTCGAGAAATGTTCTAATACTCGATGGAAGCCAGCAGAGAGAAGCGTTAAGAAAGGAGTGGGAGAGGAAAACAGAATTATTTCATTTGTGGAAACATTTTACCTCTCCCAAACTAGTTTGCAGAAATTTTTGAAAATATAGACAGAGACTTAGGTATAAAGACTCTTATCCCCATGTAATAAATGGTGAAAATAAGTCCAAAGAAATGTTATGTAGCATTGTAAATTGTTTTGTATGCTTTTTAATACCTTGGAAAAATCCTTATACAATTTTAATTTTAAAAAGCAAGATAGTTCATTATAGCACCTATTTTAAAAAATAAATGTACATGCACAACAAATGACATGAATATATCAACAGGAAGCTGAGATCAAGGTGTTGGCAGAGTTGACTCATTCTGAAACCTGTAGCAGAACCATCCCTTGACTCTTCTTCACTTCTCATGGCTAACTGGCAATCTCTAACATGCCTTGGCTTAGAGCTGCATCACTTTCATCCTCTGTCTTCACATGGCATTCTCCCATGTGTCTGTCTTCACACATCTTCACACTGTACATATGATTGTCTCATGAGGACACCAGTCGTATTGCATTAGAACCAACCCTATTGACCTCATTTAATTTGATTCTGTCTAAAAAGACTGCTTTCAAATGAGGTTGTATTTAAAAGGGCTTAGGATTTGAACACATCTATTGGAGGGATTTGCCTGTGAACCTAAAACTTCTCTAAAAAATAAAATGTTTTTTTTTTTTTTTTTTTTTTTTTTAATGAAGGTGGTGAACTTTGAAAGACTTAAAAAATTCTAAAACAAAAATTTTACATAAAATTTGATATTTAAATTTCTGGGTGATTTATTATATGCTTATATTATCCAGAACATTGACTCCCTACCCCTCTCATTGCCTAACTTTACTTTTCATTGTTCTTTGATCTTCATTTTCTCTGTATCCATATCACACTTCTACTCTACAAATAAATTCTAGTTTCCCCCATAATAGAAAGAAACTAATTTTCTTTGCTCCCTCTAGTTGTTTTCCTCTGCTTTTTGTAACCCAAGTCTTTAGGAAACTAGCCTCCATTTGCTACCTCCAATTTCTCACTTCTTGATCACTGTAGTATCTGCTCTCTGTTAAAAGCATGCTCTTAAAACAATTATTTTCTCACTGATTATCCCCTAATTGCTACTTTTCAATCCCTATCTTATTTGATTTCCCCATAGTATTTTTCTATTCTTGCTCTTTCGGCCGTAATAATAGTTCATTTAAGGTTTATTGGGTTGTCCTTAACTCAGTGTGCTGAAAATTCAGTAATCACCTTTGTTTTCTTTCTCTCTAGTTCTATGTATTAAATATATACTTATAATAACAGCTCAGATACAGTGATATTATGAGTATTACTATGAATATTTACTGTGAACCTGGCCCTATGCTGCATTAGCATATACTGTCCTTTAAGCTAGGTCTTTTTTCCTTCTTTGACACATGGGGAAACTGAGGCATGGTAAGGCAAAGTAACTTGCTCACTGTCACATTGCTATTAAGTGGTGATTAGTCTGACATCAGGTTAATATAAACTCTAAACTGGAGTTCTTAGCCATTTCTAATAATGAAAATAATATGCAATTATTATAGAAGCTTTGGAAAATGTAGTGCAATACTGTTGTGGGCTGACTGGTGTTCTGCAAAAGATATGGTGATTTCCCATACAGGTCCTCCCCCTATATCTGCATAGCCACTCCCATCATCAACATTCTCCACCAGATTTGTCTATGAGCATACATTCACACATAATTATTACTCAAGGTCCATCGTTTGCAGGAACTTTGCCGAGTTTGAATGTACATCTTTTGGTGTTGCCTATTTAATCGATCTGGACAAATGTATGATGACATGTAGTCATCGTTACAGTATCATACTGGGTACTTTCACTGTCATGAAAATCATCTGTGCTTTCTCTATTCATCCTCCAACCCCTAGCCTCTGGCAAACCACTGTCTTTATACTGTCTCTGAGCTTTTGCCTTTTCCAGAATATCATATAATTGGAATCATACAGTATGTAGTTTTTTCAGATTGACTTATTTCATTTAGTAATCTGCATATATTTCCTCCAGGTCTTTTCATGACTTGATAACTCATTTCTCTTTAGTGCTGAATCAATTCCATTGTCTGGATGTATCAGTTTAATTATCCTTTTACTTACTGGAAGACAATAGGCAAATGGATTGCTTGGTTGGTTCCATGTTTTGGCAATTATGAATAAATCTGCTGTGAAGAATAAAGTGAGTAGGTTTGGGTACAGGCTTACATTTTCAACTCGTTTGGGTACCAAGAAACATGATTGCTGACTCATGTTGTTACAGCAGATTTAATTTTGTAAGATGCCATTGAACTGTCAACCAGCGGTTTTACCATTTTGCATTCCCATCAGTCATGAAAACGTTTCTGTTCCCTATCCTCTTCAGTGTTTGGTGTCAACAGTGTTCCACATTTAGGCCTTCTGATAGGTAGTTTTATGTCATGGGTGTTTTAATTTATATTTTGCTACTGATGCCTAGTGTGGAGATTCTTTTCATATGCTTATTTGTCACATGTATGTCTTCTTTGGTGAGGTGTCTGTTAAGGTCATTGGCCTATTTTAAGAATTGTTTGTTTTCTTATTATTAAGTTCTTTGCATATTTTGGATAGCTGTCATTTATTAGATGCATTGTTTGCAAATGTCTTCTCTTATTCAATGGCTTTCTTCCCATTCTCTTGACTTTTTCAACATTTAAAAGGAAAATATGTGAAAATCACAGTTTTTAAGACAGTGAAGAAAATATAGTCACTCTTATCAGTAAAATTGTTTCTCCTCTCTAAAGGCATTTTTGAAATTTGTAGAGGTGTTGTCACAGTGTCCCTGAAACCTTATGAGTGGTGTTCAGAAAGGCTAGGTGTCCTGCAAAGCATGAGAGAACACGAACTAGTCCAGATTTGTCTCATATCCCATGGAGTTTTCAAATGCCCCACCAAACATCCATAGAGCAGGCATATCCATGAATCCTTATGTACATGACTTCAATCCATTCTAATCGAAACACATGTATTTGAAACATGGCTTTAATATAGACTAAAAAGTTTCTTGAAATGAAACTGTTTTAAATAGAGCATTCATTATATTTGTTTTGTTTAGATTTTTATCAAGCAATATTCACCATTTTAGAAAGTTATTATCACTATTTGCTACACTTCTTGAGGTAATGGATTGTGAAGAAAATACTGGTAACAGGCTGCATCTGTAACTATTGTAATCACTGAGTCTACAGTTAAGTGTAAACATCTAATTATTTCACTTTATTTATTTATATTGTATAAAAATAATTACTGGCTACTTAATAACATATATGGATGCTGCAGACATTTTGCCAAGAGAAATCTGGATATAAAGAAGTATATACTATGTGATTCTAGAATATTTCTAGAACAGGCAAAATGAATATATTGTGGAATACAGTGGAATTTATATTCTAATCTGAGAATCCCTATATGTTCATTCACTATGTCCATCTTTTCCTTTAAACTTGTGAACATATTTATAATAGATGTTTTTAAAGTCCTTCTCTGCCATGTCAAACATCTGGTTTATACAAATATCTGTTTCTGTTTACTCCTTGCTTTCCCTTGATTATGGATATTTCCTTTTTCTTTTTTTTTTCCTAATCTAGTTGTCTCTGTTTACATGTTTGACATTGAGATGATTCATTATAGAGAATCTAGATGCTTTGTCTTCTTTTAAAAGATGTTTTACTTGAATTACTAGTGGGTCTTCTAGATCCTTTCTAACTTGGTTTTCTTCTCTGTTCGAGCCAGGCTATTTTGGTTTTGTCTTTAGTGGGAGGACATGACTCTTCCTTTAGGGCATGATTTTCGCTCCCAAGGTATAATCTTTTTGTTGTCTTAAATTTAAGTTTCAGATGCTCAATGAAAGTCTCTCCTAGTCCTACAGCAGACACTCTCTCCTAGGTCTCATGGTGCTTTGCTCTATATACATACAACCCAGCCCCGTCCTGAGGCTCATGAGGAAACTCTCATGCAGACTTCTGTCTCTCTTGATCACCTAACTCCCTTTTTTCTGATGCACAAATTGCAGTCATGTCATCTGCCTTGAACTTTGACTTCTACATTTCCAGCTTAGGCTCCACCTCCCAGTGCCAAAGTCTGAAACATACTCCTAGGCAGACAGGTGGAATAATATATATATATATATATATATATATATATATATATAAAATGCATTTATATATAAAGCACTTAGCATGATGCCTGCACAAAGTAAATGGATAACAAGTGCTGGTTTTTATTATGAAATCTTTATTAATCGATAGAAAAATATATCTATAATATTTTATTTAGAAGTATGTTACACAAATGGTTTATTAGGCTGACCTCATTTTTGGAAAATAAATTTGTATTGGAATAAATCTAGAAAGATGTCTACCACTGCTGTCAAATAACATTTTTACCAAACAATATAATTATGGATACTTTTCAGTTATTAGTTTACTCCATTTTATTTTTATAATATGCATATATTCATTTTTTAAATGGATGATAAAAATAAACCAAAAACAGCATTTTGAAGATTCCATTTTGAAAAATAGTTGGATGAATCTCTCCACTTGGCCTTGGAGGGAGAGAACTCATTTACTTGTTTACTGCAATGAGCTCTCAGCTTTTTCAGATTGTTGGCTGAAAGTGTTGCCTTTTCTACCCAATAACCTTTGCAAGGGGCCTAAGTTTCTGACCTGGGCTATGAAAATATACAGATCATAGGACTACTAAGTGGTGTGTTTCAGTAGTTCTATATTAAAAAAAAATCAGTTAAGTTGTAAGTAAACTAGTCTTATCATTTCACTTTTAATTATACAGTTACATTAATTCTCCCTCTTTGATTCAGGTAATTTTTAGATCCAATTCCCTGTTTTATCCTCTCCACAAATGAGTGAAGGATTAGAGGACACTCTTACCTCAATACTCCTTGGCCCTTACTGTTCCTCCTTCAGCTGCATCTCCCAGTAACACTAGATAAAAAAAGTACAAGCCATCATTCTCTAAAAATTTTTGTGATGTTCCTTCACCAAGATGAGCTGACTGATCTGGATGGCTAGCATTTCCCACCTAAAGCTTGGGCCTCTACTGATTGAGGCTACCTTTGTTCTCAGATGAATAGGCTCTATGAATAGGCTCAAATGTAGAGAAATGTATACAGTAGGGCAGAAAATACACCTGCCTGATTTAATAGGTTCTCAAGAATCCTACTACATGGATCAGATTAAAAGTAAATAACTGTCATTCAATTTGTTGTTTTCACTCCAAAGAATCTGATAAGCAATCTAACTGAAAAAATGTCAACAATACATTTAGCTACAAGGGTGACAGACAAACTAAAGGAGAGATGGTAGAGTTCACCAAGCCTGGTACCTGCCAATGTTGGGATGTCAGGGCAAGTACGTATTTTCTTGATGGCACATGATAGATGTTCCTGCTTTGATGAGGGGGAAGGAAGTTAAAACAGCATTTTAACTGAGATTTGAAAACCTGAAATACTATTAAATCCCCACAAGGAGGCTCCATTATCAAGTACAACAATGGTTAAAGAGGGAAAAGTAAAACCAAGCATTTAAAGAGCAGCATATCATGGTACATTAAACTTTCATAATCTCTAAACATTTTAACACTCTTATTTATTACAGTTTGGTTCTTATTAACTTATATAAAAGTAATTAATCATCTTAAAGCTGCAAAGCTAAGGCAACTGTATCTTGTGTTAAATTCATCATTTAAATTGAGTGTACAGTACAAGACAGAGGGTTGTGTTTTGAGGGGAGAGCAGTTATGTTAGTAATATAATGAAAGAAATTTGCTTATGCTTTATTACATTTGATCCAGTAATTGTTACACAGGTTAAGCTTTAGCTTTCCAAGTTAAATAAGAGAGAAGATTGACCTTTGGCTAAAATTCAATACCTTTATAAGACAAAACACGACCAACCCTACTGGCTCAAAGGCTAAACATACAGCTGGGTCGTAGTCTATGTCAAGTCCAAGGATGTGGGTTTGAGACCTGACACCTGGGGAGACACAAAAAAATAAACAAATAAATAAAATACTTATTCCTCTCCTCTCTTCCTTCCTGCCTGTCTGCCTTCCTCTTAAAAAAGTGATTACCTGGTGGAGTAGAGGTTTGAGGTTTGGTGCAGTCCACAGGCATCCCAGGGTCCCTGGTTCAAGACTGAGGCTGAGAGGGACAACCAAGGTGAACAACTAAATAAAATAAAGAGCTGCTTCCTTCTCTCTCTTCCTGCCTGCCTGCCTCTGCTCTCCTTCATTCCTGCCTGCACCTTTCCTTAAAAAAAGAATTACCTGTTTAGTTGCTCTTTGCCTAACAATAACACATATGGCCATGGCATTATTTTTATCATTGCACTTTAAAACAGTGGATACATCATATTAAATGACGCAATAACTCAAAATATTGGTAATAACATTTCTAAATGACCATATCGTTTGAAGTATTGAAATAGGAAATATAATACATAAATTACTTGCATAATATTTTTCAACATATGATGCTAGAACTAGATTATGATATAGCAGTTATGTTGTTGAAATGTTTTCTTTGGCCTCCTTAATTCTCTGAAAAAAAGAATTTAGAATAAATATGACTAGTGCTATAAATGCTCAATTAACCTTGTGTTTAAATAATTTATTGCATAGCTTGACTTGGTATCTGTTTAAAATATTTCAGGACAACTGAGAAATAAGGAAAGTCTCCTTATATGGAAAATAGAATTAGGTTTGTTATTTGGGAGTTGTTACTCTTCTAAGACTTTATTCTTCTTTAGAGAGTGGGTTTGGGGATATAGCTGGCATTTACTGAGTGCTTCTACTAGGTCATTTGCTTATATTATTTCATATCTGTGGGCCAGATGTTTCCAGTCCATGGTTGAAGAAAACTGATGCTCAAAGAAATAACTTATCCAAGATGACATAGCCAGCTAAACAACCAGTATTAGAACCCGCAACAGGGGTGGGTAGGGGAGATTGGCAGGTGGGGATGGAGGTTGGAAATCTGAGAGTAAGGAGGAGACGGGTGAAATGAAATAAAGGTAGAGTGGGTTAAAGTGTGGTTTATATTTGTTAGCATGCCTCCTGTCCTCACTGGCCCCTCTGTGGCGACATGGAGCCAGACTTTTCCAGTTGGTTTGAATTTAAGCGTCACAATTATGTTTGAAATATAAGAGTTAAATTGGCTTCCTGTGATACCTTTTGACATGATTACTGGTTGGCCAGGCAACCAGCTCCTGAATGTCTGGTCATTCTCCAGAAAGATCAGGACCTGTCATCTGCTCATAGAGTGGACCTAGTGGCCCTGATCAGAGCAGCCCAAGTCAGGTGGTCAGGAACTCGCTGAAACTCACTGATCCCCCTGGAAGAATCTGATTTCCCTGGCGGTGCTCAGGTTGCCTGAATAGCTCCAACCCCTTCCCTCTGCCAGCACAGGTCCCACCCTGTGCAT